>CM053580.1:197892654-197965273 GCA_028627135.1 Pseudochirops cupreus | reverse complement strand
AGATGAAGAAGTGGTGGCATTGCCCTTGGGCTGCCAAATCACTCCTTTTCTCAATGATGAGACTCAAGTCTGGCTGAGGCCATTAGATCACATTTAAGTGTGAGTTTCTTGAGGGTAGAAACTGTCTTTTACTTTTCCTTGTATCTCCAGCACTTAGTACAATGCCTGGTACATTGGGGGCACTTAGCAACTGCCTATTGACTGAGCAATTTCTAGTTTGTTTTCTAATCCCTTGTCATGATGATTTTGGCTTTGGTGAAACTTTTAATGGTGATAAAATTAATGTGTCCCTCCCACCCCCATTTTTCAGATTTGTTTAAATGGTTGGCTTAGTGGTGCCCTAAATACATATTTCACTTTTTATGCAGTGCTCACCATTCCCCAGAACTTGTCAATTGCCTTATTTAATTTGAATTCAACATTTATTCAATCCCTGCACTAGGTTAGGCACTTAGGATACAAGGAGCAGTAAAATTCAGATGTTACCATCAAAAAGCTTATTTGAAAAGGGAGACAGATGGACACTCAAAGACCTGTAATAGAAAGAAAAATAAAAGGAAATATCCAAGTCAGGAAATGCTGGTACAGATCAGGAGATATGAGCAGAGAGGAGACACTTTGTGGTCTAGAACCTCCAAGAACAGAAGCTGGGCTGCTAGGAGGATGGAGATCCCTTCTGGTCATGGGATAAGGACCAGGCTTTTAGAGGTAGGAGAAATGATTTCTTTTAACTAAGGAAACAATGGCTTTTCATTGCATCAAATCACTAGGCATTGTCCCAGCTGAACAAAGTCCCAGGAAAACTGTTTCCTACTTGTGTGTCTGTTTCTGGTCTTCCCAGGGAAGTGGTGCTGGAAGAGAGGGCAGCCCATGTCCTGCTACCTACTGGGATCCTCACTCACTCTCATCCTACACACAAACAGTGTACAGGCTATTGGAGAACCAGGAAGGCAGGGACTGAAATCAAAAAGCTGTCAAAGGGATAAAGCACCCTACCTCAATATCAGTCAGCACTTGGACAAAGACCAGATTGTGTCACCCTAGTTCCAACTCTGCACTTACACGTGTAACATTCCAGATGCTGAATATCGATAATTGTGATCCACACCTAAGCAGATTGTGTAGGCCAATTAAAATTAGGCAAAGGTAATTGTTTAAAATATTTTGAAAGTTAGTTTAACATGAAGTGATCAACTTTGTGTTCTCATCCGAGAAGGGAGAAATGACAGAAATAATAATAATAATCTAGTTACTATGCCTACTTCTGTCTTGCAGATTAATTAAAGGTGCTTATGAGGTGCAGATTGTTGTCATTTAGCATTACATCTCATTTCCTACCCCACCCTAATTTACAATCCGATAGAGATCCTGCAATACTATGTTATCCATTCTAAGTTACTTTTTCTTTAAAAAGACACATTTTGCCAGTGGAAACATCCTCCTTTCAAATGCAGAGCCTGCAAAATAGTTACCCTCCCCAGGTATCTGGTTGGTTCATACTCATTTGATACCATAACTGTTTCCTTTGGAATATTTTTAATAGTTATTTGGAAAACACAATTATCTCAAAGGAAAAAAATCATTTCATGAAACAGAGTTATACAAAAAGGAGCCACACTCTAATACAAATACAGATCCCATTATTGGGAAGTGTAATCGTGCTTAGATGTCAGTATATGAGGGACACACAAATAGGAAACATATCCAAGGCACACTTAATATGTGCAGAGGAAGGCCTCCTGCCTCCAGGGGATACAGGACGGGCAGTATCTTCTGATGGTATAATTCTGACATACTCTGGAGACAGTGTTTTCTGTGAGGCATGTACCTGAAGGTGATTTCATATCTCCACTGTATTTTACTGAGTCTTCTTTCTCTTCTCTCTCCTGCCTTTTACTCTCTTGCGGACTTGTGCTTTCTGATGGGTATATCTACTGACTTTTTAGTCCCTGCTGGACAACCCTCTCTACTACTAGTTTCTTCAGGGTTTATTTCTTTGGGGCCACAAGTCAACAGCCTCAACTCAAACATGGTGGGCATATAGACTAGAATTCTTCTCTCTGAAAAAGAGTGTCCTTAGACTGAGACTTTTCTCCTTTACTCAATATCTGGATCACTTCTTCTAGGCATCTGGTTTAGGATTAACAACACTCAAGATCCTCTCCAGTTTACCAGGAGTATGAATTTAAGCCAGAATTAAAAGTATGAGAAGGATTCAAAGACATTATTCTGTGCCTATTTGAATCACATTCTGTATTGATTCCATATTTTGATTCCTCAGCAGCAAATATCTCTTATCTTTGGCACTATCTTATGGCCAGTGAAAACCTCACTGTTTCCCTCCTAAATTAAAACAAAAGGTGTGAAACCAAGGAATCTTGGCTTTTAAAAAAGTTTTCTAAAAATTTAAGTGCTTAATAGTTATAGCACGTAATTGCTTACTAAACAAAGGAATTAAACTGTAATAGTTAGTTCTTTGCAGGAATAAAATTATAGTAGATTGGAAAGTCTGCTATAAGAAAAACTCATCAGGTTAAGGCATCTCCATTGGCCACCAGTGAAGGTAATCAACTGGACCATTTGTGTTGCTTGAATTTGCAATTAGAGCTAAAAATGTCTAAGTGTTTCATTGTCAGATTTTGTATGTTCTATTTACGTAGAAATGTTGAATCCATTATCCTTGGATATGTAATGTCATGTAATAGAAAAAGGGAGTCAGAAGATCTGGGCTCAAATCATAGCTCTGGAGCTTACTACCTATGTGACCTTGAACATTTTGCTTAGATTTCTCCTACCATGAAATGAAATGCTTGAACTAGGTGAACTCAAAGATCTTTCCTCTTTAAATACATGATCCAATGATCTTCCTTTCATTTTGTCTGGCATACTCATCCCTGTGAAGGACTTTAGAATGATTAGAATCAAAGATCCTGAGTTCAAATCTCAGCTCTGCCACTTACTACCCATGAAGTAAGTCATTTGGGCTTATGACTTGGAAAAGTTATTTAGCCTTTTCAGCCTGTTTTTTCTTCTATAAAATGAGGGGATTGGATTAGGTGACCTCTAAGATTTCCCAAGTGGGATCATGAAGTCGGACATGACTAAAAAATGACTCTAGAACAACAAAATTATTTCCCACTCTAAACATAATTTGAAGGGAGTTAGAGTCTCCCAACTGTGATCTTGTGATTTCTAAGCTTATTTGGTCTATACAACCCTTTGACTACTACTAGAGGGGGAAGTGGATAAAAGGAACATCATTTTCTCCGTTCACCAATACTTAAGAATTAAGCTCAATTGAAATCCAGATCTGGAAGGAAATTCTGATTGTGACAGCTTTGGCACTTTCTGGGATATAAGCCGTCTTCTTTGCGGCATCTTTTGAACATGTAACATAAGATGGTCATTTTGGAAAAGGGATAAACACATTGTTCTTCAATTAACTTTGATACCAACTTTCCATCTTCTGTATTCATACACAGAACAAAGACTAACACTGAGGAACTCTGCTACCTCAGCAATTTTTCAGTTTTTCTTAACACCAGACCCGTAAATCAGTGCAATTAGGGACAGCCAGTATCTAAAAGAGTATTTACTAACTTTCAAACTCACAGAAAATCTTAGAGAATTTTATCCTTGTGAAAATAACAGCTGCTATCAAGGGCATGAAAATGTCTAGGCTTAAATACTAACCAGATGTAGTGATGTCATGTGATCCAAAAAACACCCACAGGGGTCAATTTTTTTCCCTGAGGCTCCAACAATGGATTTTTTAGGTAATGCAGCAGAGAAGTAGTCTCAGAGCGGAAGGATCAGCTAATAGGCCCTAAATAATCCAGGCACTGTGCCACATTGATGGTATTAGGCTTGGCTTCAAATTACTCATCATATGCCTACATATCCCAGAATGAATATGCTTTTTAGATTTGAAATATACACAATTCTATTTGTTCAATATTTCATCAGACGTTAAATATATGAAAAGGAGTATTGGTGAGTAAAAAGATTCCCTTTGTTACCTGATGAAGAAATTTTACTTACAATGACATGTTTTTAATTCATTAAATTGCTTTCCAAAGGTGGGAATTGACTGGGATTAGGGAAGAGAAAGAGGAAAGGAGGGAGGGGTGTCAGAACAAAAGTCATTTGGTCCAGATGGCTTTTAAGATGAGAGTGCTGGAATGTGATGTAACTGGTGAGGGAAAGATCAGATCAAGATTTCTGCCAATTCTCATTTAGAACTCACTGTTTCACGAACAATCTGACCTACAGCCAAGAGGCTGACAGAGGAAATAATTCCAGGGACCAAGGACTTTGCATAAGTATACCTAATATTTCTTTCAGGAGTTCACAGGGGTGAATTCATCACACATCACAAAATAGAGAATACACTTTGGAGAACCAAGGATTTGGGGGAAAGTCTAAAGAAGATTCGACATCTCCCTCTTGATATTCTCAGGAGACAAAAAACAGGCATGGAAACACTTAGAAATCTCCTGCTTACTTGAAAAAAGTCAGAAAGGATTATTAAACAGATTGGAATGTTGAACCAAATTTATAAATGCTTCTAAGCTGTTTTTGTTAACAGAAAGATTCAGAAGAAAGGACAACGTTAAGAAGTTGCTAGAAGTGAATATATAGCTTTTTAAAGCCCTGCGATTGTTCCGACAATAAAGAAAGAAGATCCCTTATCACTGAAAGGAAGAAGTAAGAAGTTGAAGAAAAGAGGCAACTAGAGAGTTTCACTGGGTGGACGAGATGAATTTTGGAGTAAACATTGCAGGAATTGTGTGTATGTGGGGGGAATGATGCTTAATGTAATATGTGAAAAAAAGAAACGGAATACAAAACAGCAAAAAATGGGGATATATTCATTTGTGCTATATTCAATTATTTTATTTGTACTCTATTCAGTTATTTTTAATTCTTTATGACTTTAGGTGGTACTGTTATTGAATTCATATGGAAAAAGGATGAAAACCGATAACAATTTAGCAACCCAGTTGGACTACTAGCGTGTGTCTCAATTCTTTCATGAAGGAAGGGAGGGTGGGATGAGGAGAGCATGAAAATTTGAAGTAGAGATTTCTTGGCTACTACTGGAGAAAGAGATCTAGTAATAAAAGTGAGAAACGCCAGGTCACACCTTTACTAGTTTTGAGGTTAAGTAGGAAAAACAGAAGAGAATTAAAGCAAAAAAAAAAAATTACATGATCATCAGCCAAATAGTGGGAAGAAGTCTCTGGTGAAAAGATAGCTATCAAGATCATAAGCATTGGAGAGAATGCCAAAGCTGTAGGTGTAGAAATCCTGGTAGGAATGGGATTTAAGACAAAATCCTATAGGGCTACAAAATAAAATTCTCTGATTAGTGCTGTGAGTTTTCTCCATGGAGATTATATTATAGTATCAGCAGATACTAACTCTTAAATGAGAAAATGAAACTACAAAGTCCACTTAAGGGCTTGGAAGCCTTTGCTATTTCTATGAAAATATCCCATACTGTTGATTATGGCATTATAATTTGGGGGATATTAAATTCACTTAGCACAGTAATCATCTCATGTAAAATTACATAAGGTTTATGATATTGCAGCTGGTGTGATTACTTCTTTACAGATAGAGAAATTGAATTGTAAGACTTGTTAACTTGCCCAGACTTACATAGTTTATGAGAGACTTAGGACTAGAACCCAGACCCAATTCCCAGACCAAGTCTTTTTCCATGAAAACACATAACCTCCTACATAACTGGATAGCTCAGGTTCACACACACAAGATGGATATCAGATGGAAAATGATATATATTTCTGCTCAATTTCAGATATTAGATGGTGACTCAGACCCATCTTTTTTTTGCCAAGAATTTTTTTTTTATTTAAAGAAACAGATATTGACCCTGTAGTTCTTGGAAATTAGTTTGCAAATGAAGAGGTACAATATTATGGTGTTTAACCTCTTTTAGCTCCAAATGCACAGATTTTCTTTTTCTTTTTTCTTTTTCAAGCTAATGTTTTTAAATAAACAAGCATTTATTTTATTTTCCTCTTATCACTCCCTTAGAAAAGAAAAGAAAAAACAAAACCTTGTAACAAATATGCATAGTAAATCTAAACAAATTTCCACATTGGCCATGTCCAAAAATGTGTATTTCATCCTGCATCCTGCGTCAAATTCTTGTTTTTTATCATTAGTCCTCTGGAATCATAATTTTACCATTTTTCAAAGAAATAGCATGGCACAGCTTTCTTTCCTAGTTAAAATAAAATTACAACACATTTTTAAAATATATAGTAGAATACAATGGGGTGTGTAGGGTGTAGCACCTCTGGTGTGAGGGCTGGCCAATCTCTTTTCAGGGCTATTCATCCACCTTTGGTGTCCACCTGTCACCTAGTTCTCACCTATGACTCCAAGAAGTTGTATAGTGGCCATGCCCTGTCTCAGCAGACAGCTAAACCAGGTTGAGGGTAACCAATGGGCCTCAAACCTATCAGTGAATTAGGAGGGTGTCTATCCCAAGCATATGAAGACTTCCCCTAAGTTTGTGAATGATTTCCCCAGAGGAAAGGGTAGATGAGAACAATTTATTCCAATGGTCATGAAGACACCTGAAGCAGATGCTGTGAAGTGCTTAGAGCTTGGTCAGATATTGAAAGAACTAAGGCAGTCATTCTCAACCTGTGGATCACGACCCCTTGGGGGGTCAAATGACCCTTTCACAGGGGTCACCTAAGACCATTGGAAATCACATATTTCCAATGGTCTTAGGAACCAAGATATCGCTCCTCTATCCATCTCCAAGTGGGTCCGCCCATATGCAGATACACCCATATATGAGTATTAAAGGGTTGCAGAATTAGGAAGGTTGAGGACCACTGAACTAACGTCATCCACTGCATTCTGGGTCATTGCCAGTCATTTTGACTTTTGTCTTGTCACTGGATTTTGATGACTCTGGAAGACAGAGAGAAACTGGCAACTTTGTGCAACTGCCTCATGTAAAAATCACTTCATGGTGTCTTGGTCCCTTTTGAAAATTAAGGACAGTTTATATTTTGGGCAGCTAGATGGCACAGTGAATAGAGCACCAGCCCTGGAGTCAGGAAGACCTGAGTTCAAATCCAACTTCAGACACTTGACACACTTACTAGCTGTGTGACCTTGGGCAAGTCACTTAACTCCAATTACCCCTTCCAACAGCAAGAAAGAAAGAAAGAGAGAGAAAGAAAGAAAGAAAGAAAAAAAGAAAGAAAGGAAGAAAGAAAGAAAGAAAGAAAGAAAAAGAAAATTAAACAGCGACAAGAATCTAGTATGAGGGAAGGTCTTCTTGAACTCTTGAACTCCACTTAAAGTGGGTCTAAGACTTCATTTTTAAGGAGGCTTAATTAATATAGGAGAGAGGATGACAATGTCAATCAGGTTCACAATTTTTTATTAAGTTGGGATACTAGCTGTGCTCAATACTTGAAATGCCATTTGTTTCTTGTATTCCTTTGCATAAGGAGTACTCCTTTCCTGGAATGCACTCCCTCCTCTGCCTTTTAGAAACCCAAGTTCCTTCCCAAGCACAGGTTGGATAGCAAGCTTTATAAGGTACTTTTCCCAATCTCCCAGTTTTTATTCCTCTTCCTTTTGGACTTATTTTGCTTTAATTAGTTGAATATTTGTTGTGTGTCCTGAGAGGAATATGAGAGGATTTTTAGGGAAAGATAATTCTCTTAAGGTATATTCCTCCTTAAAATAGAAAAAGATAGGTAAGTAGGTACATAGATAGATGGATGGATGGATGGATGGATGGATAGATAGATGGATGGAAGGATGGATGGGTGGATGGATGGATGGATGGATGGATAGATGGATGGATGGATGGATGGATGGATAGATGGATGGATGGATGGATGGACAGATAGATGGATGGATAGATAGGCAGACAAAAGCAAAATAATTTATTCTAAAAGTAGAGTAGAAACTAGCCTCTTCCTGCGTTCTAACAAACAAAAATAATTGTAAAAGATATAGTAAGTGAATGGCATAGGATCATAGATTTAGATCTCAAACAGATTTTAGGTCATCTTATCCAATTCTTTTTACACATGAGGAAACTGAGGTCCAGAAAGATATTGCCCAAGGTCATGCAGATATAAGTGGAAGGGATGGCATTTGATTTCCCTCTTCATGTGCAATATAACACACAATGGACATACAGAAGTTTGTTTAGAAATGTTTTCTCATTATGTTACATTCACTTATTCATTTATAAGGAAGGAATATTTTAAACATATGCATAATACCTCCTTCCACCTCTGATTTCTTTATATATACACAAAACACAAAAACATACCAATATATATATGAGACAACTAGGTGGCAGAGTGGACAGAACACTGGGTCTGGAGTCAGGACAACCTGAGTTCAAATCCAACCTCAAACTGTTGTTGTTGTTGTTTGTCCTTCTTTCTCTAAAAGGACCAATAACATCAGGAAGATGATGTCTTTATTTGCAAGTGACTTGGATTTAAGTGAGGCAGTACTGTGTAAAGTGACCAGCCTTACTCTCTCCTCCAGAACCAACTGGGTCCAGTGGCAAGGTATAAACCAGTATGACTGGAGATGGCTCAAGATGCAGTGGGTGACCTTGGACTTTTTAAGATAAAGTCTTTCCCAGATCTCAGTTTATCTGAGGTAACACCCAAATAGTGATTAAGGATAAGTAAGAAATGAGACAAAAAAAAAAAGGTCTTTTACCTACTCAAGGAGAAAAAAAAAAAAAGCAATCTGGGAGGGGAAGACCCTTCGGGTTTCTGGCCAGAACAGAAACAATTGCTATTTACACTCACCCTGAGCCCACAAAACTCAAACAATGACCAACTGAGGTTTGGTTTGAGGCCCATTATTGGTCAACTAGTGAGAGCCAGAGTCATTTGGGTTTAAATAGTCAAGTAGTTCCATATGAATCTGAATGATTTTATCAATTCCTGGTTTCCAGAGCTCCATTTTAGAAATTTATACTCCTTGTAAGGTCTTTCCCAGGTGTCAGTTTGCTTGAGGCAACACCCATTCAATGATATAACTTGGGTAAGAAATGAAGCCAAAGATGACCTTCTTTGACAATTCAAAAAAATATCAATTTGGAAGGGGAAGACCCTCAGGGTTTCTGACCAGAACAGAAACAATTACTATTTAAATTCAAACTGAGCCATCAATACCCAAAAAATGACCAGCTGAGATTTGGGCTAGCACTTGTTACTTTATTCATCTCAGTTTTCTCATCTATAAAATAGGGAAAATAATAGTAATATCAATAACTTCCCAGATTTGTTGTGAGAAGTCTATGTGATGATAATTATGACTCATTTAGCACAGTGCCTGGCACAGAGTAAGCAAAAATGTTAGCTATTACATAATATTTGTACCATGTGTAGACATACATATATGTATAAACATGTGTATATATTCTTATGTAATGGTAATTAATTTAAATTTGAAGACCCCTTTTTGTTGTGGCAAGTAAGCAGGTACTTAGCCCTTAGTAACTAATCAAACCTCTGTGAAAGCAACAGAAGGTGTGAACTCTGTCTCCTGTTGCTGACATAACAAGAAGGGTTTGGCTGAAACAGGAAGCCAATGCTGTGTGTGTATATATAAGAAAAGCCCCAGAGAGAGAAAGTCAGAATTTTCTCCTGACAAGATCCTGGTGGAAGAAGCTGTTCTGCTGGAGAAGAGAGAATTTCTCTCAGTGAGCATTTGGAAGCTGGGCTGCTGCTGCTGGACTGAGAACTGAGTCAGAATTTTCTGCAGACAAGAAATGTGGAAACTGAAACTGCTGCCACCAGGAAGGCTGAAGAGGAAAGCCCCCTAGGGTGGAGAAAATTGTTTTGATTTTGAAAACCTGGGGGGAGTGATTTTGATTCTGGGAGCCAGCTGAGATTTCTTCTGGGTCCTAGGGCAAGCCAAACTACCAGAGGACCAAAGAAGCATGGCTGTGGTGCTGGTATTCTGCCTGCCTGTTTTGGTGTGTTTTTGCCAGACTCATCTGCTGGTGAAGGATAGTACTGTTGTTGCAGAGGTCTTGAAATTTTGCTGTTGGATCAGAAGCCCTGTAAAAGGATTTTCTTGTTGTATATTTACAGAAATCCTGGAAGAAGGTCTTGCTGGTGTTTTCAGGGGTCCTGAGACTGTTCTGCTGGCAGAGAGTGAATTGATGAGGATACTGGCAGTGGATATTGTGGCTTTGTTACACTTTGTCTCCCCAGGAACAGAGATTGCTGAGAACTTGCCTTAAGTCAAGATGAAGAAAAGATGTCTCCTTGGGTATTGAATGCTGTGATGAAATTGAAATTTACTAGAGACCTAGGGGTGGAGGGTTTGTATATTTTCTAATGATTGTACTTAGTGATTAATGATACTTAGTAATTGTGAATCTGAATAAGTGACCTCTTGAGTTAACTGGTAGAGTGTTTGTGTATTTTCTAATGATTGTATTTAGTGATTAATGATTGATACTTAGTAACTGATTGCTAGATAAGTGACTAATTAAGTTAAACTAGTTGCCCCATGAGTGGAAGACTGACTATTGTACTTTGAGATAACTGAATGACTGAGTAAGGAGGCAAACCTCCTTAGGGATATTAGATGATTGTTCTTTTGTTCTTTGTTCTAAATACTGTGAATGTTCTAAATACTGGTGAAAACTATGTAGCCATTTTAATGAAAAGCTGTTGTGAATGCTGTATTGTGATTTTCTGTGAATGTTTTACTTTGATGTGTTATGGAATAGAGTGTTCACTATACTGTGTAATCAGAACCTTAACAGCTGTTCACAGTAGCATTCTTCTGGAAAGTTGCTCGTGCATGGCATTACAATGCATTATATAATTTATGCATCACAGAAGACCAAAATAGCCTCACTGTATTGGAATCTAGGTACCTTGTGTCCAATTGTGACTGATTAGACCACTATGAGCTTGGAAGGCTCTGCCACAAGTTGGGCACAAATAATCTATATGAACATTCAGAGTGGAAATGTTTCTAAATTTGCATATCTCACATTTCCTTTCAGCTATTGCAATTCTGCTTTGCTCATAGAGCAGAGAGCCTTCTTTGATACACATGCCAGGTAGACTTTTGCCAGTGTGTATGTGTGTGTGTGTGTGTGTGTGTGTGTGTGTATGTGTGTGTGCACATTGTATATATGCATGAATATGTATTATACACATGTATACATATATACACACATACATATACATATACACACATATATACCTATGATCACTTAACTTTCTCTAGAATAATTTAGGCTCTTAGTAAATATTATTTTTGATGATGATGATCATGTAATATGGCACAGAATTTAGACCTGAAAAAGATCCAATAGCTCAGTGTAGTGGCTTAGATCACTAGCCTAAGAATGAAGAAGAAACAGTTACAAATTCTGCCTCAATGCTCATAGGTTTTGGGTCTGTGGTCAAGCCATTTAGGCCCTCTGAGCTTGTTTCCTTATCACAGGGTTATTATAAAGATCAAATAATATCATGTGCATAAAGTATTTTGCAAACTTAAAGTGCTTTATAAAATTAAGCTATGTATTTCTGGGTCATGTAACCAAAAAGGTATAGAACTAGATATTTTCTCATTATCCCAGAGTCTCATGACCTCTCAAAACTTCTCCAAAATAAGAAGTGTGCACTAGAGACTTCTAGGGATCTGTAAGTGTTCAATTCTTCTATGGTGGTATGATCTAAGGAGAGTCATTTACCATTATCCTGGCGTGTGCTCTGGTCTATGAGCACCCACAAGCTCTCTTTTCTGCTCTCAAACTATGAGGGTCCTTCATCCACCGTAGCTGCAAACTCTGCTATGCTAGTGTCCCTCCTCTTCCTGGTACTGTGGTCCATTTCAAAGTATGGGCAAAGCAACAGAGTCCTGCCCCAGTGCTAGCAAAAAGACCCTTGTAATCACCTTCTTATCAGTTGTTCATCCCCCTACCCTCTGCGGCCTGAGAGCTCTGGAATTAGCGGCTACCTCTGCTGATTCAGTAAATCCCAAGGACTGCTCCTAAACTTGCTAGGGTGGGCCTATGCTGGACTGCCCTCCTTTCTCACCCAGGTACTACAGACCTTTCCAAATTGTCTTCAGCTGGAAAGTTTTTTCACTCTTTCTTTTTGTGGGTTCTGCTGTTCTAGAATTTGTTTCTCATTTTTTTAAAGGTATTTGGAGGGGTTTGGAGGAGTGCTCAGACAAGACCCTACCTTGACTCCATCATCTTGGCTCTGCCTGCCAATGATATTATTTTTAAAAGTTAGAAGAGAATCAGACTACATATATTCTACTTCTCTTTTATATTTATACCTCCAAAATATGCATAAAAGATGTATTCTTAATCAGGGATAGGGGAAATTGCAATATAAAATAGATAAATCTGATTACTAGGAACTGAAATGCTTCTACACAGATAATAATTAATTCACCTAAGATAAGCAGAAGGGGAGCTAGATAGTGAGTGGGATACACCCTCTGTGAAGACTTCTCAGGGTGGTGGGAGAGAGACTATAAACTAGAGACAGGCTTTGGTAAGACTGAACAGGCCTGAGTTTCAGTTTCACCCTTCCCTCTCCTTTACTGTCACATCAGCATTAAGTCCTTTAGGACCCTTTCCCCACCTCAGCTTTTGTTTTGTTTTGTTTTGCTTTTTGGAGGGGGAAGGCAGGACAATTGGGGTTAAGTGACTTGGCCAAGGTCACATGGCTACTAAGTGTTAAGTGTCTGAGGCCAGATTTAAACTCAGATCCTCCTGACTCCAGGGCTGGTGCTCTATTCACTGTGCCACCTCGCTGCTCCCCACCTCAGCTTTAAGTTTCCCAAATAAGGACATGTACGTTTGGATTGCCTATACCCTGTTTCCTTGTTCTCTATCTTTGGAAAGGATTTTCATGCCAAGATTGGAAGCCTGCCTCCCAGCCAATGGGAATGAGGGATAGTGGTAGGAGGGGGCAAAGGTATATAACCTTGCTTTGTCTTCTATAACTGTAACACACTTCCTTCCACTAGTCCATCCTAGTGGAGGTGACGCCCTTTTCTTGAGAGAACTGAATAAATGTTTCCTGTTCTTATGTTGGGACAACTCTGAGTTTTTATAAAATGTGGGTAGGGGATTTTTGGGGTTCTCATACCCCACACAGTAGTACAGGGGATAGAGCAGCAGGTCAGGAGTCAGAAAGATCTGAGTTCAAATGTGGCCTCAGTCATCTTTAAAATGAGCTTGAAAAGGAAATGGCAAACCACTTCTTTGCCAAGAAAACCCCAAATGGGGTCATAAAGAGTAGGAAATGACTGAGTAACAACAAGAGGGTAAGAGGGAAGTAATTGAATAAAAATATTTCTCTCAAATTTTTTCTGGTAAGTTTGGTATCTAAAATAAATAAACAATTAACAGAAATGCGTGCATACATATATAACCAAAATCCATTTGATGCAACCAAATTCATTTGATTTATTATCAAATAATATGAACAAACTAGTCTCAAAAAAAGAATTGCAAAGCATTGTCATCCATGTGGAAGAATGCTACAAATCCCTAATAAAAAGTGAAATTCAAATGAAAATAACCTGGAAGTTTCTCCTTATACTTTGCATGTTGGCAAAGATAACAAAATATGGTGACAGTTAACGTTGTAGGGGTTGTGGAGAGATAGGCACACTGAGGCAATGTTGGCGGAGCTATTAATTGGTACAACCATATTGTAAAGCAGTTTGGAATTACGTGAAAAAGTGACTATAAAGTCCATAGCTTTTTACCCAAACATTCCATTTCTGGGCTTATATACCAACAAAATCATTGATAAGAAGACAGTATAATAAGCACTAAAATATTTATACCAGCACTTTTTTGTGATAGCAAAAAACTGGAGGGGGGAAAAAACAGATGTCCATCGACTGGGGAATGGCTGAACAAATTGAAGTTCAAGAATGCAACGGAAAATTACTTTGCCTTAAGAAATGATGGATTTGATGAATACAGAGTAGCATTAAAAGATCTATATGAACTGAAAAAAGAAAAGGATGACAAGAATAATATAACTGGAAAAGGAATAGACCATGCAATTAAAAGGTAATGTCAGAAAATTATAGAGAACAAGCAATAGCTCAAAAGAAAATATATGAGAAAGCATTCCCTTTGCAGAGATGAGAAGTTCACAACTGTTGCATATTGCAAGTATTTTCAGATTTTTGCAGTGTCTTGATTGGTTATACTTTCTTTTGTCCTTTTTTAAAAAAAAATACTTTATTTTGATGGATGTCTCGGCAGGGGGGAGGAAAGGAAGATTATTGGGAGGAGCTATGGTGATGTAAAGCACAAAAGACACCAGTAAAGCTTATTTTTTAAAAGTAAGTTGGCACAAAATATGAATATCATACTTTCCTTCCCACCCCCTTTTTTACAGATGATGAAATGATTTCACCCAAGTCACATGGTCAGGATCCTGACTCTCGTTCTACTATGCTTGGGCCTTCATCGGGACTTCCTAATCATTTCCTTGAGCTTTTTGGTGGCTCCTACTTAAGTCTGTGGATTGGTTAAGTGAAATGTTAGTTTTATATTTAGGAATAGCAAGAAGATACACATGTAAATAATTTAAATGATAAATATGAAAATGCACATTCTTTCTGAGTCAGTTAGGCTGAGAAAAATGTAGTCTTCTTTGCCACAATAGATCGAGATAAACAAACACATGTTTATTAAAATGTAACACATGAGTAAACCTATAAGGCAGCCCACAAGGTATATTTGAAGAGCAAAAAGGTTTATTTTTTTAGGTGGGGGTTGTTTTGAGCCAGGATTGAACATCCACCCTTGAATTGCATTACTAGTGAATGGAAGGGTCCCCAAATTCATCAGGCTCTTGGCAGAGTTAAACTATCCAAATGTCAAAACTATAATCTTTTTTTTCTCTTCCAGAAAAAGCACCCACAATTATAATAAAACACAGGCCCTTCAAATCTCACTGTTCATCTTGGGGCAGCAACAAGTAGCAGGGTTGCCCCAATCCAAACAGGTGCAAGCAATTACAGAGCCCTGCCCAGCCCAATTTCTGCTCAAAAGAAATCAGTTAGAAGAAAATAGTTTCCAGTGCATCTTTTATAATCTTGGCAAACAACAAACTTGAAAAATAGAAAACAATGTAAACATGAGCTTAGCTTAATAAGGGAACTGGGTGAGGGAAGGAAATGAGTCCTAAACATTACAGCCCTTTGCTGTCATGTCCTAGACACAACCTCTCCACCCTGGCCAAAGTTTACTAAATTGCTTTGAGAGTCTATAACAGAAGTGCATGGAATGTTATAGGAATCCACTGGAGCAGATGAAATAAAAGTTAGGGGAAAAATATCCAATGCCAAAGATATTCCAGGGCAAACAAACAGTAGTACTATGCATTGGAAAGGTTTGACATTTTGGAAACAATTTGCTAGAAGGCAAAGATGAATGTCCATGGATACTGGCCCGTTTGGAAGAGGGTTCTTTGAGATACTCAGTTTTGTTTACTTTTCTGCATTCCCTTCATACACAAAGTAAACATCTCCTTGTATATTTATCTGTATTGTGAGCTTTTATTAGTCAGGGAATGGGAGTTCAGTCAGCTGGCATTCATAAAGTGCAGTCTGAACTATAGATAGATAGATTAGATAGATAGAGAGAGAGAGAGAGAGAGAGAGAGAGAGAGAGAGAGATAGATAGATAGATAGATGGATGGATGGGTGGATAGATACATAGATAGATAGATGGATGGATAGAGAGAGAAAGAGAGAGCTAAACTGTATTTCAGTATGACTGATTTCCTATGTCATCTTATGATTATTTTAAGTTTTAGGCGGTTTAAAGTATTATTCATTGAAGGAATCCATAGTCTTCACCAGACTGCCAAAAGAGCAAATAACATAAAAAGCTTAATAAAGTCTGCTATAATAAAATATAATTCCCCAAAAGCACTGTACTATGCAAAATTGTGTAATAAAACACACAGAGCTAATGAGGAAAAGGGAATGAAGGTCCCAACACTCAAAACCTTTTTCCGTGACACATAAAGCAAAACAGAAACAATAAAAATGGTAGCATTATTTTATGCATGTTAAAAGATAAAGAAATACATCAAAACTACAACTAATAGTGACTGTGGCGCCCTTGGCCGCAAGGCCGCTGCAAGCCCTGTTCCCTGCCCTAGGACACACCAGCAGGTTGGGAAGAATTCAATTACAGGCCTCATTAGAGGCCACAGGGGAAAAAAAATGAAAAGGTGGTACAGACCAGCCTTTCTCTGCTCACAGATCCTTCTGCACAGGAAAACATACAGTAAATATGGCACTTTAACTTGACAAAGATTTGAAGTTTACTTGTGAAAATAAGAGTCAGAAGGACAGCAGCTTCAGAGTTATTAGGAAGTGGTACAGGGTTTTTTTAGCCCTCTTAGAACAAATTTGCTTTTTTGAAATATGTTGCAGCTGAACAGACTATCATAGGTTCTGTGTGGGTCTCAGTTTCTTCTATCTTCTATCTTCCTCTGTATTTGTCTGTCTGTCTCTTTTTCTCTCTTCCTTCAATCCCCCTCTCTCTGTCTCTCCGTCTCCATCTCCCTCCTCTGTCTGTGTGTGTATGTGTTACATGTGTGTCTCTGTCTTTCTCTCTCCTTTCCCCCTTCTCTCTTCCTTCCATCCCTCCTTCTCTGTCTCTACATCTCCATCTCCCTCCTCTCTGCTTGCGTGCATGTACACACGAGTTGTAATATCTCCTTCCCCTCCAACTCCTTCTATCTCTCTCTGTCTCTCACTGTCTTTCCATGTCTAACTCTCTATCCCCTCTCTCTGTTCTTTCTTCCTCTCTCATTCTTTCATTTCTCTCTCTCTCTCTCTCTCTCTCTCTCTCTCTCTCTCTGTATCTCTGTCTCTCTGTCTCTCTCTCTTTCTCTGTCTGACTCTCTCTCTCTCATTTGAATTCAATGAATGATGGTTTATAAATAAGGTTTATATTTTGTCTACCATGTATATATGACAGATTGAAAAAGTCAAAATACAGAGAGATTATCCAGGCCCCATTATAGAATACCAAAATTCTCTAGACAATTTTTTAGGAACTGGAAGCCATCATGACAAAAACCTTTTTTCTCTAAGTGAAGATGGAAGAATCCTCATTATAAGAGTGTAACTCCATTTTTTGTCTTTGAAAACTTGCCTAAGCACTATTATCCAGTTGAATAGTGGGTCACACCCCATTTAAGAGCCTACCAACAAATCAGTGCCAACCGTGTGACTATGTATTGCCCTATTGCTCCACTCACAATTTCTGAGTCTTCAGGCCAAATCTCACTTTTTTCCTTCTCACTCCTCTATATGGGTAATAGTCTCATATTTGAAAACAAGCCCCTTAGGGAAATGAATCACCTCACTTTTGTATTTGTGTACCCAGTACCTAGCAGAGAACCTAGTACATGCTTGTTAATTAATTCACTCACTCATTCTTTCATTTATCACTCTACATCCATCCATTTAACTAGTTTAAAAAGAGCTATAACACTTGTTGGTAGTTGAGTGGCACATTGGAAGGAAGCCCAGCTTGAGAGTCACCCTGGACTCTGCTACAGATCTGGAGTATTTAACCACTCAACTCTCAGCCTCAGAATCCTCATTTCTAAAGTGAGGAGTTACAAACTCTATCAGTGATTCTTAACCTTGGATCCATGAACCTTTAAAATATATAGCTATAGATACACTCACATGTGTGTGTGTGTATGTATGGAAATACGAGCCGTTAAAGAGAAGGGCTGGTGCAGAAGGGAGGAAAGAGGGGAAATGAAAGATAATATGGTGATAATGTCTCTCTTTCCTCCACATTGTGATGGAACACTGCTCTTCCCTCATCACAGAGAAATCATTTGTGTAGATCACAGCCCAATCAAAGTAGCATACACACACACACACACACACACACATACACATACACACATATATATGTGCATATATACATGTATATTATTGTTTTTCAATATAATTTGTTTCCTTTATAATCCTGCGTTATTGTTATTGGTGGTGGTAGTGGTGATGGGTGTGTGTGCACATTTTAAAACATTATTCTTTGAAAAGAGATCCAAAAGCTTCACAAGACTGCCAAAAGGGGTTATGATGCAAGAAAAGACTAAGAATCCCTGAACAAAATAATCTCTAAGACTCTTCTTATTCCAAATTTTGAAAACTTATATAAGTATATTTCATTCTTTTTCTTCAAATTCAGACTATTGCTTAGCTGCTCTTACAAGAATGTTTTGTACAAGATAAGTAGTATATCCTGCATGAAACATAAAGATGTTTTTAATTTGCCATTAAAGTATCAACAATGACCGAACAGTAATAAAAACAACTTAGACTGCATTGTGGTCTGAGGTTAAAAAGTTCCCCCACCCCCACACACACGTTGTTCCAATCCTTTTTTAAGTCTTTTTGAGACTGAGTCACAGAAGGGTTGGAGTGACCCATGATAGTAAAAACAGCAGGAAAAATTAGGATGTGCAAATTTTAACTAATGCACAGAAAGGTATAAATCTTCAAATGAGATACCACATGGCAGGCAAAGACAGTTAAAGATTCTGGGGATGGAAAGGCAAGGGATTATAGCAATCAAGGACACCAAGTACTATCTCTGGAGCCTTGGGTATTGATGCTCGTTAGACCATGGCAGGGACTGGAAGAGATTCATCATTCTTAACTTCCCCCTGAACTTAGCACATCCTCTTCAGGAAAATATTCTTCCTTAGTTTATCCTTCATATAAGGAGAAACTCTAGAAAAGGCCCCAAGAAGGGTATATGGCAGGGGGAGAAGGAAGAGTGGTTAGCAGTAGGCAAAAGTGTGTCTAAAGCAGAAGGAGTGCAATTATACATGAGCCTTGTGAGTCTCAAGGAGGTCCCCAAAATCAAGGGGGGGTACCTACATATGTACATTACATATATATATACATAGTTATAGATATAGATATAGATGATATAGATACAGATAGATATAAACATATATTATATTACATTGTTACATTTTATTATATATCATGTCATATATTACATCACATCGCATCATATTATATTATAATAACATTATATTATGTTATATCATATCCATAATATATCATATCATAATATATGTTCTAAGTTCATACCCACAATAACCCTGTGAACTATATAGTTTTTAATTCTGTTTTATAGAGGAAGAAACAGTCTCAGAAAATTCAAATGACTTACCTAAAGTCACATACTTAGAAAATGATGATGTGGTTTTCTGGCATAGTCACCTTTCTTTCTATTACACACCAGGCCCTCATGGGAGAACCTTTGTAAACTGCTAAAATAGACTCATTTATCAATTTGGTCAACAATTATATTAAGCATCTACAATGGCAAAGTGGAAGTAGGGCATATGGAGAATATATAAAATCTGTAGAAAAT
This sequence comes from Pseudochirops cupreus, assembly GCA_028627135.1. NCBI lineage: Eukaryota > Metazoa > Chordata > Mammalia > Diprotodontia > Pseudocheiridae > Pseudochirops > Pseudochirops cupreus. The sequence continues at coordinate 197,945,793 of CM053580.1, read as the reverse complement.
TCATTGCTTTGAAGATGGTGGTGTAGAAGCAGAAAAACTCTGTGGCTCCCCCATAACCACCTCAAATACCTATAAAATATGATTCTAAACAAATGTTAGAGCTACAGAACCCACAAAGAGACAGAGAGAAACAAATCTCCCACTGAAGGCAGCCCAGCAGTAGACAGGAAGGGTCGATTGCAGCATACAGGGGGCCAAGCCCAATCTCACGTGAGCCCATGGTTTTAGTCCCAGAGTGACCTAGGACCAGCCCCAGCTGGAGCATTCAGGAGAGTGGATCACCAGCAGCTATGGCGGTTTCCAGAATTATCAACCCATAAATGCCAAAGAAAAAGTTCAGTGAACTCAACTGGATCGGGGGGGACAGAGTGTGGTATAACCTCTACTACCCCTGGAGTGAGAAGTGGCAGAAGTAAAGACCCTGAAGCCGCCTCCACATGGCTGCTTCAGAGCCTCTGGCCTGCAGATCTTAGGGGGGCCAAGCGACCATTCAGAGGTTAAGCGTTCCTGCCTTAAACTGCTGAGATCAGGATTGTAGTCTTGGGTGGTGTCCCTGAGGTGTGTGATCAGTGAGCCAAAGCTGGTGGGACCTGTAGAGATGGCACCCTGCTAATAGCTCCAGCAGCTGCGAAAACCCCAGCAATTTGGGACAAAGCTCTCCCCTATGGAAGCAGAATTCTACTGTGGGAAAGAGCTCAAAAGTCAAGAAATTGACTGGCAACATGAGCAAGCAAAGGAAGCAAAGCAAGGACAACCATCCAACTTTAGATTCCCTTTTGGGGACAAAAAGGTTCAAAGCACGGAGCAGGAGGAAGACAACAAAGTCAGAACTTTTGCACCAAAAGCTTCCAAGAAAAATATAAACTGGTTATAGGCCATGGGAGAGCTCAAGAAGGATTTTGAAAATCAAGTAAAAGAAGTGGAGGAAAAAATGGGAAAAGAAATGAGAATGATGCAAGAAAATCATGAAAAGAGAGTCAACAACCTGTCTGAAGAAAATAACACCTTAAAAATAGACTAACTCAAATGGCAAAAGAGACCCAAAAAGCCAATGAGGAGAAGAATGCCTTAAAAAGCTGAATTTGCCAGATGGAACAAGAATTTCAAAAACTCACTGAAGAGAATAATTCCTTCAAAATTAGACTGGAGCAAGTGGAAGCTAATGACTTTATGAGAAATCAAGACACTATAAAACAGATCCAAACAAATGAAAAAATAGAAGGCAGTATGAAATATCTCATTGGAAAAACCACTGACCTGGAAAATAGATCCAGGAGAAACAATTTAAAAATTATTGGACTACCTAAAAGCCATGGTCAAAAAAAGAACCTAGAAAGCATCCTTCAAGAAATTCTCAAGGAAAATTGCCCTGATATTGTAAAACCAGAGGACATAATAGAAATTGAAAGAATTCACCAATCATCTCTTGAAAAATATCCCAAAAAGAAAACTCCTAGGAATATTATAGCCAGGTTCCAGAGTTCCCAAACCAAGGAGAAAATATTACAAGCAGCCAAGAAGAAACAATTTGAATATTATAGAAACACAATCAGGATAACACGGGATCTAGCAGCATCTACATTAAGGGATCAAGGGCTTAGAATATGATATTCAAGAGAACAAAGGAGCTGGGATAAAAACTAAGAATCACCTACCCAGCAAAACTGAGTATAATGTTTCAGGGGAAAATATGGTCATTCAATGAGGTAGAAGACTTTCAAACATTCCTGATGAAAAAACTAGTACTGAATAGAAAATTTGACATTCAAATACAAGGAGTATGAGAAGGTAAACAGGGAAAAGAAATAATAAGGAACTTATCAAAGCTGAACATTTACATGCCTGCATGGAAAAAGGATAAGTGTAACTTATGAAACTTTTCTCAGTATGATGACAGTTGAAGGGAATATAAATGAACGTGTGGATATACATATATACATATACATACATATACACACACACACACACACACACATATGTATGTATACATACATATATGTCTATATAGGAGGGCATATATGCATATGAATACATATGTGAGTGTGTATATATGTGTACAGGTATACATAGAGGGCACAGGATCAATTGAATAGAAAGGGATTATATTTAAAAGGTGACATTGAGAGGTGAGAGAGGAATATAATGAGAGGAGACAGGGAGAGACAGAATGGGATAAATTATCTCATATAGAAGAGGCAAGGGATAACTGTTACAATGGAGGAGAAGAACAAGAAGGCATAAGGGAATGGGTCAACCTTACTCTCATTGAATTTGGCTTAGGGAGGGAATGACATACACACTGAATTGGGTATCTTGCCCTACAGAAGAGTAGAGAGAAAGGGGATGAGAGGGGGTATGATGGAGGGGAGAGGGGAGGGGGTGTAGTTAGAAGCACACACATTTGTAAAGGTACAGGGTCAAAGTAGAAAATAAAATAATTGGGGAGGGATAGGATGGAGGGAAATATAGTCAGTCTTTCACAATATATCCACTATGGAAATGTTCTGTGTAACTACACATGTACAACCTATATTGAATTGCTTATCTTCCCTGTAAGGGTGGGTGATGAGGGAGGAATGGAAAGAACCTGGAACTCAAAGTTTAAAAATCAAATGTTTTAAATATATATATGCATATATAATTGCCATTATTATTATTTACATGCAACTGGAAAATAAAATATACATGTGCTGGGGTATGGAGATCCATCTTGCCCTGCCAGAAAGTGAGAGGGGCGATGGGGAAAGATATAGGAGAGAGCAGATTGGGGGAGGGGGTATACAGTGGGATTGCTGTTTTGGGGTGGTGGGTAGGGAAAGAAGGGGAGAAAATTTGTAACTCAAAATATTGTGGAAATGAATAATGTAAACTAAAAATAAACACAAAAGAAACACAAAAGAAAATTCATTGTTTCTCCTGAAACAGCATATCATTCCAGTTGTAAGGCTAAATACATACACAGAAAACAACTACAGACTAAGAATAACCAATGATTCAGAGAATCATGGGAAGACTCATATGAATAAATGTCAAGAGAACTAGGAAAACAATGTTTATTGTGACCACAACAATATAATAGAAAACAAAACAAAACACAACTCAATTCTGTGTCATTATAATGACCAAACTTGACACTGAGGAGAAATAAGAAAACATCCCATCCTTTATTATTTAGAACTGGGAGGCAATAGGATAGAAGGATACATAGTGGGTCAGAGTTAATTGGTTTCTTAGTAGTTTTTCTGAAGTGCTCCCCCCTCTTCTATTTTATTCTCTGTTACAAAGGATAGTTCACTGGGATCATTATATTTAAAAATAAAAGTGATGTAAAAAAAATGAAATGGAGGAATGAAATTTTTTTTAATTTGTTTAATAGTTTGTCTAATGGCACATGGGGTATTCAAGGAGGACCAGCAGGTCTGGTGGGAGGGCTTGCCAAGCCCTTTTCAGGGTTGTGCATCTGCCTTTGGTGTCCACCTGGCACTCAACTCTCATCTGTTGCTCTAAGAAGCTATTGCATGTACAGTGGTTGCATCCTGGTAAAACTGTCTTGGCAAGTGAGCTACACCAAGCTGAGGGTAACCTCTTAGTGAGTTAGGTGGTGTCTATCTCAAGCCCATAAAAACTTCTTCCAACAGAATGAGTAGCTGAGAAGACTGGCCATGAAGTGGCTGAAGCGAGCTCTGTGGAACACTTAGAGGTTGGTCAGACATCAAAGACACCAAGGCCAAGTACTGCATCCCAGGCCATCACCAGTCATCCTGACTTTCGTCTTACCACTCTAGAAGAGAGAGTGAGGCTGAAGACTTTGTCCAACTCTGCCTCACACAAAGCCAATTCACGCACAAGTCAAGATGTCATCCTGTGATGTCACCAGACCTCTTTGAAAACAAAAGACAAACAATAATATAAATATATTGTGTGTAAGATGACTTCTTTTCAAATTAATTTATTTATTTGTAACATCTATTTTTAAGATTTTGAGTTTTGCATTATCTCCTGTCTTTCCCTTATTCATTGAGAAGATAAGAAATGTGATATTAATTATATATGTGAAATCATACAAAACATATTTCCATATTAGCCATGGTGTATAGAAAGAAAAAGAAGTGAAAAAGATATACTGCAATCCACACTTAGACTCCATCGGTTTTTTCGCTGGACATGGATAGCATTTTTCATTATAAATCCTCCAGAATGAGCATTTTTTTAAGAAGATTTTGATTCAATGAAAGAACAATGTTGAAAGGCTACAGTTTCAACAGGAGTTAGATGAGGTTCCTCGATAAGGTTCGTAATTAGCACGAATAGGGAGGAAGACATTACAACTGGAGAAAGAAGGTAGATGAGAGAAGTAAAGATGATAGGTGAAGAAAGTCCTGAAGAGAAGAATTAGAAAATCTTGGACTGCAATTAGTATACTGTAGGGGCAGCTGGGTGGTACAGTGAATAGAACACTGGCCCTGAAGTCAAGAGGTCCTGAGTTCAAATCCAACCTCAGACACTTGACACTCTAGCTGTGTGATCTTGGGCAAGTCACTTAACCCTAATTTCCTTGTCTTCTCCCCCTCCAAAAAAAAAAAAAGAAAAGGAAAGAAAGAAATTGGTATACTGTAAATATTTTGAAGGTAAGAACTATGTCATTTCATACCTTTATGACTCTAGAGCCCAGTAGAATATCTTCTGACAAATAAGTGCCAAATCAGGAGTTCTTAACTTGGATTATGTAAACTTGTTTTTTTTAAAGAAATATTTTGATAATTGTATTTCAATATGATAGGTTTCCTGACCTACATATTTTAGTTTCTGCATTTTAAAACATTACTCTATGAACGAGTCCAAAGGCTTGTGTGACAAAGTATGACAAAGGAGTCTGCACCACAGAAAAAAAAAAAACATATAAAATCTTATAATAAACTGAAATTGATTTGAATTGATGGGATGGATTAGATTTGCTTAAATAGAATGGGGGAGTCATATTAAGCATAAGGTGAAATTAAATCTTTCGTGCTTCTAAAATCCTTATATGACCATGAAATAAATTGAAAGGCTTAATTTCCAAGTATAAGGAGATGATAGTACCTCTGGATTCTACACTAATCAGACCACATCTCAAGGACTGTGTTCAATCCTGAGAAACCCAATTTAGGAAGAAATTGATGATCTAGACAATATTTAAAGGAGGGCTACCAGGAATTTGAAGTAACTTGAGTCCATATGATATAAAAATTGGTTAAAGGAACTGAGGACAAATAACTTAAAGAGATGTGAATCAATAGAGACATGATAGGTTTCCTCAAATGTGTAAAGATCTGCTATTTTTCAGTTCATTAAGACTGGTTCAGTTTGACCCCAAAGCAATGAACAGAATTGTAAAGAGACAAATTTAGGCTCAAGATTAGGAGAAAAACAAACTTCCAAAAGATTAATGATATCCATAATTGGAATTGCTTTGGAAGGCATTGGGGGGCACTTAAGTATTGCAGAGGATAGAGTACCAGACCTGGAGTCAGGAACACTCATCTTTCTGAGTTCAAATCTGGCCTCTGACACTTACCAGCTCTGGGTGGCTCTGGGCAAGTCACCTGTTTGTTTCAGTTTCCTTGTCTAAAAGTAATCTGGAGAAGGCAATGACAAACCATTCCAGCTATTTCGCCAAGAAACCTCAAATGGGTCACGAAGAGTCAGACATGACTGAAAACAACTGAGCAACAACACTAACTTGAGAGGCAATGAGCTCTTCCTTAATAAATGACAAGTCTCACGCAGTCTTATAGCCAAGGGTGGATGATAATTTGGTTATGTTATAAAGGAGACAGTACGTGGGTATGGGTTGGACTAAGTGGCCACTGAGGTCTCTTCCAACTCTAGAATTCTGTGGGTCTGTGAAACTGGTAAATTATTCATTAACCTTAAAGTTGAACTACTTCAGGAAAGTAAGTAGTCATTTGTCTAAATACAGCTTTGGGGATCACCTGGCTTTTCTGTCCTGGGATGAGGAGGAAGCTCCAGTTGCCTTTCATTGCTGGAAACTACCATAGCTTCTGAAATGAATGGGAATCTGCCTGGCCTGGTTTGGAGAGATTAGTATGTTTAGATTGTCCCCTAATTTTCAAAACCACTGTGACTGGAAACAAAGATGACCTTTTTCACAATATGTACCTCTTCTTCCCTCTTTACCAAGGCTACCCTTCAGATGAACCCATACTCTTGGCTACATCTGTTTTAAATGCTGAACAACCACACATTCCAAGTAAGAACTTCAAAATCTAGAAGATGTTACTTCTTTCAGATGGTCTTTATGCTGCCTCGTCTAAATTTTTGTCATGCTCAGGATGGAGATCATTGCAGTACTTGGGAAGGATTACATACAGACCTCTGTTTATTAGGGACTTCTTGTCTTGGGGTCAAAGTTGGAGCTGACTCACATCAAGAACCTAACATGTGTAATGAGATCCAGAACAAATCTTTATTTTTGTTTATCCAATCAGTTCTCTGAAAGGCAGATGTGAAAAGGCTGAAATAAGGTCATGTCCAGAAAGTTCATTTAACAAATATAGGAGACGTATAGATAGCATTGCTTATTCTATCCACAAATACACTGCCCCAGATGTCAGCTTGGGCTTACTCACTCTAAATCAAGTGTTATATTTTATATTCTCTCAAGTGAAAAACTTTAAGTACTTTCACCCTAGTCTGACTGGGTCAACTAAGTCATTAAATACATCTGCATTTATATGATCTATATTCATTACACACACACACACACACACACACACACACACACACACACATACACACGCTCCAATACCAAATAGAAGCCTCTGAGGGAGATAAGAAGTAGATATTATTTTCTTTTCCAAATTTTACAGATGGATAAGCTCAGAGTCAGAGGGTTATTATATATGTCTCCTGTTACTACATAACGTCCATCTATGGAGATTTCAGAAAAATGAACATAGATGACATAAAGGTTAGCACATGACAAAATTTCCATGTTGACTAATAACTAGTATGCGTGTCTATAAACACATATGTGTATATATTATACATTATAGTATGTGTGTATATGTACACATTATATGTGTGTATATATGTGTGTGCGTGTGCTTCTTTAGTAAAAGCTAGCAACATTTGGCTGTCATTCTTGTATTTCTGCCACACATTAAAAAACACTATTCTTGGAAATAGGAAAATAATTCCTTGCCTGGGATTTAAGCATACACTCATCAGGTATTAACACAAGAAAATTGCTGGGATTCTACAAGGTTTATAATCCATAAGGGATGTTTACATTTTCCTGTGTGCCTTGTGGACATACATCTGCACTTCGAGCTTTCCAAAAGATGATGTCACTAGTCTGAAACTTACAGGCTAAGGCCTAATGTGATTTGAATCAGGGTATCAAAATGAAAAATTCGCATGCCATATAAATAGCTTGAGACCTCATCTTATCTGTACTTTGCATCAATTTGATGGATTTATATGCATATCACCTTTCTTCCAAAGAGGTCAAGTATAGAGAAAGTTATTTGTTGCTGAAAAATGTCCAAGTACCATTTCCCACAAATAAAAACATTCTCTCACTAAAGTGCTTTCTAAGATGTCTCTTTAACCTTGGACACACCACCCAATAAGGGGACCCTAATAACAAGGGTGCTGAAATTTAGCTGAAAGAGAAGCCGAATCTATAGATTTATTTTGGAAAAAAAAATCCAATTTGTCAAAATAAACATTAGTGTGGAGTGTCCCCCCATCTAAGGAATAGACAAATTTTATCAAATTTAATAGTCACATAATTGTGATGGACCCTCATTATATTATTTGTCTACTTAATATTGATCAAAATAGTTTAAAGGTTAATCTATAACTGAATTCAAATTCACCCCAGACTTCACTTATGCTAGCCTTGAAAAGGGTTTCAGTAAAATCTGTATTAATCTAAAGGGTCTCCCCCCTATTATGCATGTTGTTGTTTAGTCACTTCAGTCATGTCCAACTCTTTGTGAACCCATTTGAGGCTTTCTTGGCAAAAAAAAATACTGGAGTGGTTTGCCATTTCCTCCTCTAGTTCATTTCACAGATGAGGAAACTGAGGCAAACAGGGTTAAGTGACTTGCTCAGGGTTACACGATCAGTGTGTATTTGAGGCTGGTTTTGAGCTCAGGTCATCCTGAGTCCAGGTCCAGTATTCTATTCACTCTGCCACTTAGCTGCCAAGACCATGCATTTTAAAATAAAACTATATTTTTGTCTACAACCCCATCCTTAGCATCCATTTATAATGTGATAATTTTTCATTTATCATTTTGTATATACATTATGAAGTGCTATTTTATAGTTTTCTACAGAAATCTTGGAGTTGAAGGGGAAAAATTTGTTTCCTGACTTTTTCCAAAAATTAAAATATATGAGTAGAGTTGGCTTCTTATTTGAAAGGTTTTTTGGCTTTCATGGGTGCTAGTATTTTCTCAGAATGGAAAAGATTGCAATCAACAAAGGAAAGAGGATGTGTGTGTGTGTGTGTGTGTGTGTGTATGTGTGTGTGAGAGACAGAGAGAGAGAGAGAGTGTGTGTGTGTGTGGGTGGGTGGGTGGGTGGGTATGAGAGACAGAGAGAGAGAGAGAGAGAGAGAGAGAGAGAGAGAGAGAGAGGGAGAAAGAGAGAGAGAGAGAGAAGTTATGTCTGGACAAATAACAATGCCAAACTCACCTCAAATATATACAACTCCTTAGAGATTCTCTTCTAAATTATAGAGGATTTCAGTGCTTTCTAAAGAAATATGGAAAAGCAGGCAAATGTCTGAAGCAATGTGATATAGTGGAAAGAACACTGGATTTGGAGGGAGCTAAACTGAGTTGAATCTGAACTTGGCTACTTACTACCTTGGATATGTTAATTCATCTCCCCAGGGCATCAGTCTTCTCAACTATCCCATGGTCTTCCATGTTTTGTTTCTTATTGTTTTGTTTTGTTTGGGGAAAAAGCAAATTTATTCTGAATACATACGGTATGTTCAGGGCCTTTCCAAAGGCATTCAGGTTTTTTTTTTTCTTCCAATTTAACACGGATACAAAAATCAATCACTGGAGTTTAAGAAAATAATCCCATTCTGAGTTTTTAGTGTTATTTTATGAATTTTATTTTACAAAATCTTTTTTTAGATTTTTATTTTAGAAATAAGCTAGAAAAAGCAACAGTTAGCCTGGTTGTGGAAAGTGTATGCTTCTAGCTACCCTCGCCCCCAGTCTGCCCTCCATTCTATCATCCCCCCTCTTATCCCCTTCCCCCCTACTTTCCTTTAGGGTAAGATACCCAATTGAATGTGTATGTTATTCCCTCCTTAAGCCAAATTCAATGAGAGTAAGGTTGACCCATTTCCTTTCACCTTCCTCATCTTCCCCTCCATTTTAACAGTTTTCTCTTGTCTCTTTTATATATCATTTACCTTATTCTATATCTCCCTTTCTTCTTCTCCCATTATAATCATCTCTCACCTCTTAATTTTATTTTTTAAATATCATCCCTTCCTATTCAATTGAACCTGTGCCCTCTGTCTAGGTATACACGTACACACACATACACACATTCACACATGTATTTATACACACATACACCCTCCTGTACACACATATATATTCCCTTCAACTATCCCCATACTGAGAAAAGTCTCATGAGTTATAATTATATTTTTTCCACATAGGAATGTGAAGAGTTCAACTTTAATAAATTCCTTATGATTTCTTTTTCCTCTTTACATTCTCATGCTTCTTAGATTTAAAAGTCAAATTTTTCTGTTCAACTATGGTTTTTTCATCAAGAATGCTTGAAAGTCCTCTATTTCATTGAATTACCAGATTTTTCCTGAAGAATTATACTCAGTTTTGCTGGGTAGGTGATTCTTGGCTTTAATCCTAGCTCCATTGTCCTCCAAAATATCACATTCCAAGCCCTTTGATCCCTTAGTGTAGAAGCTGCTAGATCTTACGTTATCCTGATTGTGTTTCCACAATATTCAAACTGTTTCTTCCTGACAGCTTGTAATATTTCCTCCTTGACAGGGGAACTCTGGAATTTGGCTATGATATTCCAAGGAGTTTTCTTTTTGGGATCTTTTTAAAGAGACAATTGGTGAATTCTTTCAACTTGTATTTTGCCCTCTGTTTCTAGAATATCAGAGCAATTTTCCTTGACAAATTCTTGAAGGATGATGTCTAGGCTCTTTTTTTGATCATGGCTTTCAGGTAGTCCAATAATTTTTAAATGATCCCTCCTGGATCTATTTTCCAGGTCAGTGGTTTTTCCAATGAGATATTTCATACTGCCTTCTATTTTTTCATTTGTTTTGGATCTATTTTATAGTGTCTTGATTTCTCATAAAGTCATTAGCTTCCACTTGCTCCAGTCTAATTTTGAAGAAATTACTTGCTTCAGTGAGTTTTTGAAATTCTTGTTCCATCTGGCAAATTCAGCCTTTTAAGGCATTCTTCTCCTCTTTGGCTTTTTGGGCCTCTTTTGCCATTTGAGTTAGTCTATTTTTAAGGTGTTATTTTCTTCAGTCAGGTTGTTGACTCTCTTTTCGTGATTTTCTTGCATCATTCTCATTTCTTTTCCCATTTTTTCCTCCACTTCTTTTACTTGATTTTCAAAATCCTTCTTGAGCTCCTCCATGGCCTGTAACCAGTTTATATTTTTCTTGGAAGCTTTTGGTGCAAAAGTTCTGACTTCATTGTCTTCCTCCTGCTCCGTGCTTTGATCGTTTTTGTCCTCAAAAAGGAATCTAAAGTTGGATGGCTGTGCTTGCTTTGCTTCCTTTGCTTGCTCATGTTGCCAGTCAATTTCTTGACTTTTGAGCTCTTTCCCACAGTAGAACTCTGCTTCCAGAGTGGAGAGAGCTGTGTCCCAAATTGCTGGGGTTTTCATAGTTGCTAGAACTATGAGTAGGGCACCCTCTCTACAGCCAAGATTTCTCACCCCAGGACCACCACCCAAGGATGCGACCCAGATTCAAGCAGGTCAAAGCAAGAATGATTACCCTCTAAAAGGTAGCTTTGTCCCCTTAGGACCTGCATGCCAGGAGCTCCAGAGGCAGCCATGCTGCAGCTGCTGCACTGCCACTACCGCTCACCCTGGGGGCAGGGGCGTGACAGTGCTCCTCTGTCACCCAGTTCCAGCAGAGTTCCCTACTGACCTTTTACTTTCTCATTGGCGTTTACAGGTTGAGAAGTCTGGAAACTGCCACAGCTGCTGGAGATTCACTCTCCTAAAGTCTGCTATGGCTGATGTGGCCACTCGTTGGGGCTTGGACTTTGCAGCCCCCAGTCTGGTGCAATGGACCCTTCCTGTCAGCCTGCTGGGCTGCCAGCAGAGGGAGATTTGTTTCTCTGTCACTCTGTGAGTTCTGTAGCTCTCAAACTTTTTTAGAGTTGTATCTTACAGGTACTGGAGGTGGCTGGCGCGGGACCTCAGCAAGTTCCTGCTTTTACTCCCTCTTATTATTTGTGATTATTATTATTACTCATATTTACATTTTTAAACTCATTGTGTGTATTATTTTCCTCTCTCTGCTTATTTCAATTTGTATCAGTTCACTGAAATCCTTCCACACCTTTCTGATCTATTATGTCCATTATTTCTTGCAGCATTATAATATTTCCCTACATTGGGTACCACTATTTTGTTTAGCTATTCGCTAGTCAATGGAAGTCTACTTTGTTTCTAGTTCTTTTCTATCACCAAAATACAGTTCTAAACATTTTGATATTTATGTAGACTTTTTTTCAATGACCTTCTTGGGGTAAATACCTAGCAGTAGAATCTCTGATGAAAGGGCATAAGCATTTTAGTCACTTTAATTGAATGTGCATGTGAATGTGTGGATGTATGTATGTATGTATACACATGTGTGTATATTGCAAGTACACACACTACACACACACAAACACAAACACACACACATATATATATATTTGCCTTTTGATTGAGGATTATTACCAAAAGAAAGGGAAAATTGGGGAAACTATGGAGAGAAATATGGAGAAAGAAAATGGGATCTTTTGAACCCCTGTATCTGACTATCAGCAGAGAGAAATCCGAACTGTGATGTGAGTAATAATAAAGAAGACATACTTACTAGCTGTGCAACCTTGGGCAAGTCACTTAACCCCAATCGCCTTGCCTTCTCCCCTCCAGAAAGAAAGCAAATCCCTATGTGTATGGGTTGCTTTAAATATAGTTAATAAATTTGTAAATAATTTCACGACTCTCTTTTTCTATATTTTCTTCTAAACTTCCTGCTATACTCTTCTATGAATTTTAAAAATCTTTCAATGATCTTTTACTTCTGTTCTCTCTCTCACTCCCTCCTCCCAAATTTGTTCCCCTCACCATGGGGAAAAAAAGAGAATCATAGTCCTTATAACAAGTAAGCCTTTCAAGGCAAAACAAATCCACACAGTGGTCATGTCCAAATGTATTCCTCTCATTCTGCATCATAAATCCATCACTCCTCTGTCAGGAAGTGGGTAGCATTTTTCCTCATTAGTCCTTTGGAGCAGTGATCTCAAACTCAAATAGAAATGGCGCCCATGGGGCAGCTAGGTGGCACAGTGAATAGAGTCCTAGAGTCAGAAGGACCTGAGTTCAAATCTGACCTCAGACACTTAACACTTACTAGCTATGTGATCTTGGGCAAGTCATTTAAACCCAAATACCTTGACTTCCGTCCTCCAATAAGACAAAAAAAGAAAAAGAAAAAAAAGAAAGAAATGGTGACCACTGATCTGTACATATGAATCCTTGCGGGTCACATAATGACTTAATTTTAAAATATAGTATTATTTATGTTTTATTGTATTTTAATTTAGCTTGTTAGGTATTTCTCAATTTTATTTTAATGTGGTTCAAGCTGCACTAGAGAGTGTCACTCAGCTCCTAAGGTCACAGCAGGTTTGACATCTCTGCTCTGGAGCTGTTCTATTGGTCAGAGCTCTTGAGTCTTTCTAAGTGTTTGGGGTTTGTTTTTTTTTTGTAATGTTGACACTAAATAAAGGAATTTCTTCACCACACTGAATACAGTTATAAAGAATGGAAACGGAAGAACAAGTGTACAAAAGTAATGCGGCATATATGAGAAAAATTAGCTTGAAGAAAGTGCTGCACAACAAAAGGAGGTGCATTGGGAACGCCATCACCTAGATTTGATTTATTGCCCATATTTACAACCTGTCACCTCAAGCAAACAATTTAACCCTGAGGACTTCACTTTCCTCATTTGTGCAATGACTAAATGACCTGTAAAGTCTCTTTCATCTCTGAATCTAGGACCTCACCATTTTGCTTTTTTGTTTTTAAATCATTTTCAAATTAATAATCATCAGAAATATCTAATTGGTTTTTTTAAAATGCCACAGTAGATCAAGAAACAAAATAGAGATAACAAACATATACAGATTTATCTATTTAATTTGTAGGGGGGAAAGCAAGGCAATTGGGGTTAAGTGACTTGCTCAAGGTCACACAGCTAGTAAGTGTGTCAAGTGTCTGAGGCCACATTTGAACTCAGATCCTCCTGACTCCAGGGCTGGTCCTCTATTTACTGCATCACCTAGTTGTTCCCTAGCTTTTTTTTTTAATGCTGAAATGAATTTGATTTCATAGGTATAGGAAACTTCCAGTTAGGCAGTTCCTCTTAAACCCCAGGTTGTTCACTGCTCTGTCTTACCTGCCTGAGGCAATGGGAGGTTCAAGTCCAAATACAGGCAGTCATTCATTAATCATGTGCTATATGGGCCAGACCCTGAGCTAAGTGACTAGGATACAGAAAAAGACAAAAGCAAAACCAAACAAACAAAAATTCAAGAAGTACAGAAAGGAATGGAGGAGATCACATGCAAGTAACTACAAACACAATATACACAGAATAAAGTGAAGATGCTCTCAGAGGGAAGACACTAAGATTAAGGAGGCTTAGAGAAAGTCTCTTGCAGAAGGTCAGACTTTGTCTAAGATGTGATGGGAGGCAGAGAGGCTGGGAGGCAGAGATGAAAAGGGAGAACATGTCAGGCATGGAGAACAGTCAGTAAAAATCCTCAGGGTTGGGAGGCAGTGTGTAATGTGCAAGCAATAGAGAAAAGACCAATGTCCCTGGTTCATATATATATATATGAAGAGAAGTAAGGTTTAAGAACTCCAAAAAGTTAGTGAGTAACAGGTTATAAAGGGGTTTAAAAGCCAAACAGAGAATTTTGTATTTTATTAGGGAACCATTTATCAGAGGCAAGACTCAAGTCTCTGACTTTGAGACTAATTTTTCATCCATACTATCCCTCTTTTGCAAAGATCAGTGTGTGGTGGTCCTATGGACAATAAAAATTTGAGGAAAGTTTCATTATTTTAATATTTATTTGAGAAAATTGGTTGTTAATAGGGTATCATTATGGTATAAAAGCTGGAAGAAACCTGAGACCCATTTCTCTGTTTTATGGATGAAGAAACAGGTCTGAGGAAATTAAATGATCACAGGTAGTAATACTTCAAGCTAGATTTTGCTCCCCAATTCCCTGACTCCAGATATAGTGGATGTTCTTTCCATGATAGCATTCCGGAAATGAATCTTGAATGACATTTTATATAATATAACAGTGAATTATAGCAAAAAGCCATGTATTAAAAAAAAAAGCTAGGACAAAACAAAACAAGAGCCTGTGTAGAAAAATGGGAGAGATTGAATAATGCAGTACTCAATTGTAAACTGTAGATAATTTTTCTCTTCTGAATAGATTATTAAGAATAAAACAGATGTTCTTGATTATACTGACATAACATAATTGACAATCTGTACAACAAAATGCAATATAACTAAAAAGAGAATTAGAAGTAATTAATTGGGAAAGTATTTGGACAGATGTGACAGATGAAAGTTTGTCACCTACGATGTATAAAAAGTGTTAAAACCTATAAATGAAACCCCCGGTCCTCAATAGATAAGTACTCAAAGATATAAAAAGAAAATCTACAAGAGAAAAATGCAATTGTTTTTTAAAATCACTTGAAAAATGCACATCTCCAAAAAAAGACACAAAAGATTCAAATTGAAACAATTTTGAGGCACTTCCTTAAGCCCATCAAATTGGTAATAACAACAGCCAAAAACAACAACAAAAACCAAAGCAAAACCTAAAGCAAGGAAACAATGCTGGTGAGATTGTAGACAAACAGGAACAGTCATTCTTTACTAGAGGAATTACGAATAATTAGAACCTTTTTGGAGACCAATCTGGCAGTGCCAATTTTTTTTTAAACAGATTTTTTTTTATCCATTTTGGAGCGCATAACCTGGAAGTTTTGAAATTCAGAGGAAAAGACCAAAAAATGTGATTAGAATTTTTATTGTAGCATTATTCATTTTTTATGTAATTTTAATGTTTGCTGATTCTTATGTATCCTTTCCCCACCCTAAGAGCCATCCCATAAGATATGTCTTATGGGCATTATTCTTTGTCTTCAGGGAAAAAAAAACAACAAAATTGATTAATGCATGGAGAACATTTGAAAACCTGCAATGTGTAATTCGTGTGGACCTCCTACCTTTTGGGTTAATTGATAATAGGATATATTTGAGAGGAAACAAGATGTAGTTCAAGAGTGTTCAACTCAACAGCAGACCACAAACAACTTGCAACACTTCCACATCGGCCTGAGCTGGGTTAAAATGCAACTGAGAAATGTTTGACTAAATAGTTAAAAATATAATATAAAATAGATAACGTTAATTTGCAGTTTTATTGTGGACAGGGATCTATTTCTATTTGAGCGTAATTCCATTGGTGTAATCTATAGCTATCTTCAGAGCTAGAAGATCTGGGTTCTCAGCCTAGCCTCTGACACATAACGTCTGTATGACTGGACAAGTCATCTAACCTCTCAATGCTATAGGCAACTCAAGAACTATAAGCCATAGAGAAGATACTGAATTACATTGGGAGAGGAAGAATGCTTATATCACACAAAATGAAAAAACACAACCAGGATACATATTTATCACAATATAAGAAAAAAAAAATGGATGATTTTTTTTTTAGAAGAAGCATAAGAGGGACATAGAAATGTTGAAAAATTATGACAATGCATCAAAATTGATTTATTTGATTATAAAGAGTTGTAAAGCAATTTAATTGGTTTCATTGATGTTTAATATTAACTTCATAATACATTATTTTAAAATAAAATGAATTGGAACTTGAAATAAATAATTTTTGATGAGGTATCACTAAAACTTGGTAATATGAGAGACTTATTTTCAAATGTGGCTCTAGAATAGTAAACCTTATAGATTATATAAAGAGAGTAGTAGAACAGCATTCCATACTATGAAAATAAGTTAAATGAGGAAGTCCAGAAATCGAAGGGAAAAATAAAACATGATCAAGATTTGGATAAGGATAAAGACTGGAGAGGGAAGGAAAGAAGAAACATTATATTGTCCTAGGACCATACTATAGAGCATGTAGAAAGAATGCAGAACTTAGCAAATAGTTGGGAGAACACCACAAACCTGGCAATGTGTAATACCTGTGGACTTCCTACCTTGTAGGACAATTGATAAGGGGGATATATTTGAGAGGAAACATGATATAGTTCAGAGCAAAGAAATATGACATAATAATAATAGAACGTTTTAGCTATCTAGAATCGTAGGATAGGATCATATAGTTAGAGTTGAAAGATCTTTTCACCCACATCTCTTTATAAATAGATGAAGAACCTGAGCCTAAAAGAAACTGAATGGCTCACCCAATGTAAAATAAATCACTGTCATTCAAAGCAGAATTTGACCCAGTGCCTTTGACTTTAACTTTCCATGGTACCATAATAGAAATGGTTTCTAATATTTCACACATTGTATCATAGCAAAATCCAGTTAACCATAACCAAAGAAAACAAATAAAGCCCCCAAAATTAATCACTTTATATAAGAGGGGGCACATCTTGGCCAAGGCCAAGATTAAAACTGGGTCCTGTGACTCTAACATCAACTGGAATTTTTCTTTCTGCCAAAAGCAGGGCAGCTGGCAAATTCATCTTTTGCCTAATTTATGATTTTATTCATCAAAGTGTGGAGAAAACTACAAGAAAACTTATTCTGGTGAACAAGCCTTAAGTTACTGCTTGCTTCAATAGAAATTATGGAAACTTCGGGACAAATAATCACTTTATCTTAGAATTCATAATAGAGAAAGGGCAAATAGCTGCATTTAATCAGACTTCAGGAGAATGTGTTTCAAATGATTTAGGGGGAAAGTGGATAAGATCTTGTCTTCTAAAATTTTCAGGGGAAATTAGCCTAGGAAGGAATAGTAGCTCTCAAAAGAAATTCTGAGGATAAAAATAGACATCATTTTTTATTATGAGGGAACTGGAGAGTCATTTTTAAAAGAAATGTGATTCCACAGAAACTCATTTAATAACATATATTTTTAAAAGAGGCATATAAATGGTGGGAATAAGTTCAGGTATGGAAGAATAAATATAAACACATGTTTAGGATACATGTTACAAAAATATATAACACACAAAAATAGTACTGTCAGAAGCATTAAAGGTCATAATGAGTTGGAAATGTCAAGTAGTAATGGGAAAAAGACTTAATTTTTAATGGCCCTGAATGCAAAAAGAAGATCAAAGTAGATTTAAGACCACTTCTTGGAATGGATAAGATGATGATGTGGTGCTTCTGTTTTCTTGGACAACGAGAATAGTTATTAGACAAAGGGAAATATGAACATAAATGGTTGAGATGAAATTGAAATTGAAGATAAACGAGAAAATGAAGAGCAGAACTCAGGGTTCTGTTCTAGATCCTCTTCTCTTCTCCCTCTACACTACTTCATTTGTTTATCCCATAAGCTTCCATGGATTTAGTTGACATCTGCGAGCTGATGATTCTTAAATCTACCTTCCCTGCTCAATTCTCTCTGCTGATTCCCAATCTTTCATCTCCAAATGCCTTTCAGACATCTCGAATTGGC
Organism: Pseudochirops cupreus; assembly: GCA_028627135.1. Taxonomy (NCBI): domain Eukaryota; kingdom Metazoa; phylum Chordata; class Mammalia; order Diprotodontia; family Pseudocheiridae; genus Pseudochirops; species Pseudochirops cupreus. The sequence goes on along the minus strand of CM053580.1, from coordinate 197,927,764 downwards.
TGTCCAGTAGACATCTTAAACTTAATATGTGTAAAACATACCTCATTATCTTTCTCCTCTCCTACGTTTCCTATTGGTGTAGAGAGCATCGTCATTCACACAATCCCCTAGTCTCACAACTTAGGAGTCATCCTGGATCCTCGCCATCTCTCCACCCACCTCCACCTCCCATGTCAAAGCTGTTGCCAATGACTGTCAAATCTCACCTTCGCAACATTTCTTGAATATGCCCCCTTCTCTTTTCTGACCCTGCCACCCCTGCAGGCTGTCATTACCTCCCACTGGGGTTATTGTAATGGCCTGCTGGTGGATCTTTCTGCCTTGAGACCCTCTTCATTGAAATCTATTCTCCATTCAGCCACTAAAGTGATTCTCCTAACACACATTTCATCATGTCACCCTCCCTACTCAATAAACTCCACTCATTGCTTCCAAGAGAAAATATAAAATGTCTGTTTGGAATTCAAAGTCCTTCCTCCTACCTTTCCAGTCTTCTTACACCTTGGTCCCTGACACGTATTCTGATCCAGTGACACTGGTCTCCTAGCTGCTCCATGAATAAGACATTCCATTTCTTGGTCCTGGATATTTTCCCTGGCTGTCCCCCATTCCTGGAACCCTGTCCCACCTCCACTTCAACAACTGGCCCCCTGGCTTCCTTTAGTCTCTACTACAATCCCACCTCAAAATGCACCTTCCTTTGGGCAGAGCACCCTCAGGCAAGGGGAGAGAAGAGAGCAAGGGAGGAGGGGAGGGGAGGGAAGAAGACAGGACTCCTCACAGGTTGTGTTTGCCCTTCTTTCTCAAAGAGGAGCATGATATCGGGGAGATGAAGCCATGACGCAAAACCCCACCTTCTACAGAAACCTTTCCCAGCCCTTCTTATTTCGTGCTTTTCCTTCTGTTGATTTTTCCCTATTTGTCCTGTACATAGCTTGTTTTGTACATATTTGTACGCATGTTGTCTCTCCCATTAGAGTGTAAGCTTTTTGAGGGCAGGGTTGTCTTTTGCTTTTTTTATGTCCTCAGTCTGGCATTTAGTATGTGATCAATAAACATTAATTGAATTGGATTGAAAGGTCCCCAAGAGTTCTTGAACTACTCTTGGAGAACTGCTGTTCTACAAGAGAGTATCATACAACCTTCTTCAGGGGATCAAAGAAACTCCTGCCTTGAGCAAATAAGTATGGTTACACACACACACACACACACACACACACACACACACACACATACTTCTAGACAGAGTGACTGTTCTTCTGAAACTTTTTGAAATTGTTCATCGGGGTCCCAAAGTCTTTGATTTTTTAGAGTTGAATTGTAATGTTCCTTTCTTGGGCTATTTAGTTGATTCACTTTGGGGGAAAATAATCTTAAGATGTTGAAGGAAAGGGTTGTATTAAAATTGTGTCTTGTTCTGGTCCTCCTGACCATCCCCTCGCTTCTAGTTAGTATAGTAAGTTTATAAGTAGACAGTATAAAGTGGCAAAAGCAGGAAGTAAGATTGAAAAGAGGATCCTGGAAGTCACATACAAGCTATCCCAAAGATCAAAGGAGAATAATTTATAAATTGTATTATATATCAACTAAAATCACATCCTGGTAGTATGTTCTGAATCAGGGAAAATCATCAGAGCTTTGCTATCAGGGCCTTTCAGTTCTCAGACAAGTTCCAAAAATCTAGCAAAACACTAAATGGTCTTGATAACTTTGAGATGATACGGCTATATTAAGTTTAAAGTTTTCCTGACTACTTGGCAATGGTTTGGGTATGTAAATGAACTAATCCCAAAGTGGCATGGATAAGAGTTAGTTCCCAAAAGTGATTTTCCTAACACACACACTTGATCATGTCACCCTCCCTACTCAATAAACTCTACTTATTGCTTCCAGGAGAAAATGTAAAAACTATAAAAGTGAGACCTTAAACTCTTAGTCTTCAAGACCTCTTCCACCTTCATCAGGTCCATGCTCCCAGTGCTACCAGCTCTAATCAATGATTATGGGAGTAGTATTCTCTTCCTCTCTCCCACCCAGTCCCCTTCCCATACTGTCTACTTCTTCCACCATGCTGCCCCACCTATGCTGTCTGCCTCTGTAGTCCCTCTCTTACCTTTGACTGCTTTTCTCTGTACTTTTATGTTTTGTTTGCCCTCACATCATGTATGCCTTATTAAAGTATGATTATAGTCCTGTTTTCCATTGTTATCATACTTTTTTCCCCAGGACTACTCAAAGAACTATGCATGTCTGCTTTCATTTTATAATTTCATAAATTAATAATCAATTCAGGGCTTTGTGAAATTTGCAAAAGAAATTAAATCCTTGTCCTGCAGGATCAATTTTGTTTTTCAGATTCAATCTTTTTAAAAAAATGCAAACTTGATAATTTAGTCATCATTCTGACAATCTGTTTCTTGGCTGCCTAACTTTTAAAGCAGTTTCACGTGTCATTATGGGCATGTTCTAAATTGTCTTTAAACCTTCTATGCCACTCAGAAATTCATGTTTTTAATAGTACTTCTCCTCTACAAGCTTTTTTCTACTAGGTTTACTGTCTGTTGTAGATTTGTTCCAGTTTGTCCAAGGTAAGAAGGAACAGTGAGTAGAGGAGAAGAGAGTTGGGTTGGAGTCAAGAGACCAGAGTTTGAGTACAGATCCTGACACTTAGTGACGAATTGAATGACCATACATTGGTAGGTAAAACATCTGACTGCTCAGTAAACTGTTGCCTCATCTCATGGAGTTAAGGTTCTTTATAACTGCCTACCTCTCAGCATTCCCTGGGGGCAAGCATGTTGCCAACCTTAGAGCATAATATAAATGGGAGTTGCTTTTATTCACCTAACATTTGGAACTAAACTTTTTGTTGTTATAGATAACATAGCAGTCATGCCTTTTAAACAAGACATGAAATAACATGCATCTTTATTTACCACACTGGCTAAAAGAAAGATCTTTAAAGTGCTTTCACTGAAAGTTAAAATGTGTTACCACAAATTCCTTCTATTATCCCACGGCCTTTCATTCCAAAAGCCACATTTCTTCCTGAATCACACTCTACACCCAAACTGTAAGAGGCATTAGGGAAAGTGCCACACAAATCCCAAGGTTTTCATTATTATACAACAGCATATTACAGGAATTAACCAGGTTGTCACTTTCAAGCTGTATTACTATGATCCCACTTCTCTAATCCTTGAGCATTCTTCCTTAGAGATTTTTGTCTCTCCCATGCAGGGCTTAGAGCAAGTTAGAAATTGTTTACCTGCATAGACTAAGGACATTCACTTCCCCCCTCCACAACTCTTACATTGGGAGAAATTAACCCCCCTCAGCTGTATTTAATAGGGTAAAAGCAAAGTCGTTTCAAGCTTTCAGAGTTTTCCTGCCTTGGTTGCTTTCCGGGTTCTACTCTCAGCTAGTGCTATGCGAGGCACAATTTTGAAAGAATGATAGTCCCTTTTAAGGATGGAGGTAGACAGGAAATATAAAGAAATTCAAGCTGAAGGAGAATTACTCTCCAAAGTAAAAAAGCCATCATGATCAATGTTTTCTTGAGCATGGAGGCTCAAGCTAATTCCCAAGGAAACTTTATTTTCTTCTGGACCATTAAAATTAGGATTTTGGATTAGATGACTTCCAAGGTTGCAACTTCTACAGAAATTCTGCTGATTAACTCTCTTAATTCTAGTATCTTTCCCTGTCTTAATTATTTCCTATTTATTTTATATTTAGCTTATTTGTACATATTTATTTGCATGTAGTCTCTTTAAATAGATTATGAGATCTTTGAGGGCAGAGATTATCTTTTGCCTCTTTTTGTAACCCCAGCACTTAGCACAGTGCCTAGTATATAATGAGTACTTAAAATGTTCATTTATGGACTGATTGACTAATGTAACCCAATGTCCTTTATTTTATGATTATGAAAGGGGAGACTCAAAAGTTTTCAAAAGCCACACAAGTAGTGAGTGGCAGATTCAATATTTGAACCCAGGCCTTTCCTTTCAGAATGTGAGCCCTTTTGCCAAGGCAAACCCCTCCACATTCCATCCTATTTTCTCCAGCAAATCTGATGGCTCTCCTCCATCATCTCCAATTTCTCAAGTATTTTTAATCTCTCCCTTTCTACTGGCTCTTTCCCAATTACCTACACACATACACTCATGTTTCCCTCACTTTCACAAAACATTAACTTGATCCATCCATCCCTCATAACTATCATCCTGTATCTCTCCTTCCTTTCACAGTTAAACTCCTTGAGAAGGCCATCTATATTAGTAACTCCACTTCCTTTCCACTCACCCTCTTCTTAACTCTATAATCTGGCTTCTGACCTCATCATTCAGTGGAAACTACTCTCTCCAAAGTTATCAACAACTTCCTAACTGCCAAATCTAATGATCTTTTCTTTATCCTCTTCCCTCTTGTCCTCTCTGTAGTCTTTAGTCACCCTCTTCTTGATTCTCTATTTGCTTTAGATTTTCACAACACTTCTGGATTTCCACCTATCTGTCGAATTGTTCTTTCTCCATCTTCTTTGTTGTATCTTCATCCAGACCATGCTAAATACTTGTGGGTGTATGACAATATTCTCTTCTGGGCCCTCTTCTCTTCTTCCTCTAAACTGTTTCACTTTATTTCATCAGCTTTCATTGATCCAGCTATCATCTTTACGTAAATGATATTCAGATCTACTTGTCTAACCCTAAATTTTCTCTTGACTTTCTGGTTTACCTGTCCAATTGCCTGTTGGACATCTGAAACTGGGTATCCCATAAACATCTTAAACTCAACTTTTTAGTGTAGAACTCACTGTCTTTTGGCCCAAATCTTCCCCTCTTCCTAATTCCCTGTTATTGTAAAGGTTACAACCATCATCCCAGTCACCCACATATGCAGTCCAGATGTCATCCTTAGCCCATCATTCTCTTTCAACATACAGCTGATTGAACAATCATTTGATGAGTCCTGTCATTTCTACCTTCATAACATCCTTCACAAATACTATCTTTTCTTCTCTGACACTGACACTGCCACCACCTGATGTAGGCCCTCATCACCTCATGGTTGGCTATTTAAAAAGCCTACTGGTTAATGTACTTCCTTGCTGAGAATAATAAATGGAGGTCTGGTCTCTGAAGCAAGAAAACCAAAAATCAGATTCTACCTTTGACACACAATGAACCCGTGAACCTGGCAAGTTGTTTAATATTTTCTGCTGCTAACACCAAGTGTTTCCTCTTCCACCTTAGCAACTTTCTCATCCACAGGTATCTCTCTATGACAACGCCTCCTCCTTTAGCTTCCAAGTGGGGAGTTTTTCTCTGGGGTCTCTGTTTGAGGAAATGCCCAGACTAGCTCTCTTGATTCTCCTGGCTTTTTTACCTTTCTCCCTTCTCCTGGTTTCCAGCTCCTTTTTATGTGTGGTCTCTTCCCATTAGAATGTAATATCATTCAGGATTAGGGTCATCTTTTTGTGTATATCTGTATTCCCACACCCTAGGACACTGCCTGATACTAAACTCTAGACTCACATATCTAGCTCCCTATTAGACATCTGAAACTGGATGTTCTCTTTGACATCTTAAGCTTAATATATTCAAAACTGAACTCATTATCTTTCTCCACAAATCTCTATGCCTTCCAAATTTCTCTAATACTGTCAAGGGCCCCAAGATCCTCCCAGTCAGCCAGGCTTCCAACCTAAATCTCGTCTTCAAACTCTCTTAGTCCTCATATTCACTCTTGCAAATGCCTGTCAATTTTAAACGTAAAGATAATATCTCCTTCTCTGCTCTGATATTTCCACCATTCAGATCCATGCCCTTATTGTCTCATGCCTGGACTATTCCAAGAGGCTGCTAGTCATTTTCCCAGGCACAAAGTTCTCCCCACTCTAGTGCATCCTCCACTCAGCTGTCTTATTAACATTCCAAAAAAATAGGTCTATGCTGCCATCCTTCTTCATAAACTCCAGTGGTTCCTTATCACCTCCAGAATCAAATATAAAATTCAAAGTCCTTTACGTATTTCTCCCTTTCTTAGTTTCCCATTTATTCTGGATTCCTGTGACATTTTCTTTCTCATTGTTTCTCACAAAGGACAGTCCATTTCCAGACTCCAGGCACTGACATTGCCCCTTCCTTACACCTGAAATATTTTTCTGCTTCATTTTTGCTTTTTGGCTATCTTGATTTCCTTCTACGTCCAGCTAAAATTTCACCTTCTATAAGAAGTCTTTCCTGAATCACCTTAATGCTGTCACTTTCTGGTGATTATTTCCAATTTAACCTGTATATGCCTTGTTTATATATAGTTGTCTTTCCCATTAGACTGTGAGCTCCTTGAGAACAGACTGTCTTTTGTCTTTCTTTGCATCCTCAATGTTTAGTACAGCACCTAGCACGTAGTATTGATTGACTAACTGATAGCTCTGTGTAGAGCTTGTAGTAGGGATAAAGATCTGGGAGCCAAGAGTAGAACCCTTAACCTTCCTTCCCCGTTTCCTCCAGTGTGAGACTTGGAACAGGGACAGTAAGCAGAGAGCCAAAAGCAAAATGAAAAACTAAAAGTTGTAGCTTTCATTGTTTCTCCCTTTCTTATCATGAAAAAATTATAAGCATTTTTTCCTGTCTCTTTTTATTATCTTTTCTTTCATTTGGCCCATTCTTCCACGATTTATGATGGTGGTATGAGAGAATTGGCTTTGGTCTGAACTTTTCACTGTGCTATCTTATCAGAAGTTTCTCTTGCTGTGGTATTTTACCTGTGACTGGATGACTTGCCTGGAGGAGTTCCAATATGACCTTTGAGAGATTTGGACAGAAATCTCAAATCATGAGAATGATACCCTCAGGATATAGAGCTTCTTTGTGCTATTACATAATGGTAGCATCAACAAATCTCTGCTTCATACCTTCCTTCCTAATCTTGGCCATTGTTCTCAAATCCCTGCTTTTCACTCAAGGAAGAATGAACACACACACACACACACACACACACACACACACACACACACACACAGATGCACAAATGAATGGATACATATACACAGACACACAAATATTTTATTTTTTCTATCACAAACTAAATTATCTGCCTGGTTGCTTAATGAGGCACGGCCTTGATCATTTCTATTCAATCATTTTATTTCTTTATGGTAGAAGGGTCCTGTGACATCTGCTTCTTGATTGAAATGAAAATTCTCCATGTTCTATCAAAAGTTTTCTAGTCTCAAAAACTATATTTAACTAGACTTAGCCTCACAACTATCTACTTCTCTCCTGAGATAGGTTTCAGGACAGAAAAAATCCCCACTAAGGAATGGAATTAGTGATTGAGTTGGGAAAGCAGAGAAAACGTCAGTCAATACTTAATGTTGCAACAGGAAACCTGGGGGGAGAGGAGGGGAAGTAAAGAATAATGATATCTGTATTTTACCAAATTCTCTGTGAATATCATCGTAATTTACTCGAGTTGAGACAATTTTATGGATCTCTTGTGTAAAACATCAACTTAAAACACTTAAACTATATTTTAAACTGGGTTCCTTTTGTGCTAAGCTTTATGGCTAGGAATTACCTGGAAAAGTGGCGGCTTTTGACCAAAGCTATTTACTCTAGACTGTGATTAGAGAGCGCTGTGTGATCTATCCCTTGGTAAGCAATACCAGGAAACGTAGGAAATTGTTGTTTATAACACAGGCAACAGCATGTTTAGGATAAATATTCCCTTCAAGGTTAATAGTAGCATTGGGCCAAAACACCTTTATTAGTTCAGAAGCCAGAATCTAAACCTGTGTTGACATACTGAAACATGCACACTTATTTTTGTCTTAGTCAAAGAATGCAACCCTTCCCACTCGGTGTAATCTCAAGGGAGTCAGCAAACATTGCTTGGTAACTGCCACAGGAAACAAACAGTTTATGTATTTTTCACTTTTGTACCAGTTCTGCAATTACTTTTGAAAACATTTTCCTCAGTTTCATTGAGGTTATTTACACAGGTGAATGCAGAGGAAGCAGACAGCAATGGATAGAGGGCTTTGAGTAAAGAAGACGGCTTCAAATATAATCAATGGCCACTCACACCTCTTTGTGTCTCAGTTTCTTCGTCTGGTAAATGACGATGTTTAAGTTCTTTTCCTACTCTACATCCGGTATCCTTTGATACGAGGAATCTATTGTTTAAATAATCTCAGTTAATACTTTTCATTTTTTTTTTGGTTCAGGAAATGGGGTTGTCTAGTCATTTCAACTGTGTCTGACTCTTTGTGACCCCATTTTGGGGTTTTCTTGGCAAAGATATTGGAGTGGTTTGCCATTTCCTTCTCCAGATCATTTTACAGATGAGGAACTGAAGCAAACAGGATTAAGTGGTCACACAGGTAGTGACTGAGGCCAGATTTGAACTCTTGAAGATGAGTTTTCCTGATTCCAAGCCTAGAGTTCTATTCACTGCACATCTAACTGCCCTCATGGTACTAATCTTAAATATCTAGTCTATGCCATTTAGAACTCCAGATCTGGAAAGTATGTCAGTATGACCATCTTGTCCAATTTTTAGCCAAAGGATGAACGCCATTTACAACGTTGGCTCTTTATATGTTTCAAAAGTTATACAAACACTACTTATCATCATCATCATCATCATTAATAGAGAACTTACTATCTCTCCAGAAATTCTGTACCTTTTATTATCCTCCACCATATTTACCAAGAACATAGACTCTCAGAAGTAATGTGTGGATGCTTCTGAATTCCATTCTTCCCAAGTAGTAACTTAGGGGCTTTCATTAATTTGTCATAATTAAAAGGATGAATTCCACTGAACAAACAGACAATTTGTTCAGAAGGGAACAAGAAATGGTTATCAATTGATATTTGCCTCAAAATTAGCTAGGTCTCCCATATAAATACTAAAAGCACTTCCTCCTTGACTCTACCTTATACACAGTCCCTCTCTTCCTTTAAAATGCGACTCAAGTACCATATTCTACATGAACTGAATTAAGACTTTCCTGATCCCCCTAACTACTATGCCATTCCACCAAAGTTACCATGTATATAAGTTTATGCACACACACACACACAATAGATACAGATATGCATTTGTATGTGTTTATACAAGTATATGTATGCATGTGTATGCATGTATATGTACATATACATACATTCGTATTACCTTTATGTGCATGCAACGTATCTTTTATATGTACTTAATTCCCCTGTTAGAATGCTAGCCACTTGTGAGTAGGAATTATTTCTGTTTTTCTACTTATAGCCTTATTATATAGCACATAGTAGAGCCTTAATTAATTGATTCACTGAAAATAGGAACAGAGATGCTGGCTTCTTCTCTACTCCAAGAGACAGTAAAGGACCCTTTGAATATTGGAAACAATATTATACCTTCCCAGCTATTAAAAAAAAAATTCAAGACTGAGAACCAGAAGAGGTACCCCTTTCAATAAAACAAATGAGTTTTAATTAGGGAGCTATGTGTATTTTAGTAAGAAGAAATATTCTCAATTCAATCCCATGACATATGTGCACTTACCTTCTTGAGAAATATTTTCTGTCTGGAGGTGAGTGGAGAAGAGAAGTAATAACACTCCCCACACACACACATACATACACACACACACACACACACACACACACTTAAATTGGCTAGAAAATAACAAGGTATTAATTAGCAGTTATGCTTTCACCAAGACTAGCAAAAAGTCTTCTAACACTTTGGAAAGCTCTAAATTTTGAGAAGTTTTGCTAATGTTGAATCAGAATCAGTTTCCCTGTAATTTTGATCACTGATCTTAGTTCAGCTCTCTGGTATGTCATCCTTCTACCGTATGGAAACCTTTAAAATATTTGAAGATAGATCTGATGTTCTTGTAGATATGAGCCTAAACAGAGGCTTCGATCATTCCTTATGAAGTGTGGTTTTAAATCCCTACTATCCTCAATGACTTCCCCTGGATATATTCTGGTTTGTTGATGTTCTTCCCATTATGAGGTACCAAGCACTGAAAATGATGTTTGGGTGTCTGTCACAGGGTAGAGCACAGTTCTTTTTTGTTGTAGAGCACAATCATTTTTAAAGTGCCTTTTATGTGCCAGGAACTCTTCTAGGTGGTGAAAATGAAAATACAGTAAATAAAAATCACTGTCATCTGAGAGCTTACATTCTAATAAGGAAGGCAGTAAGTGCATAAATAAAGATAATAAGTACAAAATAGTTAACTATAGGTTACTTGGAGAAGGAGGGCACTAGTAGTTGAAAAATCAGGAAAGGCTTCATGTAGAAGGTAGTCCTTGAGTGGAATTTTGAAGCAAGAGAGAGATTCTATGAGGTAGGGATCAGGACTAAGTTGGTTGCAAGAATGGGGGGAAGGAGAGACAGCCTATTCAAAGGCACAGAGATGGAAGATAGGAATGTTGTCACATGAGAAGAACAGAGAGGAGGCCAATTTGGCTGGATCACAGAATTTAGGATAGGAAGTAATGGGCAATAAGACTGTAAAAGTAAGTTGGAATCAATTTGTATAAGGTTTTAAAATTTAAACAGAGAATTTTAAATTTGATATTAAAGGCAATAGGGAATCACTTGCATTTATGGAATAGGAAAATGCCATGGTCAGATTTGTGTATGAAGAAAATTACTTTGGCATCAGATTGTTGTGGTTGTGTGGTTTGTCCTTTGTTCTCAAAGAGGACCACAACATCAGGAGGATGATGCCATGACTTGCACATGAACTGGATTTTAGTGGGAAAGAGCTGTGCAAAGTCACTAGCCTCACCCTCTCCTCCAGAGTCATCTGGGTCCAGTGGCAAGATATAGATCAGGACAACTGGAGATGGCCAAGGATGCAATGGGACATGGCCTTTTTAAATAGGAGTTCTCACTTTAAGGGAATGTCCATTTGGTGATTAGGGCTATTTAAGAAGTCAGAGGATGTCTCTTTAAATTAAAAAAAAATTGGGAGGGGAAGACACTCAGGGTTTCTGGTCAAAAGAGAAACAATTAATTTTTACATTCACTCTGAGACCTGCAACCCAAACAATAATCATTAAGTAGTTTTTGGGTAGGGAGCCTTTTGTTGGCCAATCCACGAGAGTCAGAATGCACTGGGTTTAACTCATGGTCTTTAAGAAAGAAATCTGGTCAGTAAATCCCAAGGTATCTGGGTAGGTTTCAGCTTTCAAAGGCTGGAAGAGAGATAGGAGTGAGGAGAGACTTGAGGGAGAAAGACCATATAGATGATATAGAGGTAATTATATCATATGTTATAGACCATTAGAGCTATATATACAGCTCTCCATTTCCATAATTAAGGAATATTCATATTTAATCATTTACCTTTTCCTAGGTGATTGCTTTAATGAGTGACTATAATCCACTTGTGTAACACCAAGCACCTTAGCATACCCAGGATGGCTGCTAGAACAGGTTCTTTGATTTGCTTTTCACAAGGAAAGCAATTCAAAATGGGTTAACAATCTGACTTGACTCAAACATATAAATCATTTACTTAGTTCAGGGGAAAAATCAGCACCCTGAACTTCAGAGAAAATACTAACAGAAATTACAAGCAGATAAAAAATACAGACAGAGAAAAATAACACAATGCAACAGACCAACAGATAGGGCTTCTAGCTATTTGACCTTATATACATACATAGTCACCAAAGAAAGAAGCACCACCTGGGTTTTCAAAGCCAGGGGGCTCAAGGGCTGCCTAGAGTCTGATCTAGTCAAATCACACAACTATTCCCATAGGTAAGCCCCAAAGCAAAACCTTACCTCAGAGTATATATACCTTTCTTCAGCGTCAAAGGACATCACAACCTTTGTAACCAACTGCCTAATAATAAAGTAATGAAAGGTGTGGGCCTTCATGAAAAACAAGCCTCCCAGTCAATCATGCCCCTCCTGTTGGGTTCCTCTTGAGGCCCAGGGAAAGGCCAAGGAAAAATCTTCAAATTCCCTTACCATTACAGTCAGTCATTTCAATCACGTTCACTCTTCATAATCCCAGTTGAGGTTTTCTTGGCGAAGATACTGAAATGGTTTGTGATGTACTTTTCAAACTCATTTCACAGATGAGGAAACTGAGGCAAACAGGGTTAATTGTCTTTCCCAGGGTCACACAGCTAGTAAGTGTCTAAAGCCAGATTCGAACTCAGGAAGATGACTCTTCCTGACTCTAGGCCTGGCACTCTATCCACTGAGCCACCTAGTTGCCTCAATATTCAATATTTCAATGTATGTGAGATATTACTAATGTGAGTATCCCTAATATTGTTACAGATGGGAAGCCACCCATGCCTTCTCATTTAGTCCATGTTTTTGTCGAGAACTTGATCCTCACGTGGAGATTATCCACTACACATAAGCTTGATGCTCATACTCTGGGTGTGCAGTCAGACTTCTAAGTTTGTATCCTAGTTCTTGTATTTACTTAGGCAAGTCACTAAACCTCTTGAAGCTTCAAAACCATCACCAGCTAAATGAGAGGATTAGATTATGTGAGCAGTGTTAAACTCAAATGGAAATGGGTGTGGGGGCAGAGTTGGGGAGCACTAAACTACATATAAGGATCCCTGTTTGCTACATATTAACTAAGAAAACCATATGTTAACATCTATTTTCTACTGTATTTTATTTATTTTGTTAAATATTTCCCAATTACATTTTATTCTGATTCAGATCCTCTTAGGAGTATTGTGGCCCACAGTGCTGTGATGATTTTCAGTTCTGAATCATCTAGTCATCTGCTTGAAATCCATAGTCATTCCATAAACCTTCTATAGAGACTACTCAGTACTCCATGCATTTAAAACCTTCCTTTGCTTTCTCTACTATTTTATGGACAACTGTAGAGCATTTATGTTGTCTATATAATATTCCTCACCCTCATGACAAGACTGGCCCCCCCACCTATAAAGCCAAGCACAAGCAGCTTTCCAGAGGACTGCTTCTGTGAATGACTTTAAGGTTCTGATCACAGAATATAGTGAACTCTCTATTTATTCAGCAATAAACTAAAGCAAAACATTCACAGAAACCAAAGTAGAGCATTCACAATATCACACAACAACTTATTACTAAAGTGGCCACATAGTCTTAAAGGAAAATGTCATTCACTAAGTCCTTAACTCAATCATCCTTAAAGAGCAAAGTACAAAGGTCTCCTACCCCTAGGTCACATTGTCTTAATCTCACCAATCAGAAAGTCTTCCTTCATCTTGATTGGAGACTAGTTTCCAATCATCCTTAACTCAATCATCCTTAAGGGGTACAAAGTACAAAGTTCTCCCACTTGTAGGGAGCTAGTTATGGGGAGCCCTGCCATCCCCAAGCAGGGCTGAGAAAGAATCATGTACCCAGAGGTAGGTGCATAAAAAGAAACGGGACTCTCAGAATGGTGAAAGTAGGGAGCCACTGTTTACTCTTCCAGGCACAAGCTTTATAGAGCCATAAATCTCCTTCCTAATTGTTTTCCCCTTGCAGACATTGGGCACTTCTTTGTTTCCAGGCCAGGGGTGTATTCACCAAACTTATCTAGAGGACATAATCCTCACACCTGTGTGTTTGAGCTGTTTCCTGGGGGATGGGGAATTAATCCAGGCCCATCAGCAGGTTCTTTAGCTGAGAGGGCTTATTCAGCCATCAGGGTCAGAGTCCCACTGGCCTGTTGTCCTCTACACCCACTCCTGCTGCACATTGTCTTGATCCTATCAGCCAACACTAAGTAACCAAGTAAAGATCCTTTCATCTTGACTTAAGACTAATTTCCAAACTCAATGACTCCTCTTCCATGCTCCCAGCTTTTGCCTGAATTCATACAACCATCATCTGTATTCACAGGTAGGCAGCTCCCAGCTCTACTGCTCTGACTCCAGCTCCAATTCCTGCTCTGGCTCCAACTTCTGCTCCAAGCTCATGGTGGTGACTAGTCCACTTCAAGCCCTTTCCAGTTTCTGTTTCTGGGAAGACAAAGCTTAACAGAGTTAAAACAATATCTGCACACATTAAGCTTAGCAGAGTTACAACTATGTTCACACACATTGCCAGCACTGTCATCAACTCATTTTCTGGCTGTGAAATCAACACAGACCAGAAGACAGGGTCTCTGTCTGAGAAATTAACACAAATCATCAGTAAAGTCCCAGGACCTCTGAAAACATCAGTAAAACCCTCCTTCAGGACTTCTATAAATAGACAGGAGGGAAGTCCTCTTTCAGGGCTCCTAAACCAGCAGCAAGGTCCCAGGGCTTCTGTAACAACAGCAACATCCTCTATCAGCAGACAGGTCTGACAAAGCAACATCACCACACACACAGACAGACAAAGTGCTGGCACCACAACCATCCTTTCTCCCAGTTCTGCTCAGTCCCAGCTGTGCTCAAGCTTTTATATCATCAGTTCCTTCCTGTTCTGCCCCTTCCTCTTAAGTCCTTCCTGTTCTTGCCAAAGCAAGTTCCTCCCACTGTGGGCTTTACAGGTTCTGTTTCTAACAAAGACTAGATATAATCACAGGTGAGGCTAAAAGACACTTGAATAAATGAAACAAGGTGCTAAGTACAATTTTGCTTGCCATTACACCACCACCCTTTCCCCTATTTTATTCTTGATCTCAAGTTACACTAGATTATACATTATACTCATTGTATGTTTTCCCGTTACTTTTTGGAGAACTGACAGTTTAATTCTTTTGAGATTGTGGTACAACATGATTTGTAGTCACATAGTGACTTGAGAAACCTTAAGTACTCTTGGGTTCAGTACATTCAGTACATCACCTAAAATCAGGAACTTTGGAGAATTTCCCCCCAAAAGAGAAATACTCTTCCATTTGGATTTTGTGTAGTCTGCTCTGTCTCTCAGATACCTTTGATGAGTCTAGGTTTATATGCTTTGTCTTTCATTTCATGTTGATTCTGGGAAGATTTTTAATGACAACCTTAATAAGTCATCATTTTTGTCACTTTGGCCCCTTGTTTAAAGAAGATCTTAAAAATATGTATAAATACAACCTTCTTTGAAGGAATTTCATGAAGTATACATTTTTTCTATTAAATTATATATATATTGTTTTCCCCTTGCAGACACTGGGCACTTCTTTGTTTCCAGGCCATGGGTGTATTCACACTTACCTAGAGGACATAATCCTCACACACAGGTGTGAGGAGGAGCTGTGTCTTGGTTCCTAAGACCATCGGAAATATGTGTTTTCCAATAGTCTTAGGTGACCCCTGTGAAAGGGTCATTTGACCCCAAAGGGGTCATGACCCACAGGTTGAGAACCACTGATTTAGATTAACCCCTAATGGTCAAACCAAAAATTGATCTTGGCAATTATATTGGATATTACTTAGAATATTAAAATATGAAATCTATTGTCTGTACTTAATGTGTCTTCCCCCCCATCCATACTTTCCTCTTTCAGCTCACAGCCTCATGTGTTCACCAGATTAAGAGACTGGAGTTTTGTGATCATACCATTTATTGTACCTAACATAACATGAAAAGGGAAAAATTATCAAGCGTACCTATGCCAGTCAGTGAGTGAATAAATATTTATTAGTCTCCATTTTCCATCAGTGGCTCTGTTTCATTAACACCATGCTTTCCCCAATATATAAGCTGATCACTTGAAATTTCATCATATGAAGATTGATTTAGTATTTTGATACTCAACACCTTCTCAATCCCCTCAGTTTCCTCTTTCTTATGATTGTAGGTCTGGAGGATGAAGCAATAAATTCCTCCCAAAATCTTCCTTTCTAGAGGGTTTAGAATTTTTAAGCTCAACTCCATTTTCCATTAGCAGCTCTGCTTGATTTCCACTACACAAAAATTATGCCCCAATACCAGACACCCTCTGGTAGCTCATTCCCTCCCCATACGCCTCCCCATTCCCCCTACTTGCACATCCTCCATCCTCTGCCTTTCAGTTTTCTTTTTTCATGTTATCTTCACCCATTAGATCATAAGCTTTGTGAGGTCAGAGACTTTCTTTTCCTTATTTGTATTCTCAGCACTTAGCACAATGACTGGCACATAGTGGATAATTAATTTTTGTAGGATTTATTTATAATTGCATTGCTTTAAATTGAATATGAAGGAGGCACCTACTGTACCTTAAGTACAGGTGTTTCAAAGAGAGGCTAAACATCACCTCTGCTCTCATGGAATTCTAATGGGGGAAACAACATGCAAACACTTCTGAATAAACTATATAGAGGATAAATTGTAAATAATCAACGAGGGGAAAAGTACAATTGAGGAGAAATTTCCTGAAGAAGGTAAGATTTTAGCTGGCATTTGATGTGTAAAATCTTTACACATTTACCAAGATGTAGCTCATCTTGGTAAAGATGAAGAGGGAGGATGTTCCAGGTAGAGGGGGCAGCCAAGTGAATATGCCTAGAGTCAGAAGATGAGTGTCTTGTTCAAGGAACAGCAAGGAGGCCACTGGCAATGGATCACACAGTATGTGCGGTCAGGGAAGACTAGACAGATAAGAAGGAGTTAGCTTATGAAAGGCTTGAAAAACCCAACAGAGAAGTTTCTATTTGATCCTAGAGGTGATAGAGGACCATTGTAGTTTAATGAGTAGATGTATGGTATGGTCAGAATGGTACTTTAGGAAGATTTTTTTGATAGCTGAGTAGAAGATGGACTAGACTAGGAAGAGTTATGGCAAGGGGACCAATGAGAACACTGAGAAGTACCTACATCCTAGATCTCTTCCCCATTAGCCTCCTAGAGCTTTAAGTGTGGCCTGGGTGACTCCTCACTACACATGTAGCACCCATGGGAAAGAAATAGAGAAGGGGTATGTAGCCCCTGTATCAAGATCATGGTCTTCAAACAAGAAAAAAAATTTAATAGTGAAGAAAGGAATTTTCTCTCAGCTCACTAGCCCAGTCAAATTCACAATACTTTTCAATCTCAGAAACTCTTGATCTTTTCTCACCATAGTTGGTGGTCTCCATCATCTCCCAGATTTTTTTTTCCCATAGTGCTAGCTTCTGGTTGCAATGCTTTCTGGGCTTTCTGTGGCACCAAGGCAAGGTTTGCCTTGACTTTTGTGCTTCTTGTTGTTCCAGTCGCTGGTTACCTACTTCTGTCACTCTCAAAATAGCTAGGAAATCTGATTCCAATGGCAGCAAAATAAATCAAGCAAGCCAACCCTGGCTGTGAGAGTGGCCAGATTGTGGGCCCTTTATTCTAGTTTGTGGCTTCCTGCCTGGGAGCACATTTAAGACAACACAGCTTCTGTGGCTCTACCTCTGCTTCCCTAGGGAGAACCTGGACATGCTCACGTTCAGTGGCATGACTCAGGTTTTGTTCTCTTAACTTTTTGCTCCCCACTTTGTACTTTCAGTGGCTAGTATGTTTAAAGAGATAAGGTTAAAGTTATTCTAATTGTATGACCTATTCTTTTTTTTTCCAATTTATCATTGATTTTTCCAATTATTCCAAGCTATCAAGGATTTAAATGTGAAGAGAAAGCTGATTCTGAAGAGAATTCTGAATGTGCAATCAATCTTCTGAGAAAGAATCAGTTTATTTTCTGTGACATTGCTCGGCCTCCACACTGGCCACTTTATAGCTCTCTTGTTGAAAGTATTCATGATTTGCAGATGCCTTGTCTCTTCCATTTCTTGATTCTGAACCATATTTTCCATTTTTTTTTCATTGCTCTTCCCTCTATCAAGTATTGAGCCATACTTAGTCTGGAAGATCTTCTTAGTTTCTTGGTATAATTATTCTGCTTCATCATCCTCTGCAGCAGATGTTTTTTTCCTAAGTTGTAATCATCTTCATGGTGGTCCAGTTGTTTATGCTCAAGAAGAAGACTGCAAAGCAAAATGAACAAGCGTCCTGAACAGTGGTATTTTTCATTGTCTTTCAGCTCACAATAAAATCATCTCCACCAATTCCATTATTTGTTTTTCAATGAGAATCAATGAGCCATCCTGCCACTTAATTGATGCCTTTATGCCTTCTGTTTTCACTTATAGTGAAAATATCAAGATGGGTATGTTTCACCTCATCCAGGAAAGGTAAATATGAACACATTGGCCACTGGCTAAATATTGAACATTTAGAAAATTGACCATCAAACTGATGTGTGTCAATAATAGGACTACAAAACTATCATTTTTAGCACATTCTACCCTCATTATTGTCACTACTGCAGAAAAGGAAGGGGCAGGATAGACTTTCATTATTTTTTGACTTACAGACAAGAGTAACATATCATTTGGAAATGGGTCAGGTCTGAAATATTCTCACCAATCTATCATTATGTGTGTGTATACATATACATATGCATATATGTGTATACATATAATATGCACACACATATAATGCTCTCACTATAAGATAGATGGAAAGGCTCCATGGTCTTAGTCCATATTAAGTCCATAACCATGTTCAAATTTTGGGAATCTTCTTCAAGATCTATTCATTTCGTTCAGCTCTCAAGCTATTCGTTATTTCTTGTTTCTGTTCCACAGGGCCCATTTTGTTTTCTGCTCTTGTTCTCACCTGATGATGGCTTTGACGTTTTTCAAAATACAGATCACAGGAAGTAATATGTTGCAGTCCGATTTCATTAGCCATAAGTCTTTCCATTGTCCTTTGAGTCATGGAGTTTTTATTCTTTTGAAATCTAGAATCACAAGGAGAGTACTAATATTAAAGTTATGGGCTTTAGGGAGCGAATTGGGATTGATGAAAACAGTAAACAGTTTCTCAAATGCAATCCAGCTCTCTTTCCCCTCTTACTCTTATTCTCTGGATCCAACTCATAATCTATTAGTCATGATTGTCATAGATAGATAGATAGATAGATAGATAGATAGATAGATAGATAGATAGATAGATGATAGATAGATAGATGATAGATGATAGATAAATAGATAGATAGATAGATAGATAGATAGATAGATAGATAGATAGATGATAGATGGATGGATGGATAGATAGATAGATGGATAGATAGATAGATGGATAGATAGATAGATAGATGAGCAACAAAGATGATAGGCAAATAGAAAGACAGACAGAGGGGGAGAGATAATGATAGATAGATAGATAGACAGATAGATAGATAGATAGATAGACAGACAGACAGACAGATAGATAGATAGATGGATGGACAGAGGTAGGGAGATAAATATTATGTATATGTACTGATGGATTGGCATTAGATACAAATACTGCTTCAGTTTCCAACCAAATTAATGTAATTTTCATTTTAAATAAATCCTCTTTTTTTCCTTGTTATGGATCAGGATGGGCAAAAGGATATACATTCCTCTACTTTTATTTTTGTCATTCTTTTGTCTTTGTCATTCACTAGAAGGGCATATATGTTTGAATTAGTGTGCTTCTTCATATAAATCATGTTTCAATGCTGGAATCATATCCTCACTAAAATATACTCCCTGACTATACTTCTCTCAGACCAAAGCTGTTGTTTTCTACAATATGGCTGTATTTTGACCCAGACTGGCCAGATGTTGGCCAATTACTTGTACTTTTTGAAAAGAAACACTTACTCTACTATCATCTATGTGGTTTTTATTTTTAATTAATATTAATACAATTGTCTTCTTTTTGAGATTCACTTCACTTTAAAAATAAAAATAAAAGCTCTGAAACATTTGGAAAGATGACCCACCACATTGGTTTGCCCCACCCCTCCCCAAAGTCTTGCAGTAGAAAGAGGACTGGTTTGGGAAACCTGGATTTGGGTCCTGATGGTGAAAACCCCTTGTGAGCCTCAAGACCTTTTATGAAAGGTGAGCCATCATTTTGTCATGTATAACAAACATTGCTTTGCTTCTTTTCAGCCACTATCAGCAATACTTTTAATGAAGAGGACAGTATTATTTCTAATCCGATCCTTACATTGGTCACTTCATCCTAAGATATGGAAAATTTTTCAAGAGAAAATAAAACAACTCTTGATATACTTATTCGGTTCTGCCATGCTGCTATTGGAGTGTGGATTCCTCCTTGAATAAAATCATTCCTGATAAGAAGTTTACTGACAGCTTTAAGTTGCATAAAAATTTTAAGCACAATACTAATTTCTCTTTAGAATTACTTCAGTGATGTGAGGGAACATGAGAGTGTAGAGCACTGGACTAGAAGTCAGGTCTAAGTTTTCATTCTGGCTTTTCCAGACTGTGAGATCTTATACAAGTCACCTATCCTCTCCAGTCTCCACTTTCTTTTTCTGTGTAATAGGAGAGTAAGACTAGATAACCTCTATATTTTCATCCAGCTCTGACCATAATAAGGTTATTATTATTTTTTCCTTTGATAACTAAGAAAAGGCTGTCTTCATGTTAGAACAACAGGGTGCTGTGGGCAAAAGTGTGAATAATTAGCAGTGTGTCCTGTATCCAGGACAATCATTTTGTTGTTTCTTATCCCCATAAAATATGTAGCACTACCCAAAGTAAGGAATTGCTATCAAAACTAATCTAACCAATTTGCCATTCCTTCAGGTTTTTTTATCACCATGTGGATAATTATTTTGATAAACTAATTTGTTGTAAACTTTAGGCCTTCTTTCACTTCCTGGGAAACATCTATGCCAGAAGTTCTTAACATAGAGTTCACAGACACCTTGAAGGTTCATCAACAGATTTCTGTTGGTTTTGTGAATTCAGATGCGAAAAAAAATCTTGCATCTTTATTTTCACTAACTTTTAACTAAAACTTAACATTTTATTCAGTTATGATTTTTTATAAACTCATTAATCTTGGAAAGTGTTCTTTGGCTTCAGCAGAATGCCAAAGATGTTCAAGATACAAAAAGAAATAAGTAAATGAATGAATAATAAAAAATTAAGTAGTCCTGAACTATGTATTTCTTCTGAAATCAATTTCTTAACCCTCCAATATCTCTCTCTAATTTCAGTCTTAAGTACAACAGATGGGGTGGGGGCAGGTAATGGGGATATTTCAGTAAATCTTAATGTGTTACTGATCATTTAATGTAGCTACACACAAGATTTGACTTAGACTCCACCATAACAATTTCTCCCCATTCAAGGATGTAAATGTTTAACAACTGGCTCTTCAGGAGGGAAATGTACAGATGAAACCTTTTAAGTTTAATCTGCATTGTTAACAGTGTTTAAGCGTAAAAAAAATAAACCAAACTAAATGAAACTCTGACTTGTAGCATTTACCAATTTCTGGGGTATAAATTCTTACACTGAAAATTTAACAATCAGCCTGCTTGAGATATATTGTTGCATACGAGAAAGGTCCCTTGAGTCAGAGAACTTTCATTCAAATTTCACCTCTAAAGCCTGTTTCTCCCACTCTTCCTGTAAAAGTCACTTTCCCACCCTCAGTCTCCTCATTCATAAAATGAGAAAGCTGGGCTTGATTGTCTCCGACCCCTTCTAGTTCTAGATCAATGATTCTCTGCTCACTGACAAAACACAGAGCAGTTCTAGATGTTGCCAGTTGTCAGGTCATACAGAACTATTTGAGATTTAAGTTCATATTCATGTTAATGTCTTGAGGTTTGCTTTGTATAATTTAGGGTTGGGCAAACCTTAGCATTTAAGGATTCATTTTTTTTTCAACTCTCAGATTAAGGCAGAAAGAACCCAAAGAATTCAGCCCCACCCTCCCCAGGGTTCCTAAAACCTCAGTATATTCCCTTATGAACTTAGCTTTACTTCAGATATACAGTGAAACACAAAACCCACCTGGTTTGAGGGTTTTTTTTCTGAAAATATTTTGCCCTGCTCTAACACTCTTGCCTTGGGGAAAGCTTTGGCAGATAGTTCTTGGCTAAATCACTGCAACATGGCATCATAACCAAGAGGGAGTTTCCCTTTAGGATAGAAAATTCTCTCCATAACCCAAAGAGCCAAGAACCTTGGAAGCCACTGTCTTCTGGCTAAAACCTTAGGTGAGGGCATAATTACCTTTCTGGTAAACAAGGAGAAATTGCCTCCAGAAATTATTGAAGCAGTCTTCCATTTCTAACTCTTGGGAAAGAGAAAAAACTAAGTTGTTAACGCTCTCTTTTGCTTGAATTGGGGAGACAAGCAAAGAGAGTATAAACCAGTTCAATCATAGCCCCACTATAATGCAATGACTATACATTTCTACCTGACCTCTGGCATTTCCCATTCCTTTGAATGAGCCTGGACTTTTCAGTTACTCTGTGGTTTAGCAAGCCACAGGACATTTTGTTCATAATATAATATCCTATGATATAAATTATTCCCTGATGAGCAATGACATTTTGGTGGAAACATACTATTACTAAAATAGCCCCATTGGTTGTCATTGACTCAGCATAATTCTTTTACAAATGGCAAACTTTGGTGCCAAGGTGGGGGAAATAATTACTTCACCATTTTGGTGTACCTTTTCACTGTAATACCAATATGTGTTTTTCAAACTATGATTTCTGATTTGTTTGCAGCTTTGCAATTCATTTCTTTGCATGACAGGAATTAAATTTCATAAACCAAGAACATCTTAAGAAAGAGTTTCTTAAACTGGGATCCGCAGACTTGTTCATAAAATTGGATATGGGTTGGGGGCAGGGGTGATACATTTTTATTTTCACTAACCTCTGGATGAATTTTAGCATTTCCTTCAATTATGAATTAAGAACAACAACAACATTTTCCTGAGACGTGGTAAATACACTTCATAAGATTCCAAAAAGAGTCTGTCACATAAAAGGTTAACAGACCCTGCTCTAAATGATTGAGCTAATTAGACATATTTAGAATTGACGGGTTATGTTGCAGGAGCATCTCTTAGAATTGCCTGCTAAGATACTGTCCTCTATTTTGCCAGAAAAAACACTAAAATAATAATTTTTAAGAAGCAATAATATTTTAGGAAGCCTGAATGGACCCTTGTTTATATAGCAAATTCATCACTACCTTAAGCTCTTAGGGAAGCAAAAAGACATCAAAACTGACAAGCAACATTTTTTTTTTCCTATTTCCATTCTACTCTCTGGCCAGCCTAGAGCCTGCAAGTACATAGCATGCACACTTTGTCAGGTCAACATTAAGCAAGAATTTTCCTCATTAGCACACTTTGGCAATCCCTCTGGCTGTCATGCTGCAGTGCTAATTGGTGGCCTAATATCACGTATCGTGCTGCCAGGGGACTTGTGATGACTAGAAGATGTAGGATTCAGCACCAAGTTGCAAAGTCAAATCTTCTCCTTTTGCCATCTGGAGCAATCAGAGCTTTCAAAATTCCAGGAGCACAATGAATCTTTCATATTCTTTGCCAGCCCCTTTGTTGCCCACTCTCATTGTTTCTCAGTCATTTCAGTTATGTCCTGCTCTTTGTGATCCTGTTTGAGTTTTTTTTTTCTTCTGGCAAAGAGACTGGAGTGGTTTGCCATTTCCTTCACCAGCTCATTTTACAGATGTGGAAACTGAGGCAAACAGGGTTAAGTGACCTACGCAGGGTCACACAGTTAGTAATTGTCTGAGGCCAGATTTGAATACAATGAGATGAGTCTCCTTTACTTCAGGTCCAGCACTCAATCTAGTTGCCCACCTCTATCTTGTTCATATTCTTTAGCAAGCAATGGCCTAGCTTGAAATTTAAGTTCCCTAAGCAAACATTTCATAAAGACCCCCACCATTAATTACATTGCCTGTCTTCGTCAGTATTTAGTGATCTCTCAAAGAAGGGTTTAGTGAATGAAAAAAAAATCCTTAGCACCAGAAAGAGTCATAGAGAAGGTTCAAAAGAAACAGAAATTAAGAAAATAAGAAAAGAAAAGAAAAATTAAGAAGAGAACTGCATGGATCTTGCCCCTTCTTAGATCACAAACTCCAGAATGGCAAGGTCACTGTTTTGTCAAATGTTCTCTATTCCCCAGATGCCAAGCATGAGATGCTACACATATGAGATACTTACTAAATGTGTGTTTGATGGATAAATTGGACCATGAAGGAAAAGACGAGTAAGATGTCTGTCCTCAAAGATTCCTTTTGTAAGTGCAATGGGGGTCAGTCTGGCACATGTGCAGACCCCATCAGCCTGCTCGGCTGATGCAACCTCTCCACAGAGAGGACTCTAGGGAACTTGTTTCTGGAATAATGATGATGTGTAAAGGAAGTACCTTGGAGAGGCTTTGGAAAATGAGTAAGCATTTTACAACTGGTTCCAGTTAGATAACCAGATGGTGAATATGAGACTCATTGAATGGCTTCAGAAGCATCCAAAAAGGCCTGTCAGTATCAGTCACCTCTTCTTTTACCTTCTGAGGAATCTCAGTGACTTTTCTCTCACAGTGTCTGGCAAGAAACCTGAAGGAGAAAGGTCTTGGGGACTTCATATCTCTGAGGTCACATCTGAGTCTGCAAATGAATGGGTTGGCCTCCATGTTTTCCAAGGTCCTTTTTTGCTGTAAAACTGTAATTCTCTTTGAATCACATGCACCCAGTCCTGAGGCTTTCTGGGAGCCACAGGCACAGAAATGGACTCCAGTCTTTGGCCTCTGCATTTGTACTTTTCTAGGGGAAGGAAGTGAAGTCTTCCCAATCTTGTGAGTGTAAAAGGTCTCAGAGGGTGTCTCCCCATCCCAGAATTCAAATTTGCTGTTTTCTTTTATTTGTTTCTTTGTTTGTTCATTTATTTATTTATTTTTAGTTTTCAACATTCATTTATTTCCACAAGATTTTGAGTTCCAAATTTTCTCCCCATCTGTCCCCTATCTCCCACCCCAAGATGGCAAGCAGACTGATTACCCCTTCCTTCAGTCTGCTCTGTCTTCCATCCCCCCTTATGCCTTTCCCCCTTACTTTCCTTTTTTTCCCCTTACTTTCTTGTAGGCAAGATGAATTTCTATACCCCATTGTCCGTATAGTTAGCTTTTTTTTCTTGCAGCCACCCTAGCACTGATAACTCAAGGCTGTTTCTTTTGGACTCCAGTCCTGCAGGAGATGAGACAAGGACACATCTGGGAGCTATACCACCTGTGGACATTTAATTGGTAGAACCAATGTTGTATAAGAACTGAGTTGTTTTGAGCCTTCTCCACCACAGCCTGAGGTAGCATAGGTGAGCTCATGCCAAGCAGGTTTAAGGAGAAATGCTTGTAGGTTTTATTTACTGTATCTTTGAAGTGAATATCCCTCTGTAAAAACTAATTGAGGCTAAGTGATTGAGTGGAACTGAGATATTAGTCACAGCCCCCCAGTGAAAGGGAGAAGACCTGAGCTGCTGGCAATAGAGAAAAGACAGCATAAACCCTCAGGATTATGCCCTGAAACTTTGAGGCTGCAAATGTAGCAACCTGGTTCTGGATGAG
Source organism: Pseudochirops cupreus (assembly GCA_028627135.1). Lineage (NCBI taxonomy): Eukaryota > Metazoa > Chordata > Mammalia > Diprotodontia > Pseudocheiridae > Pseudochirops > Pseudochirops cupreus. The sequence continues at coordinate 197,902,401 of CM053580.1, read as the reverse complement.
AGGACCAGTCTTCATGTTATGACATTGCCTTTGCATAGCTACCTGAGCTCGAAAGAGAAAAGGTTTCAGATGCAGGTAAGTGAAACTTGCAAACTTGAGAAACAGGAGAAATTTAGGACTCCCTCCTCAGTATGACAGACATACTATTACAAGCTTCATGAATTTATTCATTTTGGATTAGAAAGGACTCTGGGATCAGCACCAAGGGCCATGAATTCTAATCTTGACTGCCACAAACTCACTGCATGACCTTGCCCGAAGTATTTTGGCACAGTGGGCCTCAGTTTTAGAGTCTGCAAAATAAATGGGTTGGCCTAGATATTTTCCAAGGTCCTTTTGACAGTAAATCTGAGATTCTCTTTGAGTCATATGAACCCAATCTTGAGTGTTTCTGGGAATCACAGCCACAGGAGTAGTCCTGGTTAGCTGATTTTCAGCTAGTCACATAGTCCATTAAACGCTTCAAAGGGTTAGAGACTACAGCTTTCATTGTAAGTTACTTTCAAATTCTCAGAAAAAGACGAGTTTTCTTCCTCCTTACTAATCTCTCATCTTTTGTATCTGAATAATAAAGATGTTCTCCTAAACTCATGGCAATTGTCCCTTTATTCATAATTGCAGAGGGATGAACAGCGCTAAACTCATTTCACCGTCTTGTGCTAAGCTCATCAACATATACCAGGCAGGCCAGGACATACTTTCCCATTGGTGATCAAGGTTTTCAGGAGGGTCTGCCAGTGAGAGGAGTAAAAAGATCTGATTCCTCAGGGTGTGACCTAAATTCCCTAAGGCTAGTCTTAGGGTTGAGGGTGGAAGGAAAAGTGAACTGGGTTTCTTCTTATACTTCCCTTATCACCCAGAGCTCATTTTATGGAAGGTATAGTTCTAAGTCTACATTAGCAGACTGTCTGGGTCCACTGAGATTTAGCTACTTGTTGGAAGGAAATATTCAATTCTATTAAACTTGTAATAACACTTCATTTAAATTATAACACCTGAAGAACTTAGTTCCTCAAGACAGTTGTTATCCTAACCACAGTATAGACTTGCATGATTAGAAAGGTAAATGGAAAAAAAAAAACAAACCAACAACTGTGATCTTTAAATGCCCTTCTTTGTCTCATCTCATTTTCAAAATATTTTGAAAAACCATATTTAAACTATTCTAAAGGAAATGTGAATCTGTATGTATTTAAATATGTATACACATACACACATGTAAAAATTGGATGTGATTAAGTTCATGTGCATTCATTTATTGCAAAAGCCTTCCAGGGTTGATTCCAAACAGCCAAGTTTGAATGTTTAGAGTTTGCTGCTATTACTGTTAGTTTTTGGCTTAGTTCAGTCCTTTTTTCCTTCCTGATGGCACATCCAAAAAGCTCAGACTAAATATGGGGTTGCAAAGAGGGGAAACGAGAGAAGAAAAGTAACCGAGCAATTTCTCTCATCTAAAGATTTCTCACAACCTGAATTGTCAGGGCAGTCATTTCAAATTTTGAAACGTTTAACAAAGGAAAAATAGTCCCTTGCTATTTGGATAATGAGTCTTTTTGAAATTCTCATAATGTATTACAAAAGGATTAAATGCCAAAGGAATGAGAAAAACAGAGATCCTTTAGGCAGTGAATTGGGAAGCTGTTCCATCTTTTCATGGTTTCCTTTCCCAATTTTGAAATGTTTACCTAAGCGAAATGCTCAATTGTGGTAGTAGTATATGCATGTGCATGTGTGTGTATGTATATATGTGTGTGTGTGTATGTATATATATATATATATATGTGGGTGGGTGTGTTTATGAATTTGTGTATGCACATGTGTGTACATATATGCATTGTGAGTACACACACACACAGACACTTTTCAAACTGTTTTTGGAAGTTAGTCAGAGTTGTGGTTGAAGTAATCGACCTCATATTGAGGTTATTCTCAGAGATGAATATATTATCCTGTGATTCTGTTGTTGTAACTATAAAAGACTCAACAGGAAACTGGGAAAAGGTCTACAAAGCCAGTCAACACATTGATATGAACCTTCTTGTGTGGATTCAGTGTTCAGGAAAAACAATGAGAGCCCATTATTGAAAACTCATTTCCTAATTCAGTTAACAGCAGTAGATCAACAAAATTTTATAATCTTGTCCAGCACTTAGAATTCATTCACTAAAGTAGTGAGATTTCTCCCAAAGTTGTATCTACCATTGCCTAACAACCTGGAAAATAATTTGTTCCCAAGGAATTAAGCATTTCAATTAATTCCATTGAACCAATTTAAAAGCTGATTTCACAATTTAAAAGCTAATATTTCAGTGTCTCAGCAGAATGTTCTTACTTTCTCCTTTAACTTGACTGGCATATGGGTGCTCTATAAATAATCTTTGATCTAGAATCATGATTTTAAAAGCTGGCATTTACAATTTCCCTTATTTTTTCTGATATGAAGTCTATATTTGCCTCATTGCCCCTGTTCTGGCATAGAGCAAGTCTGATCTCTCTTCCATGTGATATATTTTCAAACACTGTGGCTAGCACTTGTAATACTATATCAAATAATAGAAGATAATGATACTTATTGTATTATTCCTGATCTTATTAGAAATACCTCTAACATTTCTATGTTACATAAAAGATTGGTTTTTGAATTTAGATATATGCTATTTATCATGTTAACTAAAGGTTCATTTATTCCTGTGCTTTTTAATTTTTTAAAAGATAAATGGAGCTTGTTATTTTGTCAAAAGCTTTTTTTCTATCTATGATAGAATGGTGATTTTATTTTTGTTATTAATATAGTCTGTTATGTCTATAATTTCCCTAATTTTGAACTAACCCTATCTTCCTAACATAAATCGACCTGGTTATAGGGTTTTTTTGGGGGGGGGAGGGTTCTTTAAATATTTTACTGTGCTCTCCTTGTCAATATTTTATTCCTTTTAAGTGTTTAAGCATCATGACAATCCCTCCACTCCCTCTTCAATAGTCTTCCCTCCTCTGGACTAAATATGCATGGTCATTTCAACTGACCCTCATCTGACCTGGACTCAAAGTTATTCACCATTCTGGTTGCCCTCCTCTGGATGCCTCTTCCCATTTTATCACAAACTGTGGTCCCTAGAATCTAAAAGTCAATAATATGTGTAGTCTGACCAGAGCAGAAGGCAGAGAGTTTATCATCTTTTTGTTGTTCTAGGTCAGTGGTACTCATCCTTCCTAATCCCATGACCCTTTAATACTCATATGTGGGCATATCAGTATGTGGGTGGATCTGCCTGGAGACCTATAGGTCTTGGTTCCTAAGACCATCAGAAATATATGTTTTCCAATGGTCTTAGGTGACCCCACTCGACCCCCAAAAGGGGTTGCGACCCACAGGTTGAGAACTGCTGCTCTAAGTCATACCTCTTTTCATGTAGTCCAATTTTACATTAGTTTTTTCAACTGACATCACACTGTTGACTTACACTGAGCTCAATTTCACAAATACCTTGATATCTTTTTCATACAAACTGCTATTTAACCATGCATTCCCCATTTTGTACTTGTAAAGTGGATTTTTGGAACATGTGTAAGAACTTAACATTTAACTATATTGGTCTTGGGACAGGAGACCTAAGTTCCATCACAAGGCCCATACAACCTTTCCAGATTAGAGCTGTCAACAGTGTATGCCCCGTTGGCATAATCTTGGATAAATCAGGTCAACTCCATGTCAGAAAAAGGCATCATAAAAGAAATATCTTGTTTTATCACCTGGAGAAAATATTGAACATTTGTTGTTATTCAGTGGTTCAGCCATGTCTGACTCTTTGTGACCCCATAGACCAGCACTTCTCAATCTTTGGGTCACTACCCCTTTGAGGGTCAAACGACCCTTTCACAGGAGTCACAGGGGTTGCCTCAGACCAACGGAAAACATGTATTTTCGATAATCTTAGGAATTGAGACACTGCTCCTCTATCCATCTGTCTCCAGGGGGTCCACCCACCTGCAGATACACCCACATATGAGTATTAAAGAAGTTTGTCCGAATTCATTTTTGCTACTTCCATGATACTATTAATCCACCTTATCCTCTGCCATCCCTTTTTCCTTCTGCCTTCTATCTTCCTCAACACCAGGGTCTTTTCCAATGAATCCCATCTTCTCATTACATATCCAAAGCTGATTTTATTGCTTATAAATTCATGCTAGGTCACTTTGGTTGTTCTCTCACTACTTCTTTATAATAACTTTATTTAAGTCTTGCTTCCTAGCATATCTTCCTTAGTGACTATACCAAACCTTTTTTTCTCTCCTCAAGTCCCCAAACATGGTCCTGTTCCCCAGACTCTCAGCAGACAACCTAGACTTAACTTTAAAGTTTCTAATGAAATCACCCTCAACACTCACCTCCAGATTAAAGAGTTCAGCATGACTTTACCCATCTTCTCTTTCTCCTCTCTAATCCTAGAGGGCCCTGGCCAAATTCTGTAATCCCCTTTTTTTATCTCTTCTAGGGCTGAACTCTTTATTATCTTCTGACTCCAGGGCCGGTGCTCTATTCACTGAGCTACCTAGCTGACCCAAAATTCTGTATTATCTCAGTCTTTCATATTTTCAATCTCTCCTTTTCTGCTGGTTCCTTCTAATACTCAGATCTCTCCTATTCTAAAAAAAAATAAGCAAGGCATAAAACCCCAAAACCAATGCCTCTAGTGTCTTACCACCAACTCATTAATTACCCCCCTGCAATGTGGCTTTTATTCCCACATCATGTTATATAATATTTTATTCTACCAGTGACCTAACAGACAAATCCAGTCTTCTTTCTCAGTCCATATCATTATCCCTGAATTCTCTGTGGCATTTAACAACATCTCCTTCTTGATACTTTCCTTGGTTTCCATGACACCGTATTATCCTTATGTCTACTTTGTTACCCAGGGGTATTGAAAGGGACCAGGAGATTGCTGAAAGGGGTACATAACCAACAAATAGGAGAGTTGGAAATGCAGGTCACATCTACCACCCCAAATTTCAGGGCTTTTCTCCAACATTATTGATCAGCATTCCCCTTACTCCACCATCTCCCAACACTGTGCAAGTTTCCAAACTTTTCCTTTTGGGGCTAGACATCAGCACTTCAATGCAGTTATAAACTAACTGTGATTCAGTCACCCACAGCAACTTTGTAGGTACTCTTGGGAAAATTTCCTCTTCCAATATGCCCTTTCTGTGACAGTAGATCACCTGATGGCTATAGCAAGTGCGTCTTAGTTGTCTCTGGGTACCAGACAGTGGACAATGAATAAGACTCTCTATTCTCTTTTATTTTAAGTGGCACAGAGCAATTTGCAGAAGATTTCAAACCGGTCTGCATCACTTATATCAAAGTTCCACTCTTCTGAATAACCCGATTTCTGTGAATGGTACTGCTACCATTTAAGTTACCTAGCTATATAACCTTGCCATTAAATCTTATTCTTCCCTCTTGCTCTTCCCATTCATGCCCAAGAATGAACCCCAATCATCTTAATTCCAAGTCTAAAAGTCTACACATCATATTATACAGAACTTGTCTCGTAAGCCTGCCATTGAAGTCTTTACAATCAAGCTCGTTGCTTTAATGACAATTTTTCCTCATCAAAAATCTAGAATCCATTCATACTGAACTACTTACTTTTCCATAGTAATTAGAAGACTTTGCTGGCTCTATGCTTTGGTTCAAGTTGTTATCTGTACCTGGATCATTCATTATTCCTCCTACACCACCTTTTGAATTCCTGCCTATCCTTTAAGGATCAGCTAAAAGGTTGCCTCCTCCTAAAAACCTTTCCAAATTCCCCTGCCAGAAATTATCTTCCTCCATCAGAACTATATAACCTTAGCACACATTCCATTCTTTTGCCATGTTATAGTTTGTACTGCAGTAATTGCATTCATGTTGTGTCTCCTTTATTAAATTAAAATCTCCATGAGGACAAGTTTGTGTTTCATTTTGCTTTGTATATTCCTTAACACAAATAACAGTCTCTGTATATATCAGGTACTTAATAAATATCAAATGAATATTAATATATGTGTGTGAAAAATATATATGTATATATAGGTGTATGTACACACACACGCACATGTGTATATATATATATGTTTATATACATATGTGTGTTTACATATATATATAGTTTGCTGCTGATTTTACATACAGGTATGGCAGTATGGTATTGTATCAGCAATGCAGGATTCACAATGCCTACAGTACCTGTAAGTATGCTGATATGGTTATTAATCACAAAATGTAACAGGCTCTCTACATAAGAAATATAGCTAGAGCACTCATTTAAATACCAGAAAACAGAGTCCCAAAACCATAAAGTCAAAGCCAGCACAGTCATTAGGAAGTTGGCACATGCAGTTAAAGTAGCAAACACTCACCTTCTCAAGCCTTCAAACAGGACAGGCTACCTCAGGCAGAGATCCTCCTCTCCTCCCGCACTCAGCTGCTCAGCGTCCAGGCAGCTCCCAGCAGCTCCGCAGGCAGTTGCCCCAGGCAGTCCTCAGCAGGAGTCCTTAGCAGAGATTCTAGTTGGCTCAAAGAAAAAAGCACTCGCACCCCAGCCACTGCCTCTGCCCGGCTTCTAGTCTGCACGGCAGGGAGACTAGCTTCTCTGGCGTTCTCTGGCTCCACCCCTTCCTGCTACGTCAGCAAGTTCAAAGGGAGTGGAAGATCTTCAAATCCCAGTATCTTTACAGATATGAATGGGAATTACTTTATTTAAATTTCTATTAAAATAGAATTTTGAATGTGAATAAAATCATATATCTATTATATAAGTATGTGTTGTATATGAGTATAAATCATACATATATAACATATGTGGCGTATGTTTTTTGAAATATAGTGTATAGGAATATTCAATTCAATAACAAATATTTATATATTCAGAGTCTGAGTGTATGTTCCATATCAGGTTTAGGAGCATTGCAAGAAAATTCTTTTCAGTGTTCTTGGTCTTCTATTTAAAAAAAAAAAACTCCAAGGAATTAGGAATCTTCCTATGAATTTTCATTTTATTCTTTTGAAAATATTATCCAAGGTGAAAAGGAAGCATTTTCTAGCAAACAGGTACACTTGGTATTATGATCCTTCCTTAGTATTATGTTCCAATAATATTTTTGTGTCTGTTTCCCTAACTATGAATTTATTGGTATTTGGAAACAGACTTTCTTGCTATTGCAAAAAAAAAAAACCTATGAAGTATAAGCAGTATCTTGGAGAGATTTACAAGCACTTGAAAACCAACAGCATGATCAACTACATGAACCAAGTTATCCTAGGAAAATAAGAAATGGTGGTTATTCTGATTAGGCCAGTATTAGAACAAACCTAGAGAATGATATTATTTACCTAATATGTTTCTTGTTCTCAAAAAGAAAATTTTATTGTGTGACATTTTATTGGAAGGTAAAACTTATTCCAAAATGTAATTGTCATAAGAACAAACTATGGAAGGCCAGCACAAAACGCAATACCTAAATCATAGTATACTCTTAGTAATTGTCATTTTTTCATTATGATGACCTTTATCTTTAATGTGTAGTTACTTAAAGAAGTAAGGACTTTTCACATGGTCTAGAATTTGTGTGTGTGTGTGTGTGTGTTTTCAGTATACATGTGTATGGACTATATAAATTGAGATTCCCTGCCAAGCACTATTCGAATGCCTTATCATAAAGTGGAACAGATTGTAGGTTTTAAAAACTATTCCAGTGGATATACAATCTCTTCCAGGTTGTACCACATTGGAAATACTTTGAGTCCAACTGGGGCAATAGACAATTCTGGTTTCTGAGAACCAGACTAGATAAAAGACTGAGACTCATTGACTGTAGGTTGGTAAATTCTTTGTTATCAATTCTATGATGAATTAATGGCAAACCTATGAAACAAAGACAGATATAAACTGGCCCTCGATCCTGTGTTTACACTCTTCTACTTGTTTAGTAATTATGGCAGAGTATCATAAAAGGAGGCAGATGATACTAAGAATCATGACCTTTGACCATTTATAAACTCTACTCTTTATGTTGGTCCTTTAAATGTAAAGTCCTTGCCCAAAGGCAGGTGGATACTGTATTACAGACCTTGAGTCACATCAATATTGGTATTTTTGATACAAGGGAAACCAAGAGAGAGAACAAATTTCCCACTCAATGAAAGGGTGTTTTACTGGTCCTCCTTGAAGAGGTTGGTGGAATTTGTTCTATCATATGTTCATTTCATGGGATATTTGGTTACCTTATATTGAAGTGTGTGCATACACATTTACAAAAGAAAAAAGATCACCATGAAGATAAGAAGTTGTAGCTTATGCACCAACATCTTCAAAAGAATGAAGAGGTAAAAATTATGTGAAGAATCTAGTAAAGACCCTCCAAATCAAGTTTATTCTTTCATACTCAGGGACTTCAAAGTGAAGTTGGTAATAGGCAGTGAAAATGAGGAATATGCTGGAAAATACGCATCAGAAGGAAAGGTAGAAAGAGAGAGGAAGAGAGAGAGAGACTGTATAATGCAGAAATCTCACAACTATATATAATATTTTCTTTAGAACAGGCTTGAGTCAGAAGGCACAGTAAACAAAAACAACTTTACAAACAAGGAAATTTATTATATTTTAAAAGACAAGAAATATTCTCTTATTTATATGGGAGTTAAAACTGAATCATATATCTATTTGCTAGAGAAAAGATTTTTTAAAAATTAATACAAAGGTAAGAGAAAGAAATTGTTTCAAAAAAAAACAGAAAGGAGGATGGAGGTTGGCTGACCTATTCACTTTGCCAAAATGGAAACCCTGGGAGGAACTTATAAGTGGGAGAAATGGGTTAGCTCAGTAAACAGATATTACAATGTTAAGAGTCTGCCGGTGCTGTTGCAGGGTAAGATGGCAGCTGATGGATGGTAGCAAAGCTTAGGAAGCCAGAAGAAGAGCAACAATAGTTTGATGGAGAAAATTTGGACATGGAAAGAAGAGAAATTGACATTGATTAAAACAATATTATACAGAAGTTTACCTGATAACTGAGAAGACTAAAAAAAGCCTAACAACTGCCATACTAGCAAACACTTGATTTACTTACTAAGTGATAGCCAAGGGCAGCACCAGTTTAGAACAGAAAAACATTTGTAAAACCTGATGAAGATGGATAGCAAAAGCATGGCATTTGTTAGTCTTTTTTAGTCTTTTCATTTTGGACATTGACTTCCAGCTATCTCACACTAATCAGAATGGCAAAGAGGACATGAAAGAAAATGAGAAGTATTGGAGGGGCTGTGAATGGGTACAGTCATTCTGGATAGCAATTTGGAATTATTTACAAAACTCTTTAGAAACTTTTAGTAAATAATTCTCATTTGCTTTCCAGAATGCCTTCAGCACGTTTATATAACATACGTTTGTAGGTATCTATAACTTCTATTAGAGGAATTTGTTTTTGCTTGACCATGAATATTTATTATATTAACTTCTGTTTATTTTTAGTTCACATCATTCATTTACATGAGATTTTAAGTTACAGATTTTCTCCCCATCTTTCCCCTACCCACCACCCCAAAACAGTGATCCCATTGTATATCCCCCAATCTACTCTCTCCTATATCCTCCCCCATAACCCCTTTGACTTTCCGGTAGGGCAAGATGGATCTCCCTACCCCAGTGCCTGTATATCTTATTGCCCAGTTGTATGTAGATAGTAATAATTATA
>CM053580.1:197867476-197892154 GCA_028627135.1 Pseudochirops cupreus | reverse complement strand
TTTAGAGTGTATTTGACCATGAATATTTGTTACAAGAAATTTGAGGGTTTTTGTTTTTTTGTTTTAATGGGGTGGGCAGTAGAGAGATAAAAAAGAGATTTGCTTCTTTTTTATAAAGAGAGGTGGGGGAGTGCTATAGATGTGAAATACTGTAGGATTTTCAGATGAAGTCACTCTATTATGACTTTTACTTAACTCTTATTTTATTATATTTATTGTGAAGTAAGAATTATTTGTAAATATTTGTAATATAAAAACCACATACATGGATAATACTTTTGAAAAAACTTCTTAAAATAATGACGAAAGGTAATGAACAACATCACCTCATAAAACAGAAAATGAGTAGAATTTAAAACCAGTTTTAAGAAATTTTGACAACGGTTTCAATTAATCAAAGATTCTCCAAGGGCATTTAGAGATGAAATTGAAAGGTGAGTATTAAACAGTTAAAAGATAGAAAAGATTTGCAGAGTTTTTTAAACAAACATTTCATCCGTAAGGAGGTGAATTTTCATCATACTTGGACTCTGCTAATAGAAAAGGTTAAATGTCTCTAAAGAGAAAAAAATTTAGAAAAGCATTTGTACATTAGACTAAATGTACAAAGAGGAGGCCTATACCAGAACCAACACAATATTGAGGAAATTGAGAGATTGTTTCTCAAGAGATTTGAATAAGGAAAAAATACTAAATGCATGGGTGGGGGGGAGAGATTCAGACTTTATTACAACCTAAAAGTTATCCCAGAAAATATCAATAACTACCATGTATATCTATACCTATCATATATTTATATATATAGTAAAAAAAAATAGTCTCCACACACATCAAATCATTCTTGAGGAAAGAATCAAAAGGGAACAATGATCAAATCATATGAATAGGCATGTCTAAGGGAAGAAATCTAAGCTATCTATAGTCATATGAAAAATACCCAAATCCCTAATAATAGGAAAAATGTAAATTAAAGCAACTCTCTGGTTCTACCATACACCAATCAAATTGGTGAAACTGACAAATAAAGAAGAAGAAAATGACATGTGTTGGAGGGGCTGTAGGAAAACATGAACATTGATGAGCTCTTGGTGGAGTTGTGAATTGATACAGCCATTCCAGGAAGCAATTCAGAACTGTCCCCAGGAAGCCATTCAAATATGTATACCCTTTTCAATAGAATTAGAGATACTGCTACAAGGACTACATCCTACAGAGACAAAAGTAATAAGAAAACATTCTTTGTGTATAAAAATATTTATGGCAGCTCTTTTTGTAAAGTCAAAGAACTGGAAATTAAGGAAGTGCACATCAACAAATAATGGTATATGAATATGATGGTGTATGATTGCATAATGTTAAGGAAATTTGAATATCTTCCTTGCCCATTAATGGGCACATAGAGCCCTGACCCAAGGCTAATTAGACTCTGGGCTATGGGGAGTTTCTAATTAAGGGCTGAGGCATGAGGATTTTCAAGCTCCTTGGCACTCAGCCAATCAGATGCTGAGTCTTTGTTGTATATTCTGGGAGGTTAGTATTTTGCTTTGGGAATTTCCTCATGAGAAAGATCTTTTGACTTCCAGGTCAAGCCTATGAGTGGCTGTTTGTTAAGAGTGTCCCCCTCTCGCCCCACTCTTGAGATGTCTGTGCTCCCTCGATCCAGCAAAGTATGTAAAGTATACAGTAATATTGGAGCCCTGTCTGTTGATCTTTGTGCTAATTTCTCTGCTTGTATTTTCTCTACATTCAGGGTGCTGACCTTTCCCCCGAATTAATGAATGCAATTAAAATAGACCGTGGACCCCTTTAAAAGTTGCCTTTCTTTTAAGAAAGGCAGATCAAAGAACCCTGTGCTAGTGGGACAACTTGGGTGTGCCACAGTGCTAGTCATTACATTGTGCTATAGGAAATGATATGGTTTTAGAGTTAATTAGGAATGATTGTATGAATTGATACAGTGAACTATGCAGAATTATTTGAATGATTTATATTATAACATCAACATTGCAAAAACAAAGAATTCTGAAAAACTTGAAAACTCTAATCAGTCCAGGATCAATTGTAGTTCCAGAAAATTATTGATAAAGAATGCTACCTACCTAATGACAGCAAGGTAATGTGCAAAATGAGACACACATTTTTGGAGGTGACCAATAGAAGAATTTGTCGTTCTTAACTAGGCTTATCTGTTATGAAGGTTTTCTTTTTTCTTTTCTTTTTAAAGTCAGGAAAGTAGGTAGAAGAAAAAATAATTGAATGAAATTTCTAAAATATAAAATTTAATTAGGATGAGTGATAACTTGATTCCAAAACTTGTATCAACAAGCAAAAAGAAAGTGAATTCCATAGATGCTATAAAAATTATATTACATATTTAGAGATACAGTACATCAATGCATAGATTTTAATAGATTGCAACACACCCATCTTTAATTCCATTAATTAGATCACATTTTTGAAACTGGCTATCTATTTCATATCCTGATTGTAATTAAGCTATTACATGATGCAGCAATCATTATACAAAGGAGCCAAAATATTTTCAAGAATGAAATAATTGTTTGTGTGAATAATTGTGGCTGTAAAGAAGGGTGAGTTTTCCTGGAACTTAATTCCTTACTCTTATGATAAAAAATAATTTCTCTGCTTAATCTGGTAGAGAAAGGTTGGTTATTCAAATTACTCTTCAATTGTTATTGTCTATTCTTTTCATAGAAAATTCTCTATCATTTTTTATATTCATAAAGTATTAGAAAGGAAAAATAGCCATTAAATATATATTACTAAAATTACAGAATTTATGGTGTGTGGCATTCATTGAAAAAATTCTCTATATCAAAATGAGATGAATAGAAGCTATTTCTTCATTAGAAACTACATTATAAGAGAAGAGTATGATCCTGACAGGGTTTAATGTCCCATATTTATGGAATGACCATTATCACAATATGTGAGCAACTCAAAATGATGTACACTGTAGAGTATAAAATTTCCTGGTATAATAACCTACTCTGATGTAATTTTTTATTTCATTTGAAAGATCTCCATGTGAAAAATTGAAGCCCACTAAATAAGAAGATCTTGGAATGTGCCCACCCCCCACAAATAGAAAATAGATATTTCAGTACGTCATGCCCACAGAACTCTAATATTTCTATTAATTGCTTTTAGAATTTCCATTTTCCTTTCAAAATTAGCAATCAAAAGCCAACTAATGTTTCATAATAAATCAAACTTTTGTGCCTTTGATGCAATATAAAAAAGTTAAATGTTTTCTAAAATTAACCACAAAATTTAAGCTTAAATTAAACTTAAATTGTATGCTACTGGAGGAAGGCAGTTATCATTTAGGACAAAGTACATAGGAGCAAGGAGTAATGGACCTGAATTTCCTTCTAGATGTCTGTAGTAAGAATAAGTTTTCTTTAATAAGATCATAAGAATAAATTTGCCAGCTTCAAATACATAACTCAATTTTGTTTCAAGCCTCCATTTGGTGATTGAGTTGTTTTCCAGTAAGCTCTTTTTCAAAAATATGATAAGCACTTGAATGGTATAGTGTAGCAAACAATATGTGTTCTTAAATTGATAAGTATAAGTGGACCTTACAAAACGACATACCACCAAGAGAAAAATAGTATAAATAGCTTCATTAATGGCTTAAGTAATGAGATAGAAATTAAATTATGTGGAAAGCAAATTAGAAACACCAATAGTTAAAAACTATTAAGAAACCCATCTTCAGAAGTCCCAGCTGTCAGCCTGCTCATTGATCACAACTTGGATAGGCCCCTGCTTTCCCCACCCCTGAAACTCTAGTGTTCCCATGTTTATTTGAGGGTAGTGCTACTGAGGAAGACCTGCCAGGAAGCAAATGACCTTCAGAAGGATGCAGAAAGAACTTTGTTATGAGTACCTGTGTGCTGACTGCCACCTGTAGGACTCAGGTGGGTGGTTTGTTCCTAGAGTGAAATTGTGTTGGTGTTGTTTCTATCATACACGGCTACATGCTGCAATAGATAGAACACCAGGGTTTAAATTAGCAAGACTCATCTTCATGAGTTCAAGTCTGGCCTTGGACATTTGCTAATTGTGTGACCCTGGGCAAGTCACTTAACCCTTTTTGTCTCAGTTTCCTGATCTGTAAAGTAAGCTGGAGAAAGAAATGGCAAACCACTCCATTACCTTTGCCAAGAAAACACCAAATAAGTTCACAAAGAATCAGACACGACTGAAATGACTGAACAACACAAAAACCATTTACAAATTTTAATAAAGTGTGATTGCATGCATCGAGAAATGTAAAGCTATTTCAATCATACTAGTTAGTCTTTGTAACAATGAATCATCTAGGGGTGGCTAGGTGGCACAGTGAATAGAGCATTGGCCCTGGAATCAGGAGGACCTGAGTTCAAATATGGCCTCAGACACTTAACACTTACTAGCCGTGTGACCTTGGGCAAGTCACTTAACCCCAGTTGTCCTGCCTTCCCCCCTCCAAAAAAAAAAAGCAAAAAACAAAACAAAACAAAGAATGAATTGTCTATAAGCAGACACCTTCAAATGTGGGGAGGAATCTTGATCTGTTTCAGGAGACTGAAGGATCAAATATTGTCACATTGAGGAGATATGGAAGAAAGGTCACTGAACACTTGGACCTTAGCCATGAATAAGAGAATATTCCCAAAGAGGAGAAAGCTCTGCCTTTCAAGGAGAATCATTTGTCCTCTGAAGAATGAAGATCAATCACTCACCAGTCAACAAAGCATTTATTAAGCACCTTTTGTTCTAGTGACTATGTTAGGCACTAAAAATCTAAAGAGAAAAAAGCAACAGCCCCTGTACTTCAGAAGCTTATGTTTTATCATCATAATCATCATCGCTAACATTTATAGAGCGCCTATTATGGGTCAAGTGCTCTACAAAAATCATCTCATTGATCCTTAGCACAACCTTGGGAAGGAGGTGCTATTATCCCCATTTTAGATATGAGAAAGCGGAGGGGGTCATAGCTAAGTAACATCCCCAGCATCACAGCTAGTCAATGTCCAAGGCTGGGCTTGAACTCAGTTCTTCCTGATTCCAATCTGGGCACTCTATCCCATCTGGCTGTTTTTTCTATTAACAAGAACAGCATCTATAAATATAAGTAGAAACAAAACACACGGTTAGAGATTAGAGCTTTGATTTCATTAATAAAGGAGGTTCTGGAGTGAGAAAGCTCCCTCTAATAACACAGGTCCTCACCTTCCTTGAAGCTTATAGTTTTAGAGAAGTGCCTAAAGCACTAAAGAAATGTAGTGTTTCTCACCCCTGCCGGCATTGCCCGGCTAATATGAACCAGAAGGAGAATCTGAACTCAGACCTTCCTAGCTCCCAGGTCAGCTCTATATCTACCCCACCACACTGCCTCTTCAGACAAATTAAGATCATGCTATTCTTGTGAGGAAAGCATTGACAGTTAGGGAATCAGGGAGGGCCTCGCGTACATTATTTTTTTGAGGGGGGAAGGCAGGGGAATTGGGGTTCAGTGACTTGCCCAAGGTCACACGACTAGTAAATGTTAAGTGTCTGAGGCCAAATTTGACTCCAGGGCCAGTGCTCTAGCCGCCCCTCATGCAGATTTTTTTGGAACTGATCTTTGAAGGGTACTACAGATTCGAAGAGATAGAGATGAGAAGAGACATTAGGAATGTGCACAAAGGCATTAGGACAGGACTTTGGATATCCTGTGTGAGGAACAGCAAGAAGGCCCATTTGGTTGAAGTGTTGAGTGAATGAGAAAAAAAAGAAAGAAAGAAAGGTTGGGTCTATTAGGCCCAGAAAAAATAGTTTGTGGACAGGTTGTGAAGGGCTTGAATGCCAAACAAAGAATTTATATTTTATCCTGGCTAGTCATTGTTCTTCATTTTTGAAGAAAGCCCAAAGGGCATCACTACGTTAGGATCAAGGTTGAGCATGTCCAGCTGACTGAACAGACTTATACAAGGGTGGAAGGCTCTGCCACAGGTCAGGTACAAATGGTTCATATGAACATTTAAAATGGTGATGTCTCTAAATTTGCACATTTCACATTTCTTTTGAGCTACTTCAAATCTGCTCTGCTCACAGAGCACAGTTCCTTCTTTGATACTGGCATGTCATGCTGGCTGGTCCTGTGCCAGTGTCTCTCATGTCTCACAATTAATTCCAAAGTTCTTCAGGGAGACCTTGAGAATGTCCTTGCATCATGTCTTCTGACAACCATAAGGGCATCTTCCTTGTGTGAGTTCTCCATAGGCAGCATACCATATGAACTACAAGTTCAGATCATCTCTCCAGGATCATGTCTTTATGACAAATCAATGTGGCTCCCTCAGTGCTTAATAGCTGAGATATGCCATAGGTCTTGGGCCCATAAATGACCTTCCGAGCATCATAAAAGTGCTTTAGGTTGTTACTATCAGTGTAAAACTGAATTTCATCTGCTGGCTTACTGAGCCAAGAATCCTGCATCTCTAAGCTTTGCCTGTACTTTCCTTCTGATGGAGTTAAATGCTTCCTTCTTAGAGATGGACACACTATTCTGATGCTTAACCCTATGGAGTTCTCATTTTCATTTGGCAGCTTCTGAATTTCCTCATCATTTTTGTCAAACCAGTCTTCATGTCTGCTGGTGTTCTGGCCCAAAGAATAAATGTGGTGCTGTACACCGAGTCTCTGAAAGGTGCCTACTCCTTTTGTTCTCTGCTGTTGCCAACTATGTGTTATCTCAGCTTTTCCTCCTAGTCAGAAACAAACTGCTGGGGCTTGGAGAAGCACTCTAATCTGTTAACATTGTTTTCTGAGAGTTGTCTTGCCTTAGGGCCACCCGGGCCACACATTGTCTTTAACAGACTCACATCCTGTCTGTCTCTTCTCCTTACAATGACAGAGTCTGTTGAATATCTCTGTTAGCTGTGAAGGTGCATCCACAAAGTTTTATTGCATTTAGGCAAATGGAAGACAGTGTTGATGATGGGAAGATGAGAAGATACACACGTTTAGCAGTAAGTGACCATTGTTGTTGCTGCTACTGACTCCATTCCTCCCAAGTGCTCCCTGCTATGTCTGATAGTCTCTGCCTAATCTGGCATTAAAGATAACACTCTGAGCTATCACCTCACCCCTATCAGATTGGCTCACAAGATAGAAAATACTGGGGAGGGGGAGGATGTGGAAAAATTGGGACATTAATGCACTGTTGGTGAAATTGTGGATAATTTGTAACTGGAGAACAATTTATGACTATGCTTGAAGGTCTATCCATACCCTCTGACCCAGCAATGCTACTGCTAAGTCTATCCCAAAAAGATCAAAGAAAAGGGAAAGGAGCCCGTATAACAGCTCCTTTTGTGATATCAAAGAATTGGAAATTGAGAGGATGTCCATCAGTTGGGGAATGGCAGAACAAGTTATGGTATATGATTGTTATGGAATTCTGTTGTGCTATATGAAATGAAGAGCAGGATCTTTTAGAAATGCCTGGGAAATTTTATATGAACTAGTGTGAAGTGGGCAGAACCAGAAGAACAGTCTACAGAGTAGAAGCAATGTTGTAATGATTAGCTGTGAAAGACTTAGGGACTCTGAGCAGAACAATGATCCAAGACAATTCCAAAGGACTCAAGATAAAAAATGCTTTCACCTCCAGAGAGAGAACTGACAAACTCTGAATGTACTTTGAACAATACTTTTTCCACTCTCTTCATTTTTCCTGCTTTTTTTGCAACATAAATAATATGAAAACATGTTTTACATGACTTCACATGTATAATTGATATGATATTGTATGACTTTTCAATGGATGCAGGAGTGGATGGAAGGACTAAAATAATTTGGAATTCAATTTTAAAAAAATACGTGTTGGGGTGGCTAGGTGGCACAGAGAATAGAGCACCAGCTGTGGAGTCAAGAGGACCTGAGTTCAAATCTGGCCTCAGACACTTACTAGCCATGTGACCTTGAGCAAGTCACTTAACCCCCTTCCTCCTTCCAAAAAAAGAAAAAAAAATACATGCTAAAATATATATATTTTTTAATCAAGTAAGCTCTTTGAGGGCAGAAACTGACTTTCTATCTATATTTATATTCCTAGTGCTTAGCACAGTGCCTGGCATATAGTTAAGTGTTTAATAAATGCATATTAACTTGACTTATTCACTCAGATGAGGTAGAAACTAACTTTTGGTATCTACTCAGATCAGGGAACTCAACTAAATGTGTTTTAGTGGGCCTGGGAGAGACTCTCTTGAAATAAGAAAATGGCTTTGAAACCAGAGGCACCCCATTTTTATGTCCAATAGATCCACTATGCAAATATCTAAGGAACATGAGGTGCCATTAGAGCCTGTAATCAGCAATAGTCCACCTACATAATCCTTAAATTCAGGCTAGTGTGTGAGTTACTGAGAGCCTGAGTTATCCACAAGTTGAGTTTTGGCATTGTAGACAAATAGTTTTAGGTATGTTACAACACCAATGCTATATTCACAATACCCATGGTAGCTATGTATATGCTGGTATAGTTGTGAATCACAAAATGTAACAAACTCTCCATATGGAAGACAAAACCAAAACATTTATTCAAACACCAAAGAGTCAGATTCCAACACCAGAAAGCCAAATCCATCATAGCAACCAAGAAGTTGGTACACATAACCAATGTAGTGAGTACCAACATTCCCAAGTCTCACCTCCATCGGGCCTTCAAAGCAAAACAGGCAAAAATGCCCTCCCTCTCACTCACACTAGCTGCTCTGCCTCCATGCTGCTTGCTCCCAACTCTATCCTGGCTCTCTCCTGCTCCTTCCTGTTCTGCCCTTTCAGCAAGCTCCTCACCTCATGGGCTCCATGTGATTACATTTAGCCTATTAAGGGGCAGTGAAGATCTTCAAATTCCCATTACCATTACAGATGCTAATAGTCAATTTGGACCATCCACAGGTTCATAGAAATTCTAGGTCTTTTAGACTAACAACTAAGCCTGCTCATTACAGTCTAGGAGAAGTGGGAAGAATGGTTACCCATACAATCAAATAACATCCATTGTTGAAGTATATACAATGAGTACTTTGTGTGAAGCTGTAACATATGCTATCATGTTACACATAATTGATGTGATTACTGTTCATTCTACTTTTATGATTGCCATGCTTCTTTGATACTGATGATAGATTGGTACATAATGTAATTTTTTTTTTACTATGCATGCATATAATATATTTCACTATGTAATCTATGCATTTGGTTACTTTGGTCAACTTTTTTATCACATAGAATCCTAGATGAAGGATTAGAAGAGTCATTGGACATCATCTAGTACAACTCCATTTCACAAATGGGGAATCTGAGAGCCATCTAAGCTCCCAAAGATATAAATTAATAGAGAGCGTGTTCATTTTCATCCTTGTCCCCATGGCTTAGCACTGAGCTAAGGCATTTAGAAAGTACTGTGAAACCAATGGTCCAAAATCACAGAGATAGCAAGTGGTGGAGCCAGACTGAACCCCCAGTTCTCTGATTCCAAATTCAGTGCTTCATATTGCACAAGATTTGTGTTTTCTATAAAACGTATGCATGTTCCCATATACATTATTGATTATGTGTTACGTATTATGTTTTACTCCACATAAGTACTAGCTGCATATACTTATGAGTCCTTAGATGTTTTCAAGTGCATTGTAGCATATAGTTGGGATGACTACCTGTGACTTTGGAATAGCATAAGTTGTTATACTTATGATATATATCTATAGAAGTTCAAAGTGTGTCTCATGTAATTAGAAAGGTCTACAGATGTTTCATAAATATATAGCCCATTTAACCAGGAACAACACAGCACAGAATCTGTCATAAATAGGATCAGGTTTCTACCAGTAAATCAAAATGTCTGTCTACACAGCCGCACACCCTTTTGTGGCTTCAGATAATTCATAATCATAGGTTTAGTTTGAGCTACAAAGGTATTCATTTCAAGAAGTGCAGGAAGCTGCAAAACATCAAAGAAATAACTGGAGCGTGTGTTCAGAACAAAAAGAAAACGTGGGGTGCACTAAAAGTGACATTTCTGTATTGCTTGCAGGATCTCAAATATACTTTTACAACTTTTCTCCCTCCTGCCATTGTAACAACATATCTTCAGAATTTAGATTAAAAAATCTATAAAAATAAAGAGGATATTACAGTCTGCTAACAGCCCTATGCCCTTGCCAAAAAACATCATAAAATGGACTTATAATTGTTGATCTAAAAATTGGATCGTATCTTCCCCTTGTAAGAGTATTACTCAGTTCTACCTCTGCCCTGTTTAATTCTGAATAGTAGTTTATATTTCATGGATGGGATGACTCAGTACATGGGAAACCCTTGTGAAAACAGGAATACGGTATGGAAGAATCGTTAAGTTGCAAGATGCTTCCAACAGATTTTGTTAATGTGGTTTGTTCATTTGCTGTCAGTGCAATGGCTTCTTAGCCATCCTTCAAAAAGGAGCATCTATCCTGTCTTAGAATCTCTCTAGGGAAGCGGTTCTCAATGTGCAGGTTGAGACCCCTTTGGGGGTCGAATGGGGTGGCCTAAGACCATCGGAAAACACATATTTCTGATGGTTTTAGGAACTGAGACACTGCTCCTCTATCCATCTCCAGGCAGGTCCGCCCACATGCAGATACACCCACATACAAGTATTAAAGGGTTGTGGCATTAGGAAGGTTGAGAACCACTCCTCTAGGGAAAACTGATTCATTTTCTGCCTCAGTAAGTCTGAACTAGAAAAATCTCTCAAGTCAAGCATGATTTTCTTTTGTATATCTCAGAATAAATTAGTTTCTCTTAAAGAGATCTCACTATATTGAAAAGAAATAAGTTGAAAACTCATCCATTTTTTATATTATGGATATACAACAACAGGGCCCAGAAACACATAATTTTTTTAGAAACTATTTTTGTTTTTCTGACCAACACCAAGCTGTATTTTCAGTGTTCTTTTCCTGCTGCTGATTCCCAATGTCCTGGTTCAGCAACCTAGAGGTTAACTACATTACTGTCCCATGTTTGCCCCTGCTCATATATATTTGGGAATATTAATAGGAGCTTTCTGGAAATGGTAATTAACTATTTTTAAATGAGAGGGTTACAAATGCAGAATGGTGGATAAGCTTTCAGATGAGGTCACTGTATTATTAGCCTTATTAAATTGTTTTACTTTGTTATAAGGCAACTTTCATAGAGTGGGGGAAATAGTAAATGTGTATAAGATGTAAATAAAAGACATCGATAAATCTTCAATTCTAAAAATGAAAATAAATGCCTGAGGCAGAGTGGTGTAATTAAAGGAGTGTGGAATCAAATCCAAGTTTCCCATTTATTAGTGATGTGGCCACAGGCAAATTACTTAAAGGCTCTGTCCCTCTCTTCTTCTAAAATGGTGTTAATAATACCATTTACGGTACTTCCCTCAGAGCCAAAACTTGATGCAATTCCTCACCACTTCATTCCTGGACTATTCCAATAGCCTTCTAGTTGTTCTCCCAGTCTTACGCTGAACTAGTAACATGTTTCTCCTTTTTATTTATTATATGACTTTCTGTCTCTTCTCTCTGTACATTTTCACTAGTTATCCTCCATGCCTGGAATTCTCTCACTCCTCTTCACCTCCCGGCTTTCCTAATGTCCTTCAAATGTCAGCTAATGTATCACCTTATGTGAGAAATCTTGCCCAGTACCTTTTATGTTTGTGCCTTTCCTTCTGTTGATTATCTCCAGTGTACACACACACACACAGACATACACACACCCATCTTGTTCATTCATAGCTATGTGTCGTTGTCTCCTACATTTAGATTTTGAACTCCTTAAGGACAGGGATTAAAATTTTTGCCTTTACAATCTCAGCATTCAGCATGGTGCCAGGCACATAGTAGGTGCCAATTTGACTTGTTTTGACTCAATAGGGATATTTTGAGAATAAACAGATAGGAGAGATGGCTTGATTATCTATCGCTAGTTTAATCAATAAACTAATTAATCTTATTTTCACTAGAGTGTAGATTTAGAGTTAGAAAAAAATAGAGGCTCTCATGGAGTCCAATCCTGTTGTTTTACAGTTGAGAAAATTGAAACACAGACGTGTGTGTGTGTGTGTGTGTGTGTGTGCATATGTGTACATATACAGAGGACACAGGGTGAGTTGAACATTAAGGGATATCTAAAAATAAAATTAAGAGGTGAGAGAGGAATATATTGGAAGAAGGAGGAAGGCAGAGATCGAATAAGATAAATTACCTCACATAAAAGAGGCAAGAGAAAGCTGTTATAATGGAGGGGAAGAGCAGGGAGGTGAAAGGGAATGAGTTAACCTTATTCTCCCTGGATTTGGTTTAAGGAGGGAATAATATACACAGTCATTGGGTATCTTACCCTAGAGGAAAATAGGCAGGAAGGGAATAAGAGGGCAGATGATAGAAGGGAGGACAGATTAGGGGAGGGGGTGGTCAGAAGCAAACATTTTTGAAAAGGGACCAGGCGAAAGGAGAAAATAGAATAAATGGGGGGAGGGGGGAAAATATAATTAGTTTTTCACAATATAACTACTATGGAAATGTTTTACATAACTACACATGCATAACCTATATTGAATTGCTTGTCTTCCCAGTGGGGGTGGGTGAGGAGGAAAGAAGGGAGAGAATCTGGAACTCAAAGTTTTAAAAACAAATGTTAAAAAAATTGTTTTTACATGCAACTGGGAAATAAGACATACAGGCAATGGGGTGCAGAAATCCATCTTGTCCTACAAGAAAGTAAGGGGAAAGCAGGAGAAGGAAAGCGAGAGAGGGGGAATATATGAGAGGGCAGACTGGGGGAAGGGGTAATCAGTATGCTTACTATCTTGGGGTGAGGGGTAGGGGAGAGATGGGGAGAATATTTGGAACTCAAAATCTTCTGGAAATGAATGCTGAAAACTAAAAATAAATAAATAAATTCTGGAAAGAAAAAAAAGAAAATTGAAACACAGAAAGGTTAAGTGACTTGCTCAGAGTCATGTAGTTAATCAATATCTGAGGTGGGATTTGAATCCAGGTTTTCTTTAATCTAAGTTGAGTGCCCTATCTACTATACCACTTTTACTATTAAGTCAAGTACCTACTATTTCTCATTCATTATGCTAAGTTTTGCAAAAGATGAAAGAAGGGAGAGACAGAGAGAGAAAGAGAAAGAGACAGAGACAGAGATAGAGAATAAGAATCAATCCCTGACATATCAAAGATGTTACACTCTATTCAAATATCAATATAGACATTAAAAAGTGCATAAGGATGTCAATAATCAGAGATACCCCAGTCACTATAACTGGTCAGTAGGAGAAATAATCTAGATGAAGAATATCTTTTTCATTATCTCAAATCCCTTAACTTAGCTGCCTACCTATTTGACTTTAGGCATATGATAGGTCCTCACTATAGGACACATATATTTGTAATTAGTATGGTACAACTCCCATAGCACTACTTTGAAAAATCAAATCTATTTTTTTCCTACATGATACCAAATAAGTAGTTTAGCTATTTGTTTTGGGATTTTCTTGTCAGAATCAACTGATTCTGACCCCCTTAAACTCAGATTTAGAATATTTAAAAGGCATAAAATGAAAGAAAGAAAAAAACATCTTCTCAAGAAGGATGAGAGCAATATCCTCTAAAGGGAAACTAATGTGCGTGTTTAGTTTAGTTACAAGCATGTGAGGATAAAGAGTTGATATTTTCCCATGATTCCCAAATCAAAGGCATTCTATTACAGTGAAAGGAAAGCTAGATGTGGATTCAGGAAGAATTTGGCTCAGATCCTATGTCTGCCACACTTAGGATCCATAAGACTAGAGCCTAATCACTCAGCCTTTTTGAGTCTCCATTTCTTAATCTCTAAACCAGAAATCATAATACCTGTACTACTTTATTTGCAGGACTTTCTGAGGCTCAGATGTATGCAAAGGGCTTTACAAACCTTAAAGCACTAGGGATGTTACAAGAACGGCAGAGGAATTATGGAGTTTCACTGGGTAATTACTTTCCTCATATTGTGTGCATTTTTGATGCTCTTCATAGAAAAGATTTTTTTGCTCAAGTCTTTACATTCTCAGACCTCAAAGCTGAATAGAAATATTTCTGAGCCTAAGATACCCATTTGGGAAAGGGTTTATGTAAACATTTAAGCTACAGAAATGTGGAAAATGAAGTGGAAAGGAGAAATATTTATCCTCATAGTAGATCAGAGGACACAATCACCCCAGTGACCTGAGTGATTCAGATGAAATTATTTTTTGCCTAACTACTTGATTTTCTCAATTCTCTGCATACTTACATGAACACAGGCAGCCTAAATCTTGACCCTAAAACAAATAGCTGAATGGAAATCTCAAGAATTAATACAGTTATAGCCTCAATTTACATTGTTTCCATTAATATCTTTCTTCCATCAATCCCATAAATGAGATCCTGTTAGGCATAAATATATGTTTCACATCTTTTATTTTTTTAATTTTTTTTTTGCAGATCCAAGAATACTTTATTTTTTGCTCTATTTTCTTTTTTTTAATTAAATTTAATGTTTATTTTTAGTTTACATCATTGCATACACCACAAGATTTTGAGTTACAAATTTTCTCCCCATCCTTCTCATACCCACAAAACTGAAACAGCGATCTCACTGTATACCCGCTCCCCCAGTGTGCTTTCTCTTATATCCTCCCCCATTCTCCCTCTCTCCATCTTTCTGGAAGGGGAAGATGGGTCTCCATATCCCAGTGCCTGTAAATCTTATTTCCTAATGGCATATAAAAAGCAATAACAATTATATATATACACATATATATATATTTATATATATACATAAAACATTTGCTTTTAAAACTTTGAATTCCAGATTCTGTCCCTTCCTCTCTCATCACTCACCCTTAATGGGAAGGTAAACAACTCAATATAGGGTATACACTTGTAGTTAAGCAAAACATTTCAATAGTGGATATATTCAGAAAGATTGACTATATTTCCCTCCTATCCTGCCCAAACTTGTCCTATTCTCTACTTTGTCCCTGTCCCTTTACAAAAGTGTGTGCTTCTAACTACCTTCCCCTGCAACCTGCCCTCCCCTCCATCATCCCCCCTCTCATTCCCTTCCCCCCTACTCCCCTGTAGGGCAAGATACCCAATTTAGTATGCATGGCATTCCCTCTCTAAGCCAAATTCAATGAGAGTAAGGTTGACCCATTCCCTTTTGCCTTCCTGTTTTTCCCCTCCATTGTAACAGTTATCCCTTGCCTCTTCTATATGGGATAATTTACCCCAATCTGTCTCTCCCCATCTCTTCTCATTATATTCCTCTCACCTCTCAATTTCACTTTTTAAATATTGTCACTTCCTATTCAATTGATCCTGTGCCCTCTGTCTAGGTATACCTGCAGACATATATACACACACATATGTATTCATAATGACATATACTCTCCTATATAGACATATATATGTATGTATACATCTATATATATACATCTATATATATACATCTATATATATATATATATATATATATATATATATATATATATATATTCTCTTCAGCTATCCTCATACTGAGAAAAGTTGCATAGGTTACAATTATCATTTTTTCATGTAGGTATGTAAATAGTTCAACTTTGATAAGTTCCTTATGATTTCTTTTTCCTGTTTACCTTCTCATGCTTCTCTTGTTTCTTGTATTTAAATGCCAAATTTTCTATTCAACTCGGGTTTTTTCATCGGGAATGCTTGAAAGTCTTCTACTTCATTGAATTACCAATATTTTCACCTGAAATATTATGCTGAGTTTTGCTGGGTAGGTGGTTCTTGATTTTAATTCTAGCTCCTGGAGGACCCAAGATGGCAGCACAGAAGCAGAAAATCACCACAGCTCCCACATAGCCACCTCAAATACCCATAAAATATGGCTTTAAACAAATTTTAGGGCTTTAGAACTCACAAAATTACAGAAAAACACATCTCTCACTGAAGGTAGCTTGGCAGGAGGGACAGGAAGGGCCCATTGCAGCGCACTGGGAGTCAAAACCAGCCCAGCATGAAACCACAGCTTGGCCCTGGGGTGGGCAGGAATAGCCACAGCTGCGGCCTTCAGGAGAGTGCAGCAGCAGCAGCTGTGGCAGTTTCCAGAACTATCAAACCATAGGAAATAAGGATTAAGTGAAAGGTTGGTGGAACTCGGCTAAAATCAGGGGAGAAAATCTGACTAATCTACCTCCAGGGCAAGGAAGAAGAAGAAGCAGCAGCCCTGTAGCTGCTTCCACGTGGCTGCTTCAGACCTTGCAGCCTGCAGATTGCAGGGGGGCCAAGCAAACATTCAGGGGATAAGTGCTCCTGCCTTAAGCTGCCCGAATTCAGATTGTGGTCTTGGTTGGTGGTCCTTGGGTACATTTTCAGTCAGCCAAAGCTGGTAGGGGCTGCAGGGGCCTCCTAATAGCTCAGGCAGCTGCAAAAACCCCAGTGATTTGGGACAGAGCTTTCCCCTCTGGAAGCAGAGATCCACAGACCTAAAAAGTCAAGTTATTGACTGGCAACGTGAGCAGGCAAAGGAAGCAAAGTAAGAACAAGAATCCAACTTTAGATTCCTTTTTTGGGGACAAAAAGGATGAAAGTATGGAACAAGAGAAAGACAACACAGTCAGAACTCCCACACCAAAAGCTTCCAAGGAAAATGTAGACTGCTTACAAACTCACAAGAAAATCAAATAAGAGAAGTAGAGGAAAAATTGGGAAGAGAAATTAGAATGATGCAAGAAAATCATGAAAAGAGAGTCAACAACCTGACTGAAGAAAATAACACCTTAAAAAATAGATTAATACTCAAATGGCAAAAGAGGCCCAAAAAGCCAATGAGGAGAATGCCTTAAAAAGTCAAATCTGCCAGATGGAAAAAGAATCTCAAAAGCTTTCTGAAGCAAATAATTCCTTCAGAATAAGAGTGGAGCATGTGGAAGCAAATGACTTTATGAGAAATCAAGATACTATTAAACAGATCCAAATAAATAAAAAATAGAAGGCAATGTGAAACATCTCCTTGAAAAAACCACTGACCTGGAAAATAGATCCAGGAGAGACAATTTAAAAATTATTGGACTACCTGAAAGCCATGATCAAAAAAAGAATCAAGAAAGCACCCTTCAAGAAATTCTCAAGGAAAATTGCCCTGATATTTTAGAACCAGAGGGCAAAATAGAACTTAAAAGAATTCACCAATCACCTCTTGAAAAAGATCCCCAAAAGAAAACTCCTAGGAATGTTACAGCCAGGTTCCAGAGTCCCCAGATCAAGGAGAAAATATCACAAGCTGCCAAGAAGAAACAATTTGAATACTGTGGAAACACAATCAAGATAACACAGGATGTAGCACTTCTACATTAAGGGATTGAAGGGCCTGGAATATGATATTCCAGAGATCAAGGGAGCTAAGATTAAAACAAAGAGTAACCACCTCCCCAGCAAAACTGAGTATAATGTTCCAAGGGAATATATAGTCTTTCAGTGAGGTGGAGAACTTTCAAGCATCCTTGCTGAAAAAAACAGAACTGAAAAGAAAATTTGACACTGAAATACAAGAAGCAGGAGAAGGTAAACATGGAAAAGAAATCATAAGGAACTTATCAAAGTTGAACTATTTACATGCCAACATGGAAAAATGATATTTGTAACTTATGAAACTTTTCTCAGTATAAGGATAGGTGAAGGGAATATAAATGTATATATACGTACACATACACATATGTCTATATAGGAAGGTATATATGCATATGAATACATATGTGAGTGTGTGTGTGTGTGTACATACATATATATATATGTATGTGTGTGTGTGTGTATGTGCGTGTGTACATAGAGGGCACAGGATCAGTTGAATAGGAAGGGATGATACTTTAAGAGGTGAAATTCTGAGGTGGGAGAGAAATAGAATGAGAGGAGACAGGGAGAGACAGAATGGGGTTAATCATCTCATATAGAAGAGGCAAGGGATAACTGTTACAATGGAGGGGAAGAACAGAAAGCAAAAGGGAAAGAGTCAGCCTTACTCTCATTGAATTTGGCTTAGGGAAGGAATGACATAAACTCTAAACTGGGTATCTTGTCACACAGGAGAGTAGGGGGGATGGAGATGAGAGGTGGGATGATGGAGAGGAGGGCAGTGGTGGGGAGGAGGGTTGCTGGAAGCACACGCTTCTATAAAGGGACAAGGACAGGGTAGAGAATAGAACAAGGGGGGGGGGCAGGATAGGAAGGAGGGACATATCAGTCTCTCACAATATGTCCATTGTGGAGATGTTCTGCATAACTACACATGTACAAGCCTGTGTTCAATTGCTTCTCTTTCCAGTGGGGGTGGGTGATGAGGGAGGAAGGGAAAGAATCTAGAATTTAAAGTTCTATAATCAAATGTTTAAAATATATGTATGTATATATTATTATTATTATTATTAACTACATGCAACTGGGAATTAAGGTATACAGGCACTGGGGTAGGGAGATCCATCTTGCCCTACCAGAAAGTCAGAGGGGCAATGGGGGAGAACATAGGAGAAAGCAGATTTGGGGAGGGGGTATATAGTGGGATGGCTGTTTTGGGGTGGTGGGTGGGGGAAAGATGGGAGAAAATTTTTAACTCAAAATCTTATGGAAATGAATGATGTAAACAAGAAAATAAATGAATAAAAAATTCCAAAAATTAAAAAAAATCCTAGCTCCTTTGACCTCCATAATATTATATTACAAGCCCTTTGATCCCTTAATGTAGAAGCTGCTAGATCCTGTGTTATCCTGATTGTGTTTCCACGATATTCAAAATGTTTCTTCTTGGCTGCTTCTAATATTTTCTGGGAACTCTGAAATGTACCTGTCTATAATATTCTAGGAGTTTTCTTTTGGGGACATGATCAGTAAATTCTTTCAATTTCTATGTTGTCCTCTGCTTCTAAAATATCAGGGCAATTTTCCTTGAGAATTTCTTGAAGGATGATTTCTTGGTTCTTTTTTTGATCATGGCTTGCAGGTAGTCCAATAATTTTTAAATTGTCTCTCCTGGATCTATTTTCCAGGTCGGTGGTTTTTTTCAAGGAGATAATTCACATTGCCTTCTATTTTTTCATCTGTTTGTCTCTGTCACTTTTTGGGTTCTGTAGCTCTAAAATTTATTTAGAGTCATATTTTATAGGTATTTGATGTGGTTATGGGGGGAGCCACGGAGTTTTCCTGCTTCTATTCCACCATCTTGGCTCCACCCCTGCATTTCACATCTTTAAAGATGTTTCCTTTGCTAAAGAACACTGAAGAAAAAGACATAATCATTTTCATTGGGATCATAGAATCAGAACTAATAACAACCTTCAAAGATGTGTAGTCCATCCCCCTCATTTTACATATAAGTAAACTCAGGCTCAGAGATCCAATATCACACAACTAGTATGTAGCAGGGATAGTATGTGAAGTGACCCCACAGCTGGATCACTTGCTATTATATTATCATGCCAGCTAGAGACACTTTACCACTCTGTGACAATGGGGGAAAAAAGATCAAGTCTGGGTTAGGAAGAACTGAGTTATGTCTAACATCATACCCTTACTGAGTGACCCTGGGCAAGTCACTAAAACCCAGCTTCCTCAACTGTAAGAGGAGAATAGCACCTACCTCCCAGGGCTGTTGGGAGGATGAAATAAGATAATATTTGTGAAGCACTTAGCACAGTACCTGGCACAAGTTTAACAAAGGCTTGTTTCCTTTCTTCTCTTTGTGAAATCTCTGTGGACCACATGGACTTCAAATAACATTTCCTACTTGTTTTGACCTCAGCATTTTTCCATTTTCTAATGCCAAATAGAAGTTTTTTCTTAATACCTTTCATTGGTCTGAGTCATCACCCTTTGGATGAAATCAGTCTATCTTCTGCACACACACATTCCCTTTGCCAAGCACACACAGACTGAACTCATAAGGATTACAAACTGGATTGAGTATACAATTTTTACATGTATATAAAACTTGCAGTGTTGGCTTAAGTGAATGAGGGTTCCAAACATGAGTGACATTTTTGCTTTAGAGCAACAATTAATTCATGAGCCTTATGTGAATTTGACTGTAAGATGTTTGCTAAGTCATTCAGGAATAGTTATACAAATATTTATGACCGTGCTCTTCATGTGATCACCAAAGATTATGGAGGGGTTTCCAGGCTCTCTATTACCTCCATGGTTAAATATAAAATCTGTTTAGTATCTAAATCTCTTCATAACCTAGCCCCTTTGTTGTTATTTAGTCACATCCAGCTCTCCATGACTCTGTTTGGGGTTTACTTGGCAAAGATACTGGAGTAGTTTGCCATTTCCTTCTCCAGCTCATTTTACAGGTGAGGAAACTAAGGAAAACAGGGTGAAATGACTTGCCAAGGGTCACACAGCTATTAAGTATCTGAAACCAAATTTGAACTCCTGAAAATAAGCCTTTCTGATTCCAAAACCAGTGCCATATTGACTGTGTCACATAGCTTCCCCAATACTTTATTCTTCCATGAACTCTGATTTAGGTACACTAACCTTTATGTCTCACACACACACACACACACATACACACACACACACACACACACACACACACACACACACACACACACACACACACACACACACCACTCCATCTCTCTACTCTGTGCTTTTACATTGCCTGACCCTGAGGAGCTAACAATGCTCTTGTCTCTTGACTTTCCGTCTTGGTTTCCCTAACTACCTTTAAGTCATAGCTCAAGTCCCATCTTCTTTAAGAGGCCCTACCCACCTCCACCCCCCTCGGCATGCTAGTGTCTTCCACTTTACCTCTCATCTATTCAATAAATTTTGACTTGGTATTGCCTGGTTCTTTACATGTTGTCTTACTAATTTGAATGTGAGCTCCTTGAGGGGAGAAACTATTTTTACCTTTCCTACTATTCTCAGGGCTTAGTACAGTGCCTAGTACATAAGTTAGCATTCAATAAATGCTTTTTTTTTTCAATTGGCTATAGTTCGTTGGATTATTAGTCTAAAGAAAAAGCATGTACCACCAAAGATAGACTTTAGTCTACACAAAGATCATCTTTAGAGATATAGGTACTTTTTAAACTATGAAATTCTTGTGCATAATGTCTAGTCCTCACAGGGACGGTCTCTATCCAGGATCCCATAGAGCTAGTAATATCTTCTGAGTCACAATGTTTACTTCTTTGTAGCCAGAGGCTTCCTTAGTTATGTTGGGAATGGAGGGTATTCAAACACCAGGAAAATTATATTAAAAATTTTTTTAAATAAACTCATATAATTCAAATTTTCTTTCTATGCTCTATGAAAGTCAATGTGGATACTAAGCTAACCTTGAAATTAACAAGGACCTGGGTTCAAGTTTTGCTTCTATTACATACTGCCTTTGTATGTGTCCCTAAACAATCCGGGCAATATAACAATGCTCCGCAACTATAAATTGCAGAAAATTTGCTGACCTACATTAGCAGGGGGAGTTTTCACCCCTGGGATTTTCAGATACCAGTGAGATCCCAGGTTTAATCCCTATCCATTCCATGAAAAAGAGACTGAAAACAAATAAGCAAACTAATAGGGAATAGCTTAAAAATAATGTTGGTATAGGTTCTGTTTAATCTACTAAGCCTTCTAGGCTACTCTTGTAAAGCTATAACAGTCATTTATAATGATGGCCATGAGGTACTACAATTAAATGCAATGTTTATTTTAATTTTTTTTTCAGAATTTACTTATTTTTAGTTTTCAACATTCATTTCTACAAGTTTTGAATTCCAAATTTTCTCCCCATCTCTCCCCTACCCCGACCCCAAGATGGCAAGCATACCAATTATTCCTTCCCCCAGTCTGCCCTCTTATATATCCTCCCTATCCTTCCCGTACTCCCTTACCCCTTACTTTCTTGTAGGGCAAGATGGATTACTATACCCCAGTGCCTGTATATCTTATTTCCTGGTAAAAAAAAATACTTATTAAGTAATCATTTTTAATGTGGCGCTGAGACCCTGAAGAGAAAAAGAGATACGACAACAACCCTATGTCAAGGAACTTCCTATCTAAATGGTGGCACAAGGAAGGGAGAGAACTAGACACAAAAAGTTGTTATATGAGAGAGAATGAGAAAAGTCCAAAGGAAAGGCTTCAACACGCTCTAAGAAATTTGAGGAGGAATATTACTGTCACCTGGGTGACCAGGTGGTAGAATAAGGTCACGGAAATCTTGAAGGAGAAAATTGTAGTTGGGTTTAACCCTGAATAAAGGAAAAACTTAGAAAAGTAATAAGAGGAGAAATGTCCATTCTGGTTAAGAACGGAGATAAATCCAGCCCTGTAAGACTCCTCAGTGGTTATCTAGTGCAACCCCTTCATTTTACAGGTAAGGAAACTGTACCTAATGTATATTAAGGGACTTGCCAAGTTCATATCAAATCCAGATTTGCAAGACCCTCTAACTCCAAAGTCACTGTAGCATATTACTTCTGCCTGTAGACAAAAATTGAGCAAGATGGACAATCATAGCTGGACTGAATTCTTAATTACTGGAAGGAACATGCACATCAATGAAACCAGAGTTATTTCAGTATTGAGTGCTTGTTGGGGTAACATGAACAAAAGCATTGGGATGAGAGAGGGCAGGTTAAACACAAGATGAAGAAAATAGTCCATTCTGTTTTAACTATAGAGTACTTGAAGAAGAGCAGTATAAGGTTAAAGGTACTTCACTGAGAACCTTCAAAGATAAATTTTTGAGTTTCTGATTTGTAAAATAAGGAGAAATAAAATGAAGTAGAAGGGTTCTACTTTCATGAAGGGAAGCAGCAAAAGGCTCAGTTAACAGAGCACTAGGTTAAGTGTCAGGAAGACCCGAATTCAAATGTGACCCTGACCCTTTCACTAGGTCACTTAACCTCTTTTTGCCTTAGTTTCTTCAACTATAGTATAGGGATAAGAATAACATCTACCTTAGAGGGTTGTTGTGAGGATGAAATGAGATGATATTTGTAAAAACTATTTAGCAATGTGCATGGCTTATAGTGGGCATTGTATAAACGCTTATTCCTTCCTTCTCTGCAACAGATACTCAAAGATCTAGAGAGAGTCATTACTCTAAGGTTGATCAATTTTAGGATTAGAAGCTAAAGTGAATTTGAGGGCCCAGGGCATTTTGAAACTATTTTCAAGGATGACCTAACTAATCTTTTCCATCTCTGATGGAGATTGTGGTTGTG
Source organism: Pseudochirops cupreus (assembly GCA_028627135.1). NCBI lineage: Eukaryota > Metazoa > Chordata > Mammalia > Diprotodontia > Pseudocheiridae > Pseudochirops > Pseudochirops cupreus. The sequence continues at coordinate 197,868,813 of CM053580.1, read as the reverse complement.
CTGGTTGTGTTCAAGGGACATGCCAAACTCAAGAAAACCTTTGTACTTTCAACAAAATGGAAAGCTATGACCCAAATATAAAAAATTTACTATTTGTTCCCAGTTTCTGTTTCTGACTCATTCTGTTTGGTCATTCATTCCACTCTTCCAATTATAAGAGAAGAATACTGGCACCTAAGGAATAAGGACAGAAAAAGAATGATTTTATTGAGGAGAATAAGATGTTAATATTAGCATGCCTAGATCCCATAATGCATCTTGCATTTCCTCTTGAGTGTATAAAGATGCTGCTCTTAAGATTTTACTCCTCAACTAACACTTCTTTTCCCCTTTTTCCTTTAAATAAACTAGTTCATTATCAAGATAAAGTCATTGACAATTGTCTTTCATCCATGAAAATGGAAAATGTATATGGAATATAAGCTGTCAACTGTTTCCTAGAAGACTGTCCAGTTTTTCTTAATTTGTTTCTCCATCTTCAACCCTTCCTTACTTTGAAATTGTTCATCTAGAGTCTTTTCTTATATAAAACATCCATTTTCCTCTGCATAGGGGTGAGGGAGAGATGGATTGGGATTGATTGCTATAGTACCAATATGTTACAAAATAAGATAATTTTCAAGCTAGAAGGGAACTTAAAATTATCAAATAGAATTTCCATAAAAAAAAAGAAATTGGAATCCAGCAAAGTTGAGTGACTCGTCCAAAGTCATACAGCTAGCTAGAGGTAGAGCTAGTCTACTGATCCCCAGTTCAGTAATAGTTCTACTAAAAGAAGTTGTCTCTCACAGGACATACTAAAGTTAGGATGTATAGTGGTCAGTTTTCCTGAATCTCTCCTTGATTTGGCAAATCCTTTTTTGAGTGTTATTTACTGAAACAAAAACACTGAGATATCTACAGAGAATCATTATTTGAAGATTTATCAATCCCAGGATAATAGGCTAAAGTGAATTTGAGGGCCCTCAGCATTTTGAAGCTGTTTTCAAGGATGACCTAACTAATCTTTTCCATCTCTGACAGAAACTGTGATTATGCCAGTTGTTTTCAAAGCAGAATTCCAAATTCAGGAAAATTTTGGTACTTCATACTGTACACTAGGTTCTTTCACCTAGAAAACAATGTAAACCATTAAAAAAAATTTTATGAATTGACAATCTCTTTGCCAATATTAGTACTAAGAAACATTGGCTGTGGGGGGGTGGAGCCAAGATGGCGGCATAGCAGCAGCAACATATCGCAGCTCTCATATAGCCACCCCAAAATACCCATGAATTGGGACTCTAAATCAATCCTAGAACTCCAAAACGCACACAAAGATACATCCCACTAAAGTC
>CM053580.1:197838709-197866976 GCA_028627135.1 Pseudochirops cupreus | reverse complement strand
ACACTGGGATGGCTGTTTTGGGGTGGTGGGTGGGGGAAATAGGGGGAGAAAATATGTAACTCAAAATCTTGTGGAAATGAATGATGCAAACTAAAATAAAATTAAAAAAAAAGAAAGAAACATTGGCTGTGCTTTGGCACACTCAGAAAGTTTGGAGACTGTTTTGATGTTTGGGTCAGAAGGGAAGTCATTTCAATACAGAGAGAATAAACCTACTCTATTCTCAGTAGACAAAAGTCTTAATAATCAGTAAATATTGGCATAAAACTCTAAAATACTGGAGAAAATGCCTAATTGTTTAAATTGTGGAAAGCAAACCCTTAACACATCTCACTTTTTCCAACCTAGCAGCCATGCTTATAAAGAAAGATTTTTGGAATACTGAAAAACCAAGTATAACCTCAGGGGGATGAGGAACTCTTTGAGTGTTGGAGCTTTTGACATCTAGAACTTCAAAACTTGACCAATTTTGGGATGTAAACATTGACACCAGTGAAGTGTCTAAATTTGAAGTCAGGTTTCTGATGTGCTAAGTGTTAACTTTATACTTGGGTAAAATGACTTGGATGATAGATCATGATACAGTTGGAAATTTAGTGAGAGAATGATATTTTCTCTTTTTACTGGGAATTTTGACTTCATTTGGGGCCTTTGGGATTGTTGTTTGTGTTACTGTTGTTTTATCGCAGGTCTCTAGATATTTGTTTTCCCAAGGACAGTAGAATCCAGCTCATTTTCCATAAGGAGAGCTTTGCCTACACCCTTAGGTCTTAGACCAACTCCCCTGATGACAACGAGGGATAAAATTTCCACCATTAACCAAAACCATATGCTGAGGTCAAGATGACATCAGTCTAGTTCTCATAGAGTAATGAGAATTTGGGAGCTCTGGAGAGGGAAAGAATTCAATTCAGTGACATATTTAGTACTATATTTTATGCCATGGAGCATGTATAGTATGAAAGAAAATCTCTAAGACATTGATTTCAAATTTCTTTTCCTGTCTACATGGGACAGAAGATACCAATCAGCAAAAGTGGGAAAAGCAATTTTCTTTATTAAAACACCCACTGGTTTCTCCTTTGCCACATTTTTTGAGTTGGAAGAAATCTCAAGAAATTGCCTAGTCCTAGCTCTTTATTTTACAGACACAGAAAGTAATATCCAGGGAGATTAAGTGATTTACCAAAATGAGTGGTAGAGTTTAAATTAGAACCCAAATTCCTCTCTTTGATGCAGTGTTCTGTCACCACAGGACACATTGGCACATTGAGGCAGCAAGGCATGCAGTGGATAGAGCAGTAAAATTCAAGTTAGGAAGACCTCAGTTGAAATCCTGGCTCACACTTAAGTATGAGTGTACTTAAGTAAGTGCTTAAAGTACTTAATTAAGTACTCCCTTACTTAAGTATGTGACCCTTGCCAAGTTATTTCATCTCTCTGAGTCTCAATTTGCTACTAAAATGTGAAGAATAATCGCACCTTCCTAACACCTTAAGGTGTTATATAACTGCTAGCTATTATGATCATGGTTACTCATGTTTTAGTAGCCATGAGATATGAGCAGCAAAGAGATATGAGAAACAATATTTCAAACAGTTTGCCCTCAACATTTTCCTTTTAGCTATATTCCTTCATCATTTTTTTTCATATCCTTTGCTAGGTCCCCTAACTAAATGGGCATTTTCCTGACTGCTTGGCCACTGACATCCCACTAGGCTTAACCCTAGCACACCTAAGAGCTGCTATTCCCTCATGTAAGACAAACATTCAGAAAATAATCAATCACAGAACTTTAGAATTTGAAGGGTCATGAGTACCCAGCTAGTCAAACCTATAACTGAAAAAAGAATCCCTGCTACCATATAGTTAAGTAATCATTCATCCTTTGCTTGAAGACCTCTAGCCCAGTGAACAAATCATCCCCCAAAATAGGCAACTTCCACTTTGGGATAGCTCAAATTTGTATTGACTTCTTCCTCGTATAATGTCTGTGTTTGCCTCCTTAAAACTTTCACCAATTTCTCCTAGTTCTACCCTTTGAGACCTAACAGAACAACTCTTTAAAGTATTTGAATATAACAGATCATGTCCTCCCTGATTTTTTTCTCTTCTCCTAAATATTCTGATCCTTCAACCAGTGTTCATATGGCATGAACTTAGGGACATGAAATTCTGGGTCTCCTCTAGATGCTTCCCAGTTTATCTTTGTCCTTTCTGAAATGTGGTACCCAGAACAACCTCAGGACTGTGATCAGTTATGGGCACTGGGGTTTAGAAAGGGTGTGATTAGCTGGAGTGCATCCTGATAAAGGCAATCAAGATGACAAGTGGCCTTGAGTTAATGCCATATGAGAATGAGTCAAAGGAACTGGGTAAATTGTACTAGAGAAGACTCAGGACATGTGATAGCTGCATTCAAGTAATTAAAGGATTACTGTGTAAAATAGGGATTTGATTTGACATTTCAATTGGTGCCAAAGGCCCAAACTTTGATCAGAGGATCAATGGTGGGAATAAAAAACAGAAAACTTTAGACTTGATATGGGGCAACTCTTTCTAAAAATTAGAATTTTTAGAGGGAGGAATGGGCTGCCTCAGTGTCCAGTGGGTTCCCCTTAATTTGAAGTCTTATAACTTAGGCTAGGTGACCACTTGTGAAGTACAGTCTAGTAGGAATACCTTTTGGGTTTCAGATAGATTAGATGGGTCCTGAGAGCTCTTCCAACCTGAAATTCTGCAAGACTGCTAAAGTATCCCTAGGTTTCTTCTTCTACTTCCCAAACCACGTGCATCTAAAATATACAAACTTAATTTATATTTTTCTAAGGAACTACTGAGACAATTAGGCATCCATACTGAGAAAAATTAACTTGTATTTCTACCTTGAACCATACACTAAAGTAAATTCTATTTGAGTCAAAAAGTCGAACTCATATACATAAAAGCCGAAATGGATTCATTGTCTTGTATATTGGAATGCTCCCCATTATACGTATATACATGTATATATATATATATATATATATATATATATATATATATATATATATACATATATATATATATATGTTGCAACTGTGCCACATTCACCATACTCTTCATAATCACCCTTTCTTATATTAATTTTATTATACTTTTTTCACCTATTGAATATTCTTTTTTTCTTCCTTCCACCTATCCCTACCCACTGAAAATAAGGAAACAAAGAAATAAGTCTACAGTGTATTCTTCAGGCAATGGGGGGTCACTGTAATTGACTGAGTGAGTGATGTTATCAGTTCTGTGTCTAAAGAGAATCAATTTGGCATAGTCTAGAGGACAGATTGAAGGAAGAGGAGCCTAGAGGCAAGTAGGCCAATTGGGAGGCCATTGCAGGATTCAAATGAGTGATGAACTGATGCCTTGAACTAAATTGGTAGCTCTGAAAGCAGAATCAAGTATGAGAAAAGTTGTGAAAGTAGAAATAGCCAGATCTGGCAACTGAGTGGATAGATATAGATCTAGGGAGAATAAGAAATCATAAATAAAATCTATAGTAGCAACAATTATGATGATGAGGATAAATACTAATTATATAATACTTTAAGGTTTGCAAGGCACTTTACAAATATTTCATTTTGCAACACTGCAAAACTGGAAGGATAGAGATGCCTTCACCAGAAAAAGAGAAGAAAGGTAGGTTTGGGGGAAGAGACAATGAGTTCAGCTGTGTTTGAGATGTCTCTGTAACATCTAATGCAAAATGTCTATTGGGCAAGACTAAAGCTCAGGGGAAAGATATATAAATCTGTGTGTCATTTGCATAAATAAAATAATATAATCCCATGGGAGATAATAAGGTTACCAGGAGAGAGAAGAGATAAAGGATGAAGGCAGAATCTTGGGAAATATTTACAGTTAGTGAGACATGATCAGGATGAAAAATCTGCAAAGTCAATAGGGGAGAGATGAAGGGAAGAAAATAGGGAAGTCAATAGGGAAGAAAAAAGGAAAAATAAATTTACATGTTAACTTTATCATATATTTAATAATACCAGCAACTTGTACATAATGGATTAGCAGTTTCATGTGCAATCATCTTTGCAGGAGCTGAGAGAGCAGGATCATGAAAACCAGAAAAGACAGAGCATTGGGGGGGGGGGGGGGGGCGGGGCAGTCAATAGTGCCAAATGAGCGAGATATGTCAAGAAGGACAAAGACTAAGAAAAGACCATCATATTGGTGATTAAAGGATCATTAGTAGCCTTGGATATAATAGGTTTGGTTGAATGATAGAGTCAGAAGCCAGATCACAAATACTTATGAAATGAGGAACAGGAAAGGAAGTAAAGGCAGTAAGTTTAGAAAACTTTTTTCTAGGAATTTGGATGAAAAATAGAGGAGAAATTTTAAATGATTGTTGTTGTTCAGTCGTTTCAGTCATGTTCAACTCTTCATGACCCAGTTTGGGGTTTTCTTGGCAAAGATCCTGGAGTGATTTGACATTTTCTTCTCCAGCTCATTTTACAGATGAGGTTAAGTTATTTTCCCAGGGTCACATCGTTAGTGTGTGTCTGAAGCCAGATCTGAACTCAGGAAGATGAGTGTTCCTGACACCAGCTGTAGTTCTCTAACCACTAAGTCACCTAGCTGTCCCAATATTAAATGATAGCTTGTGTTAGTATTGGGGTCTTTTGAAGGTTTTTTTAGAATTTATTTTATTTTTAATTTTTGGAATAAAACAAGTATTCCTACAACATAGTATATTTTTTTAAAAAGATGATTGCACATGAAACTGCTAATCTATTATGTACAAGTTGCTAGTATTATTAAATGTATGATAAAGTTATCATGTAAATTTATTTTTCCTTTTTTCTTCCCTCCCACCTCACCCTAACGATGGTTGTTGTTAGACACAAATAGGTATGTAAAATGTAAAATTATTCTATACATACTTCTATTTATATTCTTTTTCTGGATGCAGATGGCATCTTTCTTCACATATCCTTTGTAGTTAATTTAGTTATTTATAAGAGTCAAATGACTTAGTCAAAATCTTTCCTAAAACAATATTGTTATTATTGTACTGATACTGCATTTTTCCTAATCATCTTTGAAAATGGAACTAGTAGTGGTATTGCTTGGTCAAAGGGTATACAGTTTAATAACTCTTTGAGCATATTTTCAGATTTTTCTCCAAAATGATTGGATCTGTTCACAATTCCACCAATAATGAATTAGTGTTGTGATTTTTTAAGGATAGGAAGAAAAGAATTACTAGGGACAGGTTGAAGATCCAAAAGAAAAAGGGTATTATTGAACTTGCAAACTTTTGGAAAAGACAGGAAATTATGGAAATCAAGATCAGAGGAAGAAGGGTTAGCTTTGGGAATGAAGGCTCATTGTCAGAGCCTGGGAAAGAGGAGGAGAGAGTGAAAGATAATATTAAGGGGTTTTGAAAGGAAGAGAATAACAGCCAAAAGGTGCTCAGTTGAGAAGAGAGAGTAGAAAGACAAATTGTAGGAGGCTGGAGGAAAGAAGGAAAAGTTTGAAACAGTTTCTATGGAAAGTGAGATAGCCTAGGTACTAAGTGGGTCACTCCTTTGTTTCATGGCGTCTTCATAATTATCCATTTATGGATGATATCATGTCAGTCCCTGGTGACTCACCAGGTTTGACCACTGCTCAATTCTGGTATAGATTCTAGTTTCTGAACCTATTCAAGATGGTCACTGGTGCCTCATTAAGTTTGGTTACTGGCAAATCCTAGAGTGAACCTCCAGTGTCTACTACTCCTTCACCTAAGAGCAAGAAAAAATATGTACAAAAGAAACACTGGCAGAACCAGGTATTCATGGAGTCATGGACTGAGTGAGAGAGAGTTGAACTCAGTCAGAATCCTTTTTCAGTTTCTCTTCCTTACTCTAGCATATCCAGACAGAAAAGAAAGATGCCTTTGTCTAATTAGTGCCATTTTGAATGTCTTTAAAGTTCTGGCTCAGCTGTCAAACAAAAGACTTTTTCTTCATCATAAATGGACAGAAAATGGTCATAGAACACCCACACATTCTCACAAGTTGATGCGAAGGGGTCCATCAAACAGAACATGCTGCTCATTCTCATAAGGACTAGGATTTCATTGGCTACTTCTCCATTGTGTATTATTTTGCCACTCACCAGAATCTGACTTGTCATAATATTATTTTCTTTTTTGATGGAAATTTTTGTTTGGCTTTTGATTCAAACCAAATTCTCTCCTTCCCTCCTCTTCTCCCCAACTCCCCATGCTAGTTGTTTTGTCTAGTAACCAAGTAGGGATAAAGAAAAAAGCAGGAGTTGAAAGGATTAACTGGCAGATGGAATAGAAGAGTGTTTTTCCCCTTGATGGATATGAGGAAAGGGGAGTGAAAGAGTGTTGTTAATTGGGATGATATTCCTTACCAACCCCACAACTCATTACCATCTATACCTCCTGGCTCATTTCTGACCAGCAACTCAGACCCAGATTTATCCTTTGCTCTTGATCCAATTCTCTCTGCCATTTCTCTGCTACGAGCCATCACTATGACCCATGATAGAATAATCTTGAGTGAATCCTAAGGGGAATGTCATCTTGAGCCTGAATTAGCTTAGCAGGGCAACCGCACTCCATAATTGCTCTATTACTTTTCTTCTCACAGGAAAAATGGAAATCTCTTCTTCATCTATTCATGGCTGCTTCCAGAATCTTCTCTGAAGTCCTTTCATGTTCATCTGTTTAGGGATTTCTTGGTGAGGAAACTCTACCTTTCCCTCTCCCTCTAGATTTTATTGCCATGCCTATGTTGCTTTCTCATCCTGAAATTTCCCTCAGTACCTATGGCCTTCTCACACTAGAACACCTCTATTTCCATGGGGACCCCTTTTCTCATTGATGAATTCTTCCTGGACCTCTGTATTGAGGAAGGCGAACATCTCTCTGCTCCTGGGATCTCCTCTGATTGATGAGTTCCTCCTGGAACCTTCATTTTAAGAAAGGGAATTAAGCTATCCATCCTCCATTCCTCTCCCAGCTCTGTTTCTGTTTTTGTTTCCTGCTCTTTGCCACATTGCCCCATGCCACATACTCACATTCTTTAGCTCCCTTTCATTGGAGTGTAAACTCCTTAAGTTCAGGGTCTTCTTTTTGCTTAGCACAGAGCCTGGCATAGAATATGTGCTGAATAACTGCTTGTTGATTGACTAACTATGAATCTAGATCAATAACTCTTCTGCAATTAATAGTCTTAAGTACTGCCTGGAGCACTGAGAGGTTAACCAACTTTACAAGGGTCACACAGCTAGTGCTTGTTGGGAATACTTAATAGTAGATGAACTAGTCTGGTTCCAAAGCTAGCTCTCTAAGACACCATCAACAAATCAGTTCTGTAGATGGAGTTAAAAGCTTGGAAAAATCTCTCTGAAGAGATTGTGGCAGATCTGAAGACAGTTTGGCCAACGTCTCATATATTGATGTTCTGTTTCTTTTTTCCACCAAAATGTTATCATATCCTGTTGTGCATATCTTAAGTGAATAATGTCTTTTCCACACTGTAAAGATACTAGTTGTTTTCATTAGCTATAAGTCAGTTGAAGAAAAGCAGACCAAGTTTTGTAGGAGTTGGCTATAAGACTAGTTAAATTGCACAAATTTGTTAATGAAGAAAGAGAAGAAATACAGGTTTTCCAGGAAGAATTGATGATTATTTTTATTCCAACTTGGCTTACAAACTATCTATTTTTCCATTTACATAAATATATCAGGTACTATGGAAAGAAAACTTTTAAAAAGTAAGTCTTGTGTTTTTAAGGCTATTTACAATGAAGCAAAAGGAAAAATAAACAGGCAGATCTTTGAATTTTAGTAACTTCTTAAATGAAAGAAATGATAATGAAATCTTAAAGAAGTATTCTCCAATCAAAATTTCCTGGCATTGATTCATTATCCTCAGACACCCTGTCTCCAGATACACATCCAATAGTTAGTCCCTGATGTGTTGATTCAACACATTTCTTTCTTTTGCATTTTCTACCACTCACCTTTTGCCTCTATCTCCATGACAATCCTTAGCGGTTCCTCTCCATACCTATCAACCTTCCAGAAGAACTTCCTGGATGGTATAATACTACTTAGAAGATCTGTGTAAGCTTTTGACTGCCAGTCCATTTTTGCTTAACTGGATCCCAAACTCCTTTAATTGTTTCAAAGTGCTATAGCCTTTCTATCACGAATTCCCAGATATCAATATCTGTTCAGCTCTGGTTAAATTGAGTTTGGACATAGTCACCCTGGAATTCTCACTTTCCTTGTTCACAAGCTAACATATCTACAAGGACTCTAATGATTTATATTGAAGAAAGAAAAAATAGCCATAATTATGAATATCTGGACTCTATTTTAGCAGTTTATACAAATTTAATTTGATAGCTAGTATAAAATCAATAGTGGGTTGGAAAATATATATATGTATATATGTATATATATATATATATATATATATATATGTGATGTGTGTGTGTATATAAATACATACATATATCATACTTAGTAAATTCACAAAGTAATGGCAATCATTTGTGGAGCCCACACAGTCAAGTTCCTCTTTGTTCAGTAAGGTGAGAAAAGATAAATATCACTCTCAGTCTAGAACAGAGGTTCCCAAATTTATTTGACCTACCACCTTTTTAAAAGTAATTACTCAGTGCTCCCCAGGAAATCCACTTTATTTAGCACTTTGATGTTTTTTTTTTCAAATTTGCATCATTTCAAAAAAAAAAGTGTGTGTGTGTGTGTGTGTATGTATGTATGTATGTATATGTATATAAATGACCCATCTTAAATTCAATAACGTATTGCAAATTTGTGGGACTTTACCTGCATTGAAATTTTGCTGATGCAATATTATATCATGTATCCTTATAGTATCATATTGTAAACAAGTCATTATGTTCACATATTCCTGCCAATACATGCTGGATTTCCCAACAATACACTACAAAATGTTCAAAGTCAATGATCAATCTGATTATCACATTAATATTTACTCAGCACCAAAGAAGAGATTGGACAATTACCTGGTTTCATGTGATAATGTAGATGACGCAGTTGTACAACTGAGACCTTAAGGAGAATTTTTAAAAATTAATTACCATGTTTAAGCTTTCCTCATTAAGGAAGTTTACATGATCACCAAGATGACACTGTTTTCTACTGGAAGAAGTAGTTTGGGAGACTTAAGTTGTTTGGTAAAATGCCTCAATTCTCAAAGATCCACAAGATTTCATTGATCTATTTCTTTGTTTATTTCACAGCTTTATCAAAGATCATCATAAAGAATTTCAGAACTCCACAAAATTTAAACTCACTCAGTTCAATTTAAAAATATTTAATTTGATGTCATTGTCAAAGGTATGTTTATCATCACATAATATTAAGATCAGTGGCAATGAGATAACAAAATTATGAGCTTTGAAAAGGGTAAGGGTGTGTGTGGTGTTCAAAGAGCACTAGAACATCTAGTGTGAAGTGTGTGTGTATGTATGCATATATCTATATCTATATCTATATCTATATCTATATATATATATATATGCAACTACATGCAAGAAATGGACAAATGTTAGTATTATTGCCTGACTATATGTATAAACAGTTTCACCACCAATATCATAGCTTAGTCACATTGAAACTCATATAGAACTAGCTCTTTTTAGACCTGCTAATCTTGATTCCTTATACATAAACTAATGGATAATGTGAATGGATCACATCATCTAACCTATAGTTCTGCATTCCTAAATTTGAACATGTGGAAAGTCCAAATTGGATATGAGCATTTATATGTTCTGTGAATTTCCTTAGTTGAATAGGATTTTCTGGAGCTGAAATTCTAAGCATGAAGGCGGTCTTTTGGGAATCAATCCTCTTCCCCCTACCCCCTTCCTGGCTAAACTGAGAGTTCTCTTGATTTGAGGCAAGATTGCTGGGATATAGGACAAAATTTTTTTTCTTCACTAGAACCATCATTTTCTGAGCCAGAATCATGTTCAGACAGTCTTTATCCAATTTGTAGGTGGTCTTTTTAATCATAGTTTGCTGAACTGTGTCCACTTTCCTTCCTGCTCATCAGACGTCCAATTAATTCTACTTTTAGAGAAATAGATAGTTTCTATGAATTGACTTTAGGGGTCCCACCACTCTCTGTTCTATAAACAGTCAAGTTACCTTATCTAGATCTTTATCAAGTTACCTTATCTCTCCACAACATGATATAGAATCATTCCTCATTAAGCATTAATTTATGTTTCCCTTAAATATCTAAGTTCTCTCTCTACTTGATGATACTCTTGAAAATGGACTAGGGCATCATCTCACCATTTATTTCTACAAGAGCTCTGCTTCTTTTGACATCTTTCTCATCTGAGAAATATACTAGTTAATGAGCACTTGTATCCTCTCCATTTGCTGAGACCCCAAAGCACAAGTCAGTGGGTTAGCAAGGATCTCAAAAACATAAACAAATATGATGTAAAGCCTGTAGCATCTCTCCTGATGGAATTGTGTCATGTATCATTAATGCCACATCGTGACACCATTGAGAAAAGTGTTCTCACTGTTCCTAACATGATCAGTAATGTGTGATTCAAAAGATCAGATTAAGGATGTCCTTATGGAGGGTAAGGAATAATCCTAGACTTCTGAATATCTGCCATTGCTAATACCTTGTTCTCAAAGTCTCTACCTTGGTCATAATGGATACCAGCAGAAAATCTATTATACTCTTAGAAATTCTTCTCTCAAACATTTTAGCACACATAAAGGCTCATTTCCAGTTGGGAATTATGTGCATACCCAACGACATGATGTTACTCCTAAGATTCGACATGTTCTTAAGATCTCCTTCCAGAGATAAAGTCAGTGCAGACAAGTTCCAAAGGTTTACTAACGATTCTATTCTTCAAGTATGAAGCACAAATTTGTAGCATTATCTTTGTACTCATATTAAGCAAAATTCTCACATTGTTAAGTGACATCTGCTGCCATTTTGGGTGAATAAAATAAATTTATTACTAAACTCTAAGGTTCTCCCTTTACCTATTATCACCTTGGGTTGCTATAGAAATATGAAAAAAAAAACTTGTATCCTGCTAACATGTGTGGGATCAATTATATCCACTATAGTAGTCTGTTGCATAGTTTCTACTTCTATCATTATCTCAAAAGCAAGATCCTTTGTAGTGACTGTACCTTAAGTCATTTACTATCACACCCTGACTTCTTTACTTTTATTATTTCTCATGGTCCCTTCATCAGCCATTTGATCTCACCACAAGTCATCCAGAGATAACTGATGGAAAGAGAGTTGGTTTAATGGGGCTGGGGGGAAGGTCATATACACTGTGCCCATGCTACCTAGTGGAAGTCTAAAGATCTTAGCTGTTCTTCCATTGATTACAACCCAGATCCCTAGATGTCAAATTATAACCTTCACTTCTTCCCTAAGGTATAACCACATCCAAAGTGTCATGTGACCTTTGGGAAAGCATATCTGTGTCTATATTTTTCTTCCCTGGCTAGCAGTATATAGTGATTTAGTAGATGATTATGGGGGTAGCAATTCATATCAAGCAGCAGTTAACTTCTTGCTGTTGTTCAGGCATTTCAGACGTGTCCAACTCTCCATGACCCCTTTTGGGGGTTTTCTTGGCCAAGATACTGGAGTGGTTTGCCATTTCTTTCTCCAGTTCTTTGTTTACAAATGAGGAAACTGAAGCAAACAGGCTTAAATGACTTGCTTAGGGTCACACAGCTAAGTGTCTGAGAGCAGATTTGAAGTCAAGAAGATGAGTCTTTCTGACTCCAAGTCCAACACTCTATCCATTGCACACAGAGCTTCCCTTTGGCAATGATCAAAATATAAATCAGTCAATTGTTGTCATTCCATAATTGGAACTGTTCAGTGATTCCCTGCTTAACACCAACAATAACAGGCTGTTTGGGGGATAAGTGAGTCTCACCACCACCAAGACATCTGCTAGCAAATAAAATCAGTTTCTAGTGATCATCTCTTAGTTTAGAACTGATTGCCAGCTCTCCCCAGGCTGAAATAGATGTATAAGACAAAAAGTTTACTCAGATCTGTATAAGACAACACTGGTGGACATTTGAGGCACCTGACCAAATCTTTGAAATTTTGTTCCCCATTTATCCATCAATTACTCTTCAAACATGAGTTTTAGCACAATTTGGCCTTCCTTGTCCTTCTGGTTTTGGTTCTTTTTGGTCATACAAGTGAGATCTTTCAGTAATTTAGCATTAGCAGTATAATTCTTAATTAACCTATAATTATCCTCCCTGAATTCTAGGGGAAAATGTTTAAATTTCAAAGATTCTATAGATATAACCAATCTTTGTGAGTTTCTTTTTCCTCTGGGTCTATGTTTATATCTTGTTGAGACACTCTGTGGTTCACACTGAAGTTCTGTGAAAGATGTTAGACAACTGACAACTTCCAACAAGCTTTCTCTAGCTGACACAACACTTTCACCAGTCTTTGTTCAAGTCCTCTCCATGTCTCTTCAAAAAGCAATGTGACCACCTAGGTACATCAACACAACCATGTAATTCATTTTTCTTGCTGCTGCTTCTTTTTCCTCTCCAAACTGTTGGAAAGTGGCAAGTCCCTCAATACTTTTTGGAGCACGTGATCAAAGAAGTAAAATCTAGAGGGATCAGTTAGAGCAGTCTTTTTGTTATCTTCATCTGCCATAGGATTGAATGTGACTCTGTCAATGGCTACCTGATTGACAGTTCAGGGGATTTGAACTCTTGGCATATTGTATCAACCCATGTTGATCCTTGTTCAAAATTCAGAACCTACACACACTCCTATCTTCCCATTCTTCTATATCACTAAAGGTGAAGCGTGTGCTAGACTGATAAGACTCTACAGTGATGCCACTAAGCAGCACAAATTGTGGTTCTGAGGTCTTTCTTTATGGATAAATGAGTCTAGGAAAGATAGTTTCCATCAGGTCCATGAAGTGGATTCTTTATGTAGTTCTTCATGCACATCTCATATCCTGCTCTTGCAAGGAGATCATACTTATCCTCTTTCAAAAAAATTCCCATTTATTTTTACATTAATATGTATTTATGCAATAAAAAGCATGCCCATAGCACAAAACAATAAAAAAAATAATTGTACATGAAAATGTAGATCTACTAAGCACAACTTGCTATCCATTTCAAATATACAACAAAATTATTTCGTAAATGTTTTTCTACCCTCCACCCTAGAGATGGCTACTGTTAGACGCAAATATACATATGTATGTATATTATAGATATATATTGTGTATATTATATATATATACATTTGTATATAAACATAGAAGAGAGATACATATACATATACACACATATATACACATGTAGATGCAAAATTGTTCCATACATACTTCTATTTATCAGTTTTTTCGCTGGATACAGATAATGTCTTTCTACATATGTCCTTTTTAGTTAATATAGTCTTCAACTAATAGGCTCAGAGTCAAAACCATTGTGACTCAGTGCCTAATTGGCTTAGTACCAAAAGGTATGAAAATCTTCCTCCTTGCTCCCAAGCAAGCCTTCCCATAAATAAGCTCCGCCTTAGGCAAGTTCCTCCACCAATGGGTACTATGGGTACTAATGATAGTCAAAATAACTTATTCACTCAAAGTCATTCTTAAAACAGTATTGCTGTTACTACATGTAATGTTCTCTTGGTTTTGCTCATTTTGCTCTTCATTATTTCATGCAAGTCTTTCCATGTTTTTCTAAGATCATTGAGCTCATCATTTCTAATAGCACAGTAGTATTCTATCACTATCATATATCACAACTTGTTCAGTCAATTCCCTAACTGATGGGCATCCCTGCAATTTCTAATTCTTTCCAGCTGAAATTAGAGCTGCTATAAACATTTTAGAATATGGAGGTTCTTTTCCTTTTTTCCCTAGTCATCTTTGGAAAAAGACCTGGGTCAAAGGGTATAGGTATTTTAACAATTCTCATGCTTGTCCTCTTGCTCTGGACTTTCACCTCAATAATTCTTCTAATGCTGGGGAGTGACCAAAGCTAAATTTTTCTGTATTTACTTACAAATTTGAAAAGCCAGAGCTCTGGGGATATTCATTACAAACACTTACCTCTTTAAGCCTCATATATACTTCTAAACATCCTGTGTGGGTGGTCAAAACATTCAAGCATTAGGTCTAATGCTGTTGCTTGAAGTATCCTGATAGTGTTTTGAATAGTTTGTAATTGGTTCCTTTCAATGGGAACACTTCAGTAAGTGTTGATTGGTCTGGGCATGGTGCTCACCATCAGGTTGACTCCAACAACTTCTTTAGAAAATTTCAAGTTTACTCTGCTTTTTCCCAGAAATGGGTGCACTTTATCACTCAGCTTAACAAGTCTCAACCCAGGCTATAAAAACATTTTCTCAAATATTTCCACAGAATTATGGCAACACAATCATCTCTTGCAATTGACTGTCCGATCAGCAGTGTGTTTCACATTCTTCCCCCTACCTTTGCCTCTGCTTGGGGTCCTATGAGTCCATAAGGAATACTGTAGATCTATAAAGTTTCAATGATGAGTTCATCTGTTCTTTGAATACAGGCCTCCTTCCATAGCTTCATCTCCTTTTCTGAAGATGAGTCCTTGGAAATCAGTCTATTACACACTCACTCTATATTCTTCTCATGGGCACTGCCATCGCTTGTGTGTTGATCCAGGCCATGGTTGTAACATGTCTCCTTCACTATGCCCCCATTGGATTATGTTGTAATGTTAATGAAATAAGAAGATCTAATAGGTCTGTGTGACCACATGTGTTCCCTTTTCCCTTGGAACAGGAGCCCTGTTCCCAGGTCTAAAGGTATACAGGTATTTCAATCATGAATATCTTGATGCTTTCACAGTTATGATACATCCTGAGTCACATAGAGCCCATTGGGGGAGGAACTTGCCTAAGGAGGAGCTTGTTTACAGGGAGGCTTTCTTGTAAGAAGACTTTCATACCTTTTGGCACTAAGCTAATTAGGCACTAAGTCACAAGGGTTGTGGTGCCTTCTGACTCTGAGCCTATTAGTTGAAAATTATATGTACTGGGAGATTGGTATTTTACTTTGGGAGTTCCCCTATGAGAAGGACTGTGTGATTCCCTGGACAGAACTCTGTGTAGTTGTTAGTTAAGGGCCCCCTGACTACTCAAAGCTTTGTGCTCTCTTACTCCAGTGGTTCATGTAGGTAGTTGTATCACTTTGCTCAGACAGTAGGAGCCCTGTCTGTTGAATCTCTGTGCTAATTTCTCTGCTTGTATTTTCTACTTATCTGTAATTAAAATAAAATCACTAGCCCCTTTGAAGTTATCTTTCCTTTAGAAAAGCAGATCAAAAAACCTATGCTAGCAGGCCATTTGGGGTGTGCTCGGATGCTTGCTAATAGAGATATTCTTTAATCAGACTGAAATGGTCACTACTTCAGTGACTCTTTATTTTTTCTGGTAGAACAGTTTCGACCACAATTATACAAACAAGTTTTGTACAAGGGTTACAGTCACAATGTACAGACATTTCAACACAATTAACACTAACTAAAGTATCTATTTTGCCTACCTCCCTATGCTGCTATGCCAGGTCCTGAAAGACACATTGCCTAAAACACAACCCCTACCCTTGAGAAATTTGTGATCTAATAGTATAAACGAGATTGAATATAATAATAATACTTTTGTTTTATTTGAATGATCTCTGAATTTGACGGCATGCGTGCTTCTTCCATTGTCCCAGGTCACAATTTTGTCATACATTGCTAAAGGTCTCCACGCACTGCTCTAGTCTAAATAATTCATCACTTAGGGGCACACTAGCTAATTAAGAACCTTTCTCCACCTAATAGGATTGGTTCACAAAAAAGAGACACATAATTCATCACTGGGCCAATACTCATAGAACTAAAACTAGAAGCATCTGTGTGACTTAAAGGTTGTACCAGATATGTTGGCCCATGATGTATCCTCTGACTTTCCTTAATAGGAAGGAGAAGATTAATGGCTATGCTCACAGTATACTGTGCCTCTGACAAGAAGGTACCTTATTGAATCATGCAGTCTGATTCCTACATTCCAGCTAGGTGGCGCAGTTTACAGGGCCCTGGGCGTTAGGAAGATCCGAGTTCAAATCCAGCTTCAGAAACTTAATAGATGTGCGACCTTGAGCAAGTCACTTAACCCTGTTTGCCTCAATTTTCTCATATTTAAAATAAGCTGGAGAAGGAAATGTCAAACCATTCAAGTATCTCTGCAAAGAAAACCCCAAAAGGGATCATGAAGAGTCAGACACATCTGAACTGAATAACAACAGGAGTCCAATTCCTTAATTTTCCAAATGAAGATAATTGGACCAAAAATGTTAAGTGACAACTCCAAGTCCTCAGAGAGTGTAAATAACAGTGCCAATATTTGAATACAAGTATTCTGATTGTGAATCTAGTCTTCTTACTTTATCACACTGCAAGTCAAAGCCCTTCCAATTCTGACAGACAAATAAGAGATTGGACATTTCTTTAGGGCCACACGCACTCAAGATCACATCCATGCCACAGGGACTTTCATGGAGGATCATATATTTAGAGCAAGATAGGACCTGAAAAATCATTTAGTCTATTCTAACCCTTTTATTTCACAGAGGATGACACTGACGCCCAGTGACAAGAGCATACTGGTGTCAGTGGGAGAGCTAAGATTTGGACTAAGATTCTTCTAATTTAAATCCTGTATTCTTTCCAAAATGCCAATAACTGTAATCCCAATTATTATTATGTGCAATAGCTATGTTTGTTATTGTTCAGTCAATTTTCAGTCCTGTATGACTCTTTATGACCCCATTTGTCATTTTCCTGGCAAAGATGCTGGAGTGGGTTGCCATTTCCTTCTCCAATTCATTTTTCACAGAGGAGGAACAGAAGCAAACAGGGTTAAGTGACTTGCCCAGAGTCACACAGCTAGGAAGTGTCTTAGGCCGGGTTTGAACTCAGGAAGATGAATCTTCTTCATTTCAGGTCTGTCACTCTGTCCACTGTGCCATCTGATTGCCATATTTATGTTAGACACCTATTTCTTTTCTTTTTAACAAATGAGGAAACTGAAAAAGCCAGAGAGGTTTGGGGTTTTGTTTGTTTGTTTTTTGGAAGGGGGCAGGTAGGGCAACTGGGGTTAAGTGACTTGCCAAAAGTCACATGGCTAGTTTTGTGTTAAGTGTCTGAGGCCGGATTTAAACTCAGGTCCTCCTGACTCCAGGGCCAGTGCTCTACTCACTGCACCACCTGGCCGCCCCTAGACAAATATTTCAAAATAAGATGAAGCTTCTGTGTCTTTCTCTCCTGAGGATAGACTTGGAAGTTTAAAGGATGAGCATGTAAGTGCATGGGTTTTAAAAATACTTCCCCTACTTCCATTACCATGAGCTAGACCTTTGCTTTTCTCAGTAGCTGTACCATAGAGTTTCTGCAAAAGTTATTTTTTTCTTGAAGTTTTTATTTTAATATAAGAAAGAATAATGCAACCTTAAAGTTTATGACTTAAGCTAAAGCATCCTCCTCCATTCAGAATTTCCTGGCATTGCTTCATTAGCCTCAGACACACTGTCTCTCTACACACGCCCAACCTGGGGCATTCAACCACAAGCAGCAGCACCGTTCCCTAGTTGGTTGAGGCCAACAGGGAATGAAGCCAGAAGCATACTGAAGTATAAAGACCGTATAAAATTCTCTTCCTGGTTTGGTGTCCCCCTGTCTTACATCCTTCTCCTAGGTAGGTCTAGTGTTGTCCACAGCTGGGAAATGCAACTACCTTTATAACACCATGTCAGCGGTAGGCCTCTGAGTACTGTCCCGCCGCTTTAGATCTCTCTTACTTTTTGATCATTGTTTGAAATTCTAAGTAAAGAATAAAGTTTGAAAATTCCTTTCAATTAACCCCTGAGAGGGATAATATTTTATATCTTGATTACCTATTTACACTGGAGAATGAAGGACCCAAGAACAAGTTCTGTTCTTGTTTTTTGTTTGTTTTGTTTTTAAGCAGTGAAAAGGAGAAAAAATCGTAAAGCCTTTGGATGACCAGGGAAAAGGGAGAAGCATTGCCAGTTTTATACACACTCACCTACCCAAAAGACACCTAGGTGGCACAGTAAATAGAGCATTGTTAGGAATGCAGGAAGGCTTGATTTCAAACATGAACTTAGAAACTTACTAGCTGTGTGTCCCTGAATGAGTTGCTTAACCTCTGTCTGCTTCATATTCCCAAACTTTGGGAGAATAAGAATGCCTACTTCCCGGGGTTATTGTCAGGAACACATGAGATAAGATTTGTAAAGCACTTAGCACAGTGCCTACCATATAGTACGCCCTTTAAAAAAATGCCTATCTCCCTTCCCACTGACACACATACATTTCCCTCCATGAATAATATGTGGAGAAGTAAGTTGTAAAACACACAAAAGGAGGGAGTTATACTGTCATGGGATGGGAAAAGAGACCCAATTATCATCCTTCAGCTGAACTGAGTCTTCATCAGCTGACTCTTTTCGCATCCCATGACAATAATAACCCTGATGTTGAATCATTCACTCACCTTTGCTCTGGCACGGCAGGTTGTGGTCGATGACCATGCTGGGCCCCCCAGGTTATCAGGAATCCTCCTTACCCACAATGTCCAGTTGTGTGATAGGTTATGCTTAGCCTCTGTCCATTTGGTTCTGTGGCTAGGAAGCTATGTTTTGCCTGTGTGTTCCCAGAAAAACAAGGAGCCTTTGAAAGGGGAACTGCTGATCTATGTTTCTTTTAGAAAAGCTGCATAGCACAGTGAGTAGAGCTTTGGACTTAATGTGGAAGTCTCGGGTTCAGATCCCCCTTCTGATTTTTACTAGCTGCATGACCCTGAACAAATCATTTAACCTTTCTGCACCTTAGGCTCCTCATTTGTGAAATGAGGGGGGGTCGAATTAGATAGCTCTACGTTTCCTTTAAGCTCTAAATCAGTGATCCTATAATCATTAGGTGTAGTGGGGACCTGAGGAACTATTGTGAGCTAGGCAGATTACAATGATTTATGAGACCTGGCCAAAGCTACTCTTGCCTGAGGGAGTGGTGCTAAGGCACAGTCTCTAGTATTTATAGCATATATAGATGTACTGGACACTGGGATCCTTTCTCCAGCTGAAGTGCCAAGCCTTAAATTCTGCAGGAAGCACAACTCTGATGGTCTGGACACATTGTTTGAATTCCAAACCTATGTTTGCCTAAAAGACTATTTTATGGAGAACTTACACAGGGGAGGTACTCACACAAAGGGAAAAAGACATATGAGGATGGTCTCAAGGTCCCTCTGAAGAACTTTGGAATCTATTGTAAGACAAGGAAGACACTGGCAAAAGACTACCCAGCATGACACGCCCAAATCAAAGACTCTGCACTCTATAAGCAAAGCAGAATTGCAGTAGCTCAAAAGAAATGTGAGATGGGCAAATTTAGAGATATTGCCATTCTAAAATGTTCTTATGCACTATTTCTGCAGAGTCTTTGGAGCTCGTATTGGTCTGATCCAGTCACAGTCATAACCACACACTATACCTTGACCCCAACATAGTGATGTCATTTTGGTCCTCTTTGAGCACAAAGGACAACAGCCAGTACACCTGAACAAGACATTAAGTACTTTCAGAAAAGGTAAATGCTGAAAGAATAAATAGGTCTCAGAATGATTGTACCTTTTCAGTTTTTCTCTTGAACTAGCCTTTTGAAATGAATATCTCACAAGCGATAATAACCCCTCTAAAACTTAACTTCTCAATTCTTCAGCTCCTCAATTTCATAAACTGTTTTCTATACAATTTCAAAATATAAAGTGTCCAGAACCTAAACCTCAGTCTCTTACCTTTCAACCTGTTGCACACCCTCAATCACACTAAATAGTTTTTTTCTTTATTTGGTTTCCTGTCTCTTGATTGACTCCCATTCTTCCCATCTATCTCTCGCTCTGGTTTCACTTCAATTGATTTGCCCTCTTGAGTTCATGGTTAGTTATATAGTTAATAAAACATTAGTTTTATACCTGCAATCCCTTGTTCCACTCTGACCTATGAATTGTTATCCCAGTGTAGCCATCAACATAGAATTTCTCAACTCCTGTTTTGGCCAAAATGAAATTTAGCTAATTCCCTCCATCAGCCCCATACAGAGTTCTCCCCAAACATTTTACCAAGGCTTACTCCCAAGATCACAATGAATTCCTAATCATTAAATCCCAAGTCCATTTTCTCAGTCCTCATTCTCCTTGATCTCTTTTGACATTGTCGACCAGCTAAGCTTATCTCCCTCCTCTTCACTCCTTTCTGTCAGTAGTGACCCTATTTTTCATGTTAATGACTTTAGAGTTATCTTTTCTTCTTCCTTTACCCTCCTGTTCCCATGTCAAACCTGTCATTTTCATGACTCTTTTATTAGTCCTCTATTTCCATTGACAACACCCAGCATAGTACCTCGTTATCCTCACCTGCACTTTTGTTCTAGCTTCCTTAATAGGTTTAATTTTCCCCCAACAATTCATCCCTCATGAAATCATCAGAATATTTTTTTTATTATTCAGAAATCAGGCCATATCACACTTGTGCTCAAAATTCTGTACAAGCTTCCTGTTGCCTAAGGAATATTCATCCAAACTTCTCTGCCTGACAAGTCCTTCTACACTTGACACCAATCTACTTCTCTAGCATTCTCTTATATTTATTTTCTTTCTGGTTCTCTATGATCTAGTCTAAATGGATAACTCTCCAGGCTTTGAACACAAAGGTAATACAGATAGGGGTAATAGTATAGGCAAAGCCATGGGTATAGTAATATACATGCCACATTTGGGTCAGAAGGAGTTGATCATTTCACAAGTCCAGAGGGTTTATGTAGGTAATGGGAAGAAAGTAAGTTGGAAAGTTCAGGGGCCAATTGTGGAGGAACTTAAATGGAAGGTTCTAGGGTTTGGATATATTCCAGTTCAATGGGGAGCCATTAAAAATTATGCACGCTATCCAATTCGCCATATATTTTAAATGGCTTCTTTTAAATTATGACAGTGATCAGATCTCAAATATCATTTTCCTGTATTTGGGAGAATGAGAATAAGGAAATCTACTACAAATTATATAAATCATATAAAAAAGATTATCCAGGAATATATGTGTGTGTATATACATATACACATACATATGCAGACACATGTGTACATATATGTATATACGCATATGGATATGTATTGTGTGTATGTGTGTATATATGTGGTGTGTGTACATATATACACACACATACACACGTATCATCTATAAATATCACTTATAAACCTCTGATAGAGTTGCCGCTGAATGTCTGAGGCAGTATCTGGGCTCACTTGAGTCCAGCTGCTTTTTGGTTTTAGTTATCCAGGTGATTCAAGCACAAGAAAGGAATCTCGTCTGAATCATCATGATAATTACAGCTGTGTAGACCACTTCTAGAGTCATTTGACATTTTGATTTTTCATCCCTAACCCAAACTGTGTAGTTCCCATGTAAACTATACTGGTTTCAGACCTCTAAACACATAAAAATAACTGCAGGGCCATTCATCTGGGATGGAAAATTGCCTCTTGCCTTAGCAGGCTCAAACAAGTGAAAGAACTTAACTTGCTGCCTCCAAGTTAGCTGGTTTCCAGCCACCTCTTTGGACCTCCCACTGCTTCACTTTATTTGTCTTGAATTTATTCCGTATTTTATGGAAGGAGTCATTGGAATAGAATGCTGGGAGAGAATGAAAATCTATTTTTTTCTGTGTAATGAGGCTTCAGTCTCATGCATGGAGAAGATCCTTCTAAGTAAAAAAAATAGCTAAATGCAAAATTTAGCCTGGGATTTTTATTCACAAAAGATTCAGAACATTCAGAGTGAAAATTCCCAAAGCAGTCTTAACTTTGGATGAAGACTGCACAACAGACTTTTTCATTACATCATTGAATAACATACACATACAGTAATATTTAGAAATATATATTTATGTGCATGTGTGTGTATATATCTCCTTGGTTAAAGAAAAAGGCATAGTACATATTTTAGTCATTACTTACACAGTCTCACTAAAGAAGCAAAACGCCACCTAACAAACCAAGTGCATCTTTCCACCCAAATACCATGTCTTTGCAGCATATACTATAAAAAGAAAATCTTTTATAAAGTCCAAAAAGAGAATGAAACTCAAAATACCATCCAGTGGTGCCTGGAAGGCCCTGAATCTTAAAAAGTGACCTCATAATTTCCTTCATCCTAAAGCAAACAGAAAATAGGCGGGCCTTCTGAACACAGCATATCCTCAAACATCTGTTTCTTCTAGAATATTCCTGGTTCTAGTAGCTCTTTGGGATATCTTTGGTACATTTAATCTTAGCACCATCTTGTTCATTTCTACTCCTTTATGAAAGCTAAAAGAAGAAAGAAGCGAATGCACAGGCAGACCAAAAGTTCAAATAAATAAACACGAGACAGATCCAAATAGTCTAATTGTACTATGGTTTGTCCTTCGTTCGTCCTTCACTCTCAAAGAGGACTATGGCATCAGGAAGGTGATGCCATGACTTGCAAGTGGATTGGTTTTAAGTAAAGGAGGGATGTGCAAAGTCGCCAGTCTCACTTTCTGCTCTGGAGCCATCTGGATTCAGTGACTAGATATAGATCAGGACAACTAGAGATGGTGCAGAAACAGGGGAGACCTTGACCTTTTTAAACTAAGATCTTTCTGAATTTTCACTTTGACTCAGACAACATCCATTCAGTGATTAGGGCTGTTTAAGAAATAAGCCAAGGGATGGTCCCTTAAAAAAAAATCACTCTGAGAATGGAAAACCTTCAGGGTTTCTGGCCAAAAGAGAAACAATTACTATTTACATTCACTCAGAGCCTGCTGGGCCCAAACAATAACCATTAAGTACTGCTTGGGTAGTGTTGTTGGCTAATCAATGAGAGCCATATTGAATTGGGTTTAAGGCTTGGTCTTTGAGAAAGAAATCTAGCCAGTAAATCCCAAATTAACTAGGTAGCTTTTGACTGTCAAAATTCACCTTCCTTTGGGCAGAAGACTCTAAGGGAAGGAGACTAGAGGAGAGGAGGGCAGAAGAGGGGAGAGCAGGGGAGGGCAGGGAAAAGGTTGTGGATTGTCCTTCCTTCTCAAACAGGCCCATAACATCAGAAAGATGATACCAAGACTTGCAAGTGAATTGGATTTAAGTGAAGGAGGGCTGTGCAAAGTCACCAGTTCCACTTTCTTTTCCAGAGACATCTGGGTCCAGTGGTCAGATATAGATCAGGACAACTGGAGATGGACCTTCAAGTATGCTGACTGCAGAGACCAAGCAGCAGAGATATGGAATGTAAGATCCTTGGTCACACCTCCATGAAAAGATGTGACTGTGTCCAAGACTAAGCCAACTTTTCTGCCTGTTTCAGAACTCTTATTTTCTGACATAGGACTCTCATCAACATTTGATCATCCTTTAACAGTCTCTTAATGCAAGATCTACCTGCAGAAATAAATTCATATAGAATTTATTTGTCATGGACACTCTTGAAATTCTGGATTGTTTTCTCTGTAACTTTGCTTAACAACAGCAACAACAACCAAAAAGAAATCTACCATTGGTCAATATGATGAGTGACCCCAATGACTGGTTAAGGTATCAGAAGGAAGTTATCATGACCTTCAGTTCTCTAGACAGGTGACACTATGTGAGTCTGCTAGATACAGTAGACTGGAAGAGAAGGAGGCAGAGAGACCAAGATAGACCGGCAAGATTCATGTGATAGCTTAATTTTACGCCAGGTAAAACACAGTAGAAGCCAATAATTCCTAAAGGAAATTGAGAAGTGACACTCAAAAATGATTGCCATGTCTGAAGCTGAATTAAGTGGGAAAAATTAATCTTTTCTTCACTCCCTGATGTGACTGGGACAAGATCATATCTCTTATCCAAGACTTTGGCAAAGGATTTATTGATTCAAGTCTTGTATTTCTCTAGGTAAGTATGATATTTTTCACCAATTTCAATCTTATAAAAGATTTATTAAGCATCTTGCCATGTGCAAAGCAGTCTGGATTGCATTTTGGAAATTACACAGCTAACCCCCAGTTTCTCCCTGAAACAAAAGTCCTCTTTTTAAGAGTAACATCCTTTCAGTGATGCTATAAGCCTATGAATCATGGAGTATCAAATTTCCCAGGAATTAAAAATGAAGGTCATCCAAAGGACAAGGGAGAGATGAATGGTGAGTATAAATAAGCTGTAACATATATCATCATCAATGCACTATGCATGAATGGTAGTGTGAATGATACAGAAGAAAGAGAGCACTGGAAAAGGACATGGGTTGGCCATGTAATAAGAGCAAAGAGTAGCAACTAATCTGTGTGCTGAGTTGGTACCTATGTAATGCCAAGAGATTTAGAGAAATACCTCCTTTCCCAGCATATTGTGTGAATCAGCCCTCTGCGGAGAAAATGTGGGAGGATTTGATTTGCATCTACAGCATTTGAAGAAGCAAGGAAGGAAGGACAAAAGAAAGGAAGTGAGGGAGGGAGGGAACAAACATTTACCAAGCTCCTACTATGTGCCAAGCAAGTCAAGTGAATTAGTGGACAGAGCATTGGCCCTGCAGTCAGAAAAACCTGAGTCCAAATCTGGTCTTAGACACTTACTAATTGTGTGACACTGAGCAACATCTGTTTGGCTTAATCCATTGGAGAAGGAAGTGGCAAAAACAAACAAACAAACAAAAAACTCCAGCATCTTTGCCAAGAAAACCCTCTGGACACTGTGGTCCATGGGGTCATGCAGAGTAAGACATGACAGAATGACTGGGCCAATCACTGTGCTAAGGAGCTTTACAAATGTTATCTCGATCCTCACAACCTTGGGAGACAGGTTTTACAGTGGAGGAAACTAAGGCAGATTGCAGTTGAATGACGTATAGAGCCCACATTGTCACTGAGTATCTCAGTCTGGATTTGAGCTCAAATATTCCTGACTCCAGGTCCAGAACTCTATCCACTAAGTCATCTAGTTATCATTAGAGATAGCATTGCATAGAAAAATATCCTGTATCCACAGACTTATCAAAGAATGCTCTACTCAAAGCACTGAACAATGGCACCCTAATGAGTCTCAGACTAGTTGAAAGGCAGAGAATGAAAACATAAACAAGAGGTGAAGAAGAGAAAGTATTACATTGAGAACTGAAGGGGAAAAAAATAGAGATTTTGAAGAAGGAAAATAGGGGAGATGGTTAGTACCATGTCTAACCTAATGCGTATGTAGATTAGAAAGCAATCTATACCATGAGATTCAGGACCTTCAGTTGCTCCAGTATAAAGACATCTTTCCCACAGTCTTGGGGGCATATATTGCCCATGCCTTTGTGTTTGGATGGTTAAGACTAATATGAAAATGGTGGTGTTTTCCAGAAAAGAGGAAGGAAATAGTACTTTAGGTCAGAATTAATATATCATCTTAGTCACCTAGTCGGGTATATATAAGGGAGGAATTAAAGGAGAGAATAATTTGTGTTTAGGGAGAAGAGTCAGGAAAAGGTCTAGAACAATGACCATGGTTCTTGATGGACTAGGAGTGGCTGGGGTGGAAGTTAGTTATGAAAAGGGAAGAAGAGGATTTAAAAAGAGAAGGGAAAAGACCTTGAAAATAAACTTCTAGTTCATAATTTTTCCTGAAGTCAGACTTGGACGTTGTTCTATGATGAAAATCACTTACTTTTCCATGATGGTACATATTTTTCATTCTTCATCATTCAGAATTATTACACCTTCAAATACTATCTTGAGTTGTAGGTTTTATTCTAGTACTGATATTTTTGTTGTTGTACGGTTATTTCAGGAATGTCCATCTCTTTGTGACTCCATTTGGGTTTTCTTGGCAGAGATACTGAAGTAGTTTTGCCATTCCTTCTCTAGATCATTTTACAGATGAGGAAACTGAGGCAAAACAGGGTTAAGTGACTTGCCGAGGGTCACACAGCTAGTAAATGTAGGAGGTTGAATTTTAAGTCAGATCTTTTTTTACTCCAGGCCAGGCACTCTATCCACTGCACCACCCAGTTGTCTTAATTCTAATATTAGCTAAAGAATGTATTGTCTTTTCAAAACATGAAACCTGAATACCAGTCTGAATTCATTCTTGCTTATGCATTCTGTAAAGACTTGCAATAGTATTAATTTTATTCACATTAATCCCAGGTAATATTGCATGGTTCATCCTCTATCCTTAATTAAGCAGATCTGTAAATCAGAATTTTCTAGGCAACATTCAGAATAGGCTTGAGAAAAATTATTTATGACTTCCACTTAATCCTTACCTTCTGAGTCTACACAAGTTCTAGAGTAGAGGTAACCACTTGTTCTTCAGGAAAAAGAGAAGAATTATTCTTTCCTAATTCTGAGCCAAAAAAATGAAAAATCATATAAATTGGGGCATGCATCAAGCTGATTATATAACCACAGAAATTTGCTTACCAAAATAATATTCAACTTTACCCACTTGTTAAAGTTCTAATTATAGAAAACTTTTGCGGGCTAGAAAGAAAATTGTTTGTAGACCAAAGTCTGATATTTCACCAAATAAAAGTAATACATTAATCAATCAATGTCATGAAGTAAACACATGTTATAGTCCTCCAGTGACTTAATATGTGGTTTTCAAAAACTTTAGTGACCAAAATAATTCAGTGACACATGTTGTCAATCTGGTAATGAGCCTCAGTTTATAGAATCCTTATATGATCAACATATAGATCATCAATGAGCACATACCTGAAGTCTTTCCATCTTGATACATAAAAACACTTCCCACACATATACACACAGAGACACACATGCACATATGTGTATTGCTGGCCATGACAGAGTATATTCTTACTAGTCTATTCTTGATTATCTAGAAAGGAAAGCAGAGCGATTACTTCATAATTTAATTTCATATAACAATTTAGCAATTTTGGTTTTTGCATTTCAGTCTCAAGTATGTAGCCAAAGTAGATCAACAAACTGATTTGTGATCTTAGATTACAGAAAGGCTTGTGCCTCCAGAATATCAAGGCAATTAATGAAAAGAAATGCTAGGGAGGGTGGCCTAGCCATACTAGATTTTAATCTGTATTATAAAGCAGCAGTCATCAAAAATACTTGATACTGGCTGAGGAATAGAATAGTGGATCAATGCAATAGATTGGGTACAAAAGACTCAGTAGTCAATGATAATAGTAATATACTGTTTGATAAACCCAAAGACCCCAGTTTGGGGGATAAGAACTCACTATTTGGCAAAAACTGCTGGAAAAATTGGAATATAGTATGGCAGAAACTGGGCATAGACCAACATCTAATGTCATACACCAAATCAAGTCTAAATGGGTGGACGATCTAGGTATAAAGGCTGATACTGTAAGCAATCTGGGGAAGCAAGGAATAGTTTACCTGTCAGATTTATGGAGTAGGGAAGACTTTATGACCAAAGAAGAGTTAGCATTATAAAATGCAAAATGGATACTCTTGATTATATTAAATTGAAAAGTTTCTGTACAAACAAAGCCAATGTAACCAAGATTAAGAGGGAAATGGGAAACTGGGAAAGAATTTTCACATCCAGTGTCTCTAATAAAGGATTCATTTCTAAAATATACAGGGAATTGAGTTAAATCTATAAGAATACAAGTCATTTGCCAATTGATAAATGATTGAAGGATATGAACAGGCAGTTTTCAGAGGTAGAAATTAAAGATATCTATAAGCATATGAAAAAATGCTCTAAATCACTATGATTTGAGAAATGCAAATCAAAACTTCTTTGAGGTAGCACATCTCACCAGTCAGATTGGCTAACATGACAAAACAGGAAAATGACAAATGCTAGAGAGGATGTGGAAAAATTGGAACACTAATGCATTGTTGATGGAGTTGTGAACTGATGCAACCATTCTGGAGAGCAATCTGGAACTATGCCCAAAGGGCTATAAATAATTGCATACCCTTTGACCCAGTAATACCACTTCTGGGGTTGTATCCCAAAGAGATCAAAGAAGTGGGAGGAAGACCCATATGTACAAAAATATTTATTGCAGCTCTCTTTGTGGTGGCAAA
>CM053580.1:197788899-197838209 GCA_028627135.1 Pseudochirops cupreus | reverse complement strand
TCTCGCTCTCTCAGCCAGTTTCAGTCTCCAGGATTCTTCCTTCAAGGGGAGCAAAATTCCAATTCCTGTCTCTCAGATGCTGGGAGAGAAACTTTCTCTCTCTCCCTCTCTTTGTCTCTCTCTCAGCCAGCTTCAGTCTCCACAATTCTTCCTTCACCCAGAGCAGCATTCCAATTCTGTCTGTCTGTCTCTGGAATTCTTGCTTATATTCACACCTCAGCCAATCCCCTTCTTCCACATCAACAGGGGAGTTCATGCCTTCTCAACAGTGGGACAGAGTTTGCACCTTCCACACTTAGCACTTAGCACTACTAAGTGCTAAGTATCCTGCTAAACTAATTACTATTACAACTCCTTACCCAGGCAAACTTCTCCAACTGCACAAGCAATCCTACCCCATCCCATCACCTCCAAAAAATTGCCCCTTCTGTCATCTCCACTCTCTTACTTATCTTGAATCTCACTCTGTCTATTGACTCTTTCATTGCTGTATATAAACATGTCCATCTCCTCCATCTCAAAAAACCCTCCTTCCATCCCTACTAACTTTTGTTGTGTAGTCACTTTGCCCTTTATGGCAAAACTACTTGAGAAGGACTTCTAAAATAGATGTTTCCACTTCCTCTCCTCTGTCTCTCTTACAATCTGGCTTCCAGTCTTACCATTCCATTAAAAGTGCTGTCTCCAAAGTTATCATTGTTCTCCTAATTACTGCAACCCATGGCTTTTTTTCTCAGTCATCATTTTTTTTTTACCTTTCTGCAGTCTTTGACACTGTCAATCACCCTCTTCTCCTGGATAGTCACTTCTTGTTAGGTTTTGGGAACACCACTCATTCCTGGCCCTGCTCCTAACTATCCACTGCTCTTTCTCAGCCTCCTAGGGGACTTCCTTGACTCTCTCTCTTCCATCATGTCAAATCTCTTGCAAAGGCTTGTACATTTTACCTTTATCCTATCTCTCCAATATGCCCTTTTTTCGCTTCTGATAACAACACCACCAATGGTACAAGCCCTATCACCTCATGCCTGGACTATTGTACTGGCTTGCTGATTGGTCTACTTGCCACAAATGTTTTCCTATTCCACTCTACCCTTCATTCAGTAATTTTCCTAAAATACAGTTCTGAGATTATGCCACCCCCATACTCAACAAATTCCAGAATGCTGTTTAGCATTCATAACTTACCCTTTCCTCCACCACATTTCCAGGTTTCTTTTACCCTACTCCTCTCCCTGCACTATTTTATTCAATGCCACTATATTAGTCAATGCCACTATTTTATTCAATGGTCTCCTTGCTTATCCATGAACAAGACACTCCTTTTGGCTCACTCAGATTTTCTCGGCTCATTTCCCATCCCTGGATTTTTCTCCTTCCTCATCTCTGCTTGGATTCTCTGGCATCCCTCAAGTTCCAATTAAGACCCTCCTTTTACAGGAATTCTTTGCCAATCACTTTTAATTCTAGTGCCTTCCCTCTTTTAGTTATTCCCTGTTAATTTTTCATATAACTTGTTTGTTCGTATTTGTCTGCTAACATGTTGTCTTCCTCATTAGATTGTGAGCTCCTTGAGAGCAAGAACTCTTTCCCTTCCTTTGTATTCTCAGCATTGAGGACAGTGCCTGGTATATAGTAGGTACCTACTAAATTCTTACTGAATACGTTTCCGTAGAACGTATCATAGTGCCTGGCACATAGTACTATGCCATTTAAAAGATTTGAGAGAAATAATTTCTGGGCCGTCATTTCATTAATAATGTCAGTATTTTGATAAAAGAGGTCAGTGGCACTCTTGAATGCCAAAGACAATCATAGTGGCAGGCTTATGAGTTATATGCCCTTGGAAGAGGAGCATTCCTGAGCGTGGCAATCAACTCTGATTCGATAACAATTAATGAGAGAATGAATATTCCAATGAGGGGCTGGACTGTTATGATGAACTTTGATAATGTCATTTACTTGTAAGTAACATGGAGCCTTGGGCAATCTGCTAAAAAAGCCTATCCCACCCAAGCCTAAGTAGAGCACAATGGCTTCCCCACCTGAGTGTGGTCTGAAGATTGTTCCGGATCCCATATCATTATTATGAATGTCCTTCAAGAGACTGAATTTTGAAATAAAGACTACATAAAAAGAATTCTAAATCTCCCCAAATCATTGGTTATGAATAATCATTTCTCTCAGCCACTTAGCACACTGACTATAACCAACATAGTAATGCAGTCAACTAAGGAAATAATGTTAATGATTAAAAAATAAATAAACTCATGCTGGCTCATAGTGACTTTGTGGCAATTGCTACACCTTCCGCATGATGAAAAGTGTGGACAGTTTATGATCTCCTCCGAAGGAGAGAAGTACTGTTCATTCAGCATGTTAAGCTTACTGGTCCATAATTTACACCATCTGCCATCATTTTTCCTCTTCCTCATCTTGCTTTTGGGAGGTACTGAAATAATGTCAGCATTCTCTTGGTTCAGGTTTGATATTGGGACAAATTGGGGCATTTGCAAGTCATTGAATGTTTTCTAAAGGAGGTTAAATTTACTTTAACACAGCAAGAATAAACAAAAGGGAACAGTAACACAGCATCTCTGGAGGAGGCCCTCTCTTCTGCATTGGGAAACATCTAGTTAGTGAGTTCTCAGGGTGTGGTAACTCCCACAATTTTAGGCATCCATTAAGTCTGAATGCAGCTGGATCATTTTATTCTTCCAGATGAAAGGGAAATAACATCAGGAAAACCATGCCACTGAGGCCTGATAAAATCTCTCCATGTTGTTATTGTGAGGAAGGAAGCTGCCAAGGAAATGCTGGTCCTATCACACTGCTCCACTTCTCGTTCTCTGTGATTATCAAAGATTACTGAAAGCAGATCAGTAATCATATATGTGACTTCTTTCCTTGCCCTAGGAGGCAATTCAACCAATGCTTGTAGAGTCTCTCTCTCTCTCTCTCTCTCTCTCTCTCTCTCTCTCTCTCTCTTTCTCTCTCTCTCTCTATTTTTCTTTTACTGTTTCTTCACCTGTCTTGTGCTCAAAAACTAGTACCTCCTACTTCTCTCTCTTCAGCTAACAGATGCTAATTATTTGCATGTCATCTCTCCTATTAGAATATTTGCCTTGGAGCAGCTAGGTGGCACAGCAGATAGAGCACCGGCCCTGGAGTCAGGAGAACCTGAGTTCAAATCCAGCATCAGATACTTAACACTTACTAGCTGTGTGACCTTGAGCAAGTCACTTAACCCCAATTGCCCCTCCAAAAAGCAAAAAAAAAAAAGAACATTTGCCTTGTGAGAATGGAGACTTAGTGTATATCACCTGGTATTTCCAGTGCTTAACACACTGCCTGACACAGGATAAGAGTTTAATAAATGCGTGTTTCCTGCCTCACTAACAATGACAACTAGTGACAGTCTTTAAGACTGAATAACTACTTAGAAGAAAGATGACACAGTATTTGCTATGTATCATGTAATATATCATAGGTTCATTAAAGCAAATGAAATGCACACTTAAGATTGCCAGGAGGGAGACTGGAGTGTGACAGAATATTCAGATTTTTGTCTTGATTGATTTTTCCCCCAGAAATAAATTGGGGGCAGGGCAATTAAGATATCTGAAAAACTCAGATACTTGACACACTTACTACCCATGTGACCTTGGGCAAGTCACTTAACCCCAATTGCCCTCCAAAAAGCAAAAAAACAAAAAAACAAAAAGAAAGATACCTGAAAAAAAAATAGAAAACTAGATCACTTTTGAAAAATGTGGACATATGTTGAGATCCTGAGAGTACTCAGTTAACTACTGCCTCTCATTGTAGTATTATTATGAGTTAATGATATAGTTAATAAGAAAATACTTTCAAATTAGTTTTATACACTTCAGAGCTTTGATAGTAAGAATGTTTTATCTCATTCTGGTCATTCTACTCTAATGACTTCTTTTTTTTTCTGGAGCCAAATTTTACCTTTTCGTTGGATTTCTTTCCAAATGTAGCAGTTCCCCCATCATATGTTTTTGACTGTCCTTTGAAACCATTTATCAATCAGTCCTAATGAACACCAGAAAAGCTTATATAATAAAATACTATAATTTAAATTTGGTTTATTTTAAGCCAGGCTTTGCACAGTGGCTGACCCTACCGGGGATTGGGGTGGGGATTAGGAAGTGGGGGGTGGAGATAAAGGCCAACACAATGCTCCGACATGTGCCAGTTCTCATGTCTCTCAGAAATATGCCCCCTGGCATCTTCCACGTGGGTGATGCCCTCTTAGGTGGTTTTGCCATGTGCCAAATCCCTATTATGCCTTCAAAATTCTAACTCAAGCTCTTTCAAAACATCAGTTAACATACACATTAATCACTTACCATTTTTGGCACAGTGATAATCACTGGAATGAAAGTATATCTGCTAATTACGGAGCTAGAAGTGAATGAAGACATGCCTATAAGCAGGGTAGTTCCCGTAACAGGAATAGGCAAATTTGGATGGATTTAGATGGAAATAATGTTACATTTCGGACGTGCTAAGTTTGAGATTCTTATGGGACTTCCAGGACTTCCAGCTGGCTATGTCCAGTCAAGTATTGGTAATATGGAGTCCTGGAACTCTGGAGAAACCTTGAGAATGAACATATAGATTTGAAAATTATCTTCAGAGAGATGGTAATCGAGTTCTTCATTGTAAAACTTACTGGATATTACTGAATCTTGATTTGTATGCTTTATTTGACAGCAATGACTGTCCTATCCTTTGGAGTAGTCTCAGTAATACATTAACTTTCGCCTCCCACGTCTCTGATTCTCCCATATAACTCTTTTTATTTTAAAAAATATGCCCTTTTTATTTGAAAAATATATATTTAAAATGATATTTTTTTATATTGTTACAACTTCCCAATTTGCACTCTTCCCCAGCAGAACTTCCCTTCATAATGAAGTACATTTAAGACTAGGTCATCCCCTTGGTCACGTCTGACAATTTATGTATTATTCCACACCTACAATTGACTACTTATCTCACAAGAGGGAGAAGGTATTTTTCAGTCTGTCTGATTAGTTCTTCTGGGTCTCATTTACTATTTATTTTTCCTTCTCTAGTCTCCAAGAATGGAAATTCAATGTTCTGTTCTCAGTTCTATTATTTTCTTTCTCTTGATGATCTTGTTGACTCTAGTGGCTTCCAGTTTTATTTTGTTTGTGTGGAAAATTTCTGATTCATATCTCTAGCTCCTTCTTTGTTCCTAAACTCTAGCGCTGCATTTCCAGTGAAACTGGCGTCCTTATTGCTCCTTTAACAAGACACACGCTCTCTCTTTAAATACTGGTTATTTTTTCTGGCTCTATCCCATGCCTGGAATGGTCTCCCTACTCATCTCCACTTCCTGGCTCCTTGGCTTGCTTCAAATTCTAACTAAAAGACTCCAATTCTCCAGGAGGCATTTCCTGATCCTTCTTAATTCTAGTGCTTACTCTCTGCTAATTATTTGCAATTTATACTGCATATGGCTTCTTTGTACATTGTTGCTTGTTGCCCCTTTTGCAACCCCCTTAAATTGGGGGTTCCTTAAGAGCAAGAACCTCTTACCTTTCTTTGTATCCCCAATTAGCACAGAGCCTGGCCATAGTCTAGGCACTTAATAAATATTGATCGATTGACTGACAAATTGATTTCACCCCAAAGATAAAAGTTAGATTAGATGACCTCTGAGATTCCTATTAGATCTAAACCAAGGGTCTCATAATAAATGTATCTATAATCTGTAGTTCTCTTTCATCTTTGCTATTGTTAAAATATAGTGTTGGAGGGGAAATGAGGATAGTTGCTTTCCTAAAAATGTGCCAAAAGGCCATTATGGATTAGTGTGACATACACTATCAAAAAACTTTCTAAAATATCCTTTCTATAACACTTATTTTAATTGTAGGTAAAAATCATTCCGGTATAGCACGAAAAGTAGAACTAAACCTAAACATTAGCAGAGTGTAAATTCTTTGAGATGAAGAGCTAGATTTTGTTTGTTTTTGTTTTTGTCTCCGTCTTTGTAATATTATACCCCAGCACAGTGCTTTGGTCATAATAGAGACTTAATACATTTGTTGAATTAAATCAAGCTTAATAGCTACTAAAAACTAATCGAGTCATTAAATTCATAGGCTAACAGATATACATGCTTTTTTTCTGTCCTTGATCAATTCCCTTAGCTCATGACTATTTTCTTCATTCTTCTATAAATAAGATGCTTGAATAAAAATTTGAATAGTCTTTAAAAAGGTTTGAGTTCTGCATAGACTTATTGCTTTCATATATTGCTTACTTAAAGAAATTAAGTTGGATCTTGACATTTCTACTCATTCTATATACCTTTGTTGAATTTTTGACAAAAATTAATCTTTTTATATCTTTTAGATACTGTATTTTAATAAACCTCTTGGCAGTAAAGGAAGTGTTTAGCAAAATTAGTGTATTAAATTTGTCCAGTTTCCCGAACTTTTCAATGATGCCAAAGTATATAAAAGTGGTGATAGTTAAGGTACATATGAATTCCAGTTTTCCATTTCCTTAAATTATATAATGAGAATCTAGATTCTATAGTGTTTTCTCAAATTAGTCATAATCTTATAAGTTTCAAATGATACAAGATTGATTAGGCAACTAGTTAAAGAACAGTTATTTAGTCTCTGTGTTGGGAAAGTAGGGGAGTATCTGATGAGTTAACAGATACTCCACAAGGTCAAACTCTACCCTGAAACTCAGACCAATTTTGGACCTTCAAATGGGATAATGTGTGAAGTGCCTGGCAAGCTTTCAGACATTATATAAAAGCTTTTTTCATTATTATTGTTCTACCTTTATTATTATTTCAAGAAGAAAAATGGGGAGGAAGTGAACTTAGACTCTTGGAATTGCATCTTAAAATAAGCATTTTGCATGCCATTTGCAGAAGAGAATCACAAATGATTTCTGTTTTCCCCCCTAAAATAAACTAAGCCCTATGAGTATGTACCCACAGACAAATCCATGGGCAGTCAAGCAGGAGCTGCCTATCTTTTCTTCACACACACACACACACACACACACACACACACACACACACACACACGCACGCACACACACAGACACACACACACACTCACACACACAGAGACACACACACGCACACACAGACACACACGCACACACACACACAGAGACACATATACACGCACACACACACGCACGCACACACACAGAGACACAGACACACATGCACACACACACAGAGACACACGCACACACACACATGCACACACATACCCATGCACACACACACCCAGAGACACACACACACACACACAGACACAAGCACGCACACACACACAGAGACACACACACGTACACACGCACACAGAGACATACACACGCTCACACACACGCACACACACACAGACACACACACGCACACACACACACAGACATGCACACACACACACACGCACGCACACACACACACACACACACACACACACACCCCTCTTTTTTTTTTACCAAATAGGGAAAAGGTAGTGCCTACATGCCAAACTTTTGAACCTTTATCACCGTGTTTATATAAGCTTGTCTGCATTTGGAGCAACCGTGAAATGTGTCCACGTGACTGCTCAGGTTGCATTGAGAACTGTTGTATGGAATTAGGGGGAGCCCAGTGAATACTAAAGGGAAAGAATTATGCATCCTTGTGTCCTGAGGCAATGTCTGACAGCTAATTCAAGCCTTCCCACAACCATGGAGCCACAACAGAATCATCTGTGAAGTCAGCTCTCTCACTTCCTCCATGTGTTTCCAGAGTTGCCTGGTTTGGGAAATGGGAGTTTCAGATATTCATGCATGGCTTGATATGCCACAGGCAGGATTCTCCTCTCTGTCACTATGGTTTCACAATAAATAAAGGGCTGGGCTGGACATTCTGAGGAGAGCAATACTTCTGCACAGTGGATAATGGTATTCCCTGCATGGCGAGGGAAATCTCTTCCAGCTCTGCTCTTACTGCCCTCCTCTCCACTCCCACCTCCCCTTCAAGACTTTGGCAAGAGAAGACAGGGCATTTTCTAACTTGGTGGCTTTTAGTGACTTTTGTGGTGACAAGAAGAATGCCGCCTGAGAAGTGTTCAGGAGGATTTACAAGGGACAACATGACGGCTTGATGAGAACTAATTAACACATAATGACATTAAAAATCTCAGGGACCTATACTCCATTTGTCATTTATAAAAGAATAAAGGGAAACTAGAGAGCAAATTCAGTTCAATTCAACAAACATTTCTTAAGCATGTGCCAACTCTGTGTTAAGTGCTGGGGATACAAAAGACAATCCTGCCCTCAAGGAGCTTATGATCTAATGGAGGAGACAACATGCAAACCCATATATACAAAACAGATAGATAGATAGATAGATAGATAGATAGATAGATATAGATATAGATATAGATATCACACACACATATATGTATATATATATAGATATACAATATATATATGTATGTATATATATACAAGATAAAATAGGAAATCATTAACAGAGGGAAGGCTGGAATTAAGCAGAATTGGGAAGGCTTCATGCAGTTGGGACTTAAAGGAAGCCAATGTGACAAAATTCTGGCAGTTTGATTTCCACAGATTCTATAGGAACAATGCGTGTCTACATGCAGGAAGGCATAAATCTGTAAAGAGGGGCCTGAGCGAGGCTGGCTCAGACCATTTGGGGGATGCTCACTGACTTCTCATTAACATGAATGCTTAATGGGCAGGTCAGGAGAGTTGTAATGCAGAAGAGCTGGAGCCAATCCCAGCTCTGAAGGAAGGAATGGTGGGAAAGTTAAATGAAACAGCGTAAGAAGGGCTTGCCTTTGTCTGATCCTTTGTAGTCTTTTCCGGGAGGCTGCCCATTTATTCATTACAGAATAAATGTAAAATAAAGATCATGAAACTTCCTGGATCCTCAAGTGTGGTTTATTCCCTAGACAGAGCACATATTTTTTCATTTATGAGACGAATGAGGTCAGTAGCAGAGTGGAGGAGGGAGAGCATTCTGGGCATGTGGAGCAGCCAGAGTGAATGTCCAGGACTGAGAGATGCCTGCATATAGTCAGAAGACCAGTGACACTGGACTGAAGTGTATGCATTGATGAGTAAGGTATAAAAAGAGTAGAAAGGTAGGAGGCCAGGTTAGGAAGGGCTCTGAATGCCGAATAAAACATTTTAGATTTGCTCCCGGAGACAAAAGGAAGCCACTAGAGTTAACTGAGTGAGTGTGTTTGTGTGACTGAATGGAGAATAGACTGGAGTGGGGAGAGACTTGAGGCAGGCAAATCGACCAGTCTATTGAAGCAATCAAGGCATA
Source organism: Pseudochirops cupreus (assembly GCA_028627135.1). Classification (NCBI taxonomy): domain Eukaryota; kingdom Metazoa; phylum Chordata; class Mammalia; order Diprotodontia; family Pseudocheiridae; genus Pseudochirops; species Pseudochirops cupreus. The sequence continues at coordinate 197,828,824 of CM053580.1, read as the reverse complement.
ATGTGATGAGGGTCTGCCCTCGAATGGTGCCAGTGTCAGAAGAGAGAAGGAGTTTGGGGGAGATCTTGCAAAAGTGAAATTGGTAGACCTTGCCAACGGCTTTGATATGGGGTGGTAGCAGTGAGATAGAGCAATCTGGGATGATTCTTTTGTGAGCTTGAGAGACTGGTAAAATGGTGTTGTCCTCTAAAGTAATAAGGGAGGCAGGAGAGGAAGATATCTTAGGGAGAGAGATAATGAGTTCTGTTTTAGATTTATTGAGTTTAAAGATGCTTACAGGACTTGAAATGTCAAACCTCCCGGTTTAAAATGCTTGTGTTAATGTATATATAGAACCTATATCAGATTGCGTGCCTTCTTGGGGCAGAGAAAGGGGAGCAAAGGGGAGAAAATTAGGAACCCAAAAGCTCATGGAACTGAATGTTGTAAACTAAAAATAAATCTAAAATAAATAAATACATGTAAAAGTTCAAGAAAAAAGGAATTTTGAACTAAAAAAAAAGTTTGAAAGGCAGTTGGAGATGTGAAAACGGAAACTGAAAAACACAATTAAAGGGTTGGAAAATAATAACAATAATCACAAATGATAGCTAGCACTTGTGTAACACCTATAATGTGCCAGGCACTGGGGAGGGGAGGCAGATAGTATCTTTTTCTTTTCCCTCTTCACCTGTGGAAATACTTTCACCTCTACCTCAGACATTTATTCTCTCATACGTACAAATACCCATCTTCTTTAAACACCTTTCCACATCTAACTTTTGCCCATTGCCTACCCTCCCATGTTCCCCTCCATAGTAACAGATCTTTCTCGCCTCTTCATGTAAGATAATGTACCCATTCTACCTCTCCCTTCCTTCTGCACCCATTGTACTTCTCTTAATTTTTGTCATTCCTTCAAATTCACCTTGTACTCATATCTTCTGTCTATGTATATTCCTTCTATCTTTCTGTTAGTGATACGATTTTTTAGAGTTATGAGTGTCATCTTCCTATATAAGGATGTAAATAGTTTAGCTCTATTGAATCCCTTATGTTTCCTTTTCCCTTTTAACCTGTTTATGCTTCTCTTGGGTCTTGATATTGGAGGTCAAATTTTTGGTTTAGTTCTGGTCTTCTTAGGAAACCTTGAAATCCTTCTATTTTGTCAAATGAGTGACCATTTTTCACTTGATGTATTATGCTTAATTTTTGCCAAGTAAGTGATTCTTGGTTGGAGTCCTAGCTCCTTTGCCCTCTGGAATATCATGTTCTATGACCTCCAGTCCTCTAATATTGCAGCTGCCAAGTCCTGCGGGATCCTGACTGTGATTCCCCGACATTTGAATTGTTTGTTTTGGGCCCCTTGTGGTATTGTTTCCTTGAAATTTTCCTGAAATTTGGCTACAATATTCCTTGGAGTTTTTATTTTGGGATGTCTTTCCTGAGGTGATCAGTGGACTCTTCCAATGCCTATTTTGTCCTCTGGCTCCAGGATATCAGGGCAGTGTTCCTTCATGATTTCTTGAAAGATGCTGTCTGGCTCCTGTTTTTGATTATGGCTTTCAGGTAGTCCAGTGATTCTGATGTTGTCTCTCCTGGATCTATTTTCCAGATCAGTTGTTTTTCCCATGAGATATTTTACATTTTCTCCCATTTTTTCATTCTCTTGAATGTGTCTGATAGATAGTTGACTTCTCATAGAGTCATTAGCTTCCACTTGCCCAATTCCAACTTTTAACGTGTTTGCTTCAATTAGCTTTGTGCTTTCTTTCCATTTGGCCAATTGTACTTTTTAAGGAGTTATTTTCTTTAATGGATTTTTAAAAAATTATTTACTTTTAGTTTTCAACATTCATTTCCATAAGTTTTAAATTGCCCTCCAGAATGGTTGGATCAACTCACAGCTCCACCAACAATGAATTAATGTTCCAACTTTCCTACATCTCCAACATTTATCATCTTCCTGTTTTGCCATGTTAACCAATCTGAAAGTGTGATGTGGTATCTCAGTTGTTTTGATTTACATCTCTCTACTCAATAGTGATTTAGAACACATTTCTTTTTTTGGGGCGGGGCAGGTAATTGAGGTTAAGTGACTTGCCCAACTTCACACAGCTGGTAAGTGTTAAGTGTCTGAGGCCAGATTTGAACTCAGGTCCTCCAGACTCCAGGGCTGGTGCTCTATTTACTGTGCCACCTAGCCACCCATAGAGCATTTTTTAGTATGACTATAGATAGCTTTAATTTCTTCTGAAATTAAACTGCCTGTTCATATCTTTTGACCATTTATTGATTGGGCTTCAGTGGGTTTTTGTACCTCCTTTTCCATTTGACTAATTCTACTTTTTAGACAATTTTCCAGGTTGTTGACTCCTTTTTCATAATTCCCTTACATCACTCTCATTTCTTTTCCCTATTTTCTCTTGTGTCTCTCTTACATGATTTTAAGCTCCTTTTTAGAGCTCTTCCATAAGTTCTTTCTGGGCTGGGGACCACTTCCCACTTTTCTTTGACATTTTGCCCATAGATGTTTTGACACTATTGTTCTCTTCTGAGTTTGTGTCTTGATCTTTTTTCCCTGTCACCATAATAACTTTCTATGGTCAAATACTTTGTTGTTGTTGTTTTTGCTCATGGGGGCAGGTTCTTTTCTTTTAAATTTGATCTCTGCTCACAGGGTGGAAGGGACTCTGTCTTAGGCTTCTTATGTTAGAGGCTCCAAGTTCTGGCTGTTTACCAGGTGCTTGTGCTGATGTTGGCTGAAGCCCATGGGGGACCCTTATGTCTGGTGCTATGAGGAGGTGGTGGAATGGAGGTTGGCTGGTGCTGCTGGAGGCAGTAAGGGTCTGGTAGCTTACCTAGTGCTGAGCTGGGGTCTTAGAGGTGGTGTCTTGTATGTGCTGAGGCCCAGTGGGGTGTTTCCGAATATCCCTGTGGCTTCACTGAAGCATGTGGTGGTCTGGCCCCCTTTCTTGTCTTGTTAGTCAGATGATGTCTGTTTCCCCAGGGCTATACCAAAGAATATGGAGATTGCCAGTTTCCCTGAGTATGCTAAGGCACATGGGACTTCCTGGTGTTGGTGTTTGCCTACTCCACCACACTGGGGCTCAGGAACTCCTGCTGGTTTGCTGAGGTGGAGCTTGCTGCTGGCTTGCTTCTGTCCTGGACTGCACTCTCCTTTCACCCAAGTGAGACAGACCTTTCTTGTTGGTCCTCCAAGTTTTTTGGGCTGAAAGATTGTTTCACCCCATCTTTTGGCTCTGCTGTTCCAGGATTTGTTTGGGGGCTCTTTTTATCATTGTTTTCAGGTGAATATGGGAGAGTTACAGTGATTTACTGTTTACTCCGCCATCTTCTTTCTGGTTTTTTTTTTAAAAGGTCTAAGCTGAGGGACTTCCCATACTCCTTCTTCTCTTAGATAGTTTTAGCTTCCTCTCCATCATGCCAATGACACCATCCCTTGGAATCCTCTTAGAAGTAGTCTAATGACAAAGGGGGTACTCAGCTGGCATCAATGTGGAGTGGTCCCATCAGTTCCAACTTAAAGTAGACAGAAGACTACCTTGGGTTTCTCTTTGCAATTGCCTATGGCCAGCGTTCAGTCTACTAAGACCCACATCATTACCCACTCCACTGTGTTGAGAGCCTGTTCTGCTGCTTGATACTTCTAGGGTCCTTCTCTGTTGGTAACTCACTCCTCTTCCCACTATCTAGTATCTAGGCTCACTGCATTGGGGTCCTTTTCTTGTGCCCCACACTAGACTGAGGTGCCTGGTTCCAAGATTTGAACGGTGTCTTCTGTATTGAGGCATGAGTCTTGGACTTCTATACTTGGTCTTGGTGATGCCCTGCCCTGTGCCAAGGTTTTAGAACTAGCAAAGGTACAGCTGTTGCTGGGACCTGAGCTCTGCTCTTGGTATATATGCTCTTTCTAACATGTGCAAGAAGTTGCTATTTCTGCCAGAGCCTGGGAGGGTGCTTGGGGCCTGTATTTGGGTCCACCTAGCTGGAATCCTTCACCTATTCTTCGGTAGGAGTCCCACTGAGAAGAACAGTTATAGTTTATGGGAACTAGAGTAGAAACCATCTCATCTCTCCAGATCCTTCTGCTCTCAGTAAATCAGCAGGGATATATTTAGAGCCTTTGTCTCTATCCCCAAATACTAGAAAGATCTCTGGGGATCTTTAAGATGATCGACCTTTGTCCTTTCAAGTACTTCCCTTAGTGTCTTGCACTGAAAATCCTAACAAAGTTTATCTGGCACAACTCCCTAACAGTCTCCCAAATACCATGTAGAAATCCTCAAACAATGCATTAAGCACAGTTTCTTAGATAATATTCAAATTACAAATTATAGGGAAAGCCCACGTCTACCACAATTGGTGTGCCTGGAGATCACTATCATTCCCCCAAACAAAAGTTATGCAGATTCAACAAAAAGCTTACAACATTTATCATCTTCAGTCCATGGCTCATGACTAGGATTATAGAGCCCATGAAAGTTTCAAAATCAAGGTCTCCCATCCCCAGGACTCACTTTCCTCCCTATTACCGTTCATGGACTTCAAGGAGTTCATTCTGAGCTAAACCTTTTGACTATCACCAGCTGTGAAGCGTTATATATCACAACTGTCAGGTTATCTAAAGGATGATAAACTGTGAGTACAAATAGATTACATCATATTCTTAATGATAAATTATGTACACAAAGTGTTGTGAGAGATAGCATCAAAGAGATACGCTATTGGACCAGGAGGAAGGCCAGTCTTAAACCAAGATCAAAAGCTTGCAGATGGACAGCCCTATTTAATGCCATTCATCTCCCGGCTGTGCTTCTCTTTCTCCAGGACTTGTGATTCTCTGCAGAAAGCTCTTTACCCTGGAAGCTCATCTAAGTACAGGACTTCTCACACTGGAAGTGCCTTCTCTCTCTGAAGACTCTCTCTAATCAACTGGTTCCTCCAAGAACTTCCTTTTTAAGGAGAATGTTGAACCTAGCCATTCCTTCCTATCCATGACCCCTGGCTCTTGGACTTTTTCTGTAATGCTTCAGGGTATCTTTATCCCTTCTCTTCCTCCTCCTTTTCTCCCACAACTTTCTTTTATATGTTATCTTCTGCCATTAGAATATAATGCTCCATTGAGAGCAGAGATTGGCTTTCATTCCCTTTGCATTATTTGTGTTGTCAGAACTTATCACAGGGCCTAGCACTTGGTAAGGCTGGATAAATATGTCTTGACTTGACTTTTCTGCAGATCAAGAGAAATTTTTGAGAATTTTGGACTTTTGAGAGTGACAGAATTCCCTGTCAAAGATTTATGGGAGGACAAGGACACATATCAATAAGGGGTTAATGGGTTGTTATTTGTACCACCAGAAAGTTCACCTTGATAAGCTCATAAATTAATTAAGGTACTGAAAAAGAAGTAATTTTGAAACTTGTAAATAACCTGAAAAAGAATTGTTCTCAGACAATTTTTTCCAAAATTATGATTATATTTTGATATTATATGCAATCTTAATAAAGTACCTCAGTTATGTATGGGCGTGTTTTTATATGCAACTATGTATGTGTCTGTCTGTTAGTAAGCTTAGATAAATAACAGATAATCTCAAATTTCCTGTAAAAGTTAGGCAGCAGAGCCAAAATATTAAGTATGTCCTTTTGGAAAGATCACAAAGGAAGAAAAGATTTAAAAAAAAACATGCTGAGTCCATCATAATTTTAACTCACTAAGGGAGTTCTTAGGAATTGAATTAGGTGGGAAATAGAACACTAAAGAGTCTCAAATGCTCCCTCTGACATTACATTAAAACAGAGTCTGGTTTAAAGATCATTTTTGATGTTTTTATAGGATAAAAGAACTATTTGGCTAACCTGACCTTCTCTTTCTATGTTATCCGCCATAAGCAAAAGAGTCTATCCATTGGCTCATTGATTGAAACAAAAATAGAATATACTCAAAGAAAATTCAGACACTATGAAGTAGCTTTTGGTGACATATCAAGAAGGCATTTGATAAGAAAGAGCAAAATTCTTCTAGTGTGGCTATGAGATGTCATTGTGCAGATGGATATAAAATAGCTTTGTCTTATGCCGTAATCGGAGTTTTCCTTGTAATAAAAAAGATGAAATTTGTTCATTGGTTTCAGGTCCCAGTTGGGCAGAATTAGCAGTTACAACAAATCTATACTGTTTACTCTATGCCAGTCTGTGTCCTAAACATTGAGGGGACTAAGAAGAGCTGATAATCTCTGTTCTCAGTGCGATCACAGTCCAGTATGAGAGACAACATGCAAAAAACCCCAAAAAAACCCAAAACCCTAAGTTACAAACAAGGTAAATTGGAGGAATCTTAAAGGGAAGGCACTAAAATTAAGAAGGTTTAGGGAAAGCTTTTTGAGGAAGATGGATTTTTATTTTGAGACTTGAAGGAAGCCAGGGTAGCCAGGAGGTGGAGAGGAGAAAGGGGAACATTTCAGGCATGGGAAGCAGCCAGTGAAAATAGAAGCATAGACATTCTGGAATAGTGAGTAAGATTAGCCAGAGCAGAGAGCTTTAAGCTGTAAATCCAGCCCATTAAAGCATTTAGCACAGTGCCTGACACAGAGTAGGTGCTGGGTAATTGTTACTTATTATTATTGTTATTATTATTATACGGTGACTGTAGTTTTCCCAACTGGTTTCTGATTGTTTAATGAATCAATGAGTAAAACAAACAATCCTCCCCCTCCAAAAAAAAAGTAAGTACTTGCATGAGATAAACACTTAACTAAGCCCTGGGGAATACAGATTCAAAAGTGTGACAGGCCTTGCCCCAGAGTAATTTATGTTCTAGCTGAGGAGATAGCACATTTAAAAGCTTGGCTATAGACATGGGTTTGGGTTTGGGGACTCTCAGGGATGGTGGTTGGAAAAACAGGGCAGTTGATTGACATGTCTGTTCTGGAAGCCATAGTGGTATTGATTTGGTGATATTTCAGAGCAAGGGGCAGAAGTAATGGAGAGAGGACACAGAGACTTGGATGTGTTGCAAAAGGCAAGACTGTAGGTTTTGTATCTTGTTCCTGATTGTTTAAAGGAATGCAAGAAGTGACTGGGATGAAGAAGCACAGTTACGAGGGAGTTCAAGGCTGAGTGTCTTATCTTCCAGACGCAGTCTGTATGACAGGCACCTAAGTGGTGCACTGGAGAGAGCTTGAGCCTAAGCCTAAAGGCAGGAAGATCTGAATTCAAATCAAACCTTAGCTCCTTCCTGGGTATGTGACCCTGAGCAAGTCATTTAACCATTGTTTCCTCAACTGTAAAATGGAGATAATGCTAACACCTACCTCCCAAGGTTGTTATGAGTGTCAAATGAGAAAATATTTGTACAGAGCTTAGTTCAGTGCCTACATAACTCTAGTTGTCTGAATGATTTTTTTTCTTCCATATAAAGGAGGCTATTAAATTATCTTTCAGGCATACCCCACATTTCAAGTTAAATTCAGAATAAGGCACTATTGAGGACATCTCTATATAGCTAGGTTTTGATTAAAGTGAATAATGAATCCCCTCAAGTGGTTGCCTGTATTAAAATTTGCATTATTTGAAGCTATAATCATGTATAATATAATTGGTTCTAGTGCAATGGAAAAATACAATGCAAATTAAAAATTGTTTGATGCAACACTTTAGGGAGATTCATTATTCACACTAATCAGGACCTAGCTGTAGAAAATGGACTTTGACTTTTGAATTCTTGTAAAGAATTAATCCAATGAACTTTTAGGTAATATATGGGTCTGGAGAGATATACCTTATTTAAAAGAATAGAGTAAATAAAATGTATTGGGTATATCAGTGAAGAGGGTGCAAAGAGATTTTGGCTTCTCTTGTGTTAGGTGTTGGAGGGAATGTCACACAGAAGGGTGGGAAGAAGGTGAGCTGAACATTTGGATATAAGTAATAAATTGGAGGGTACTACCTTACAAAGTATGGCTGGGCTGTCTTGGAATGAAACACCATTTTATGCTCCAAAGCACAAGGCTCATTAGGAGAGAAGTCATTCAGTAATGGTGAGAGGGGGAAAAATTAAAAAAGAAAAAAAGAGGACAATTTTGATTACATAAAATTAAAAAAGTTTTGCACAAAAACAAACAAACAACACATATAAGAATGGAAGGGAAAAAGTTAACTGGGGAAAATCTTTGCCATAGATTTCTGTGAGGAAGATTTCATTTCACACACACACACACACACACACACACACACACACACACACACACACACACACACATATATATATATATATATAAAATGAACTGGTTTAACTTTATAAGAATAATAGTCATTCTCCAATTGTCCAAAGGATATAGAAGTTCAAAGGATAAAGAAGTTCTCTAAAAACAAGCTTGCAAAAGATATATATATTTTTAAAGAGCTCCAAATCATCAATAATTAGAAAAAGCTCTGAGACTCCACCTCATAGTCTTTAGATTTGTGAAGTCCACAAAAAAGGAAAGTGAGAAATGTTGGCAGGGTTGTGGGAAAATAAGCAGATTAATGCACTATTACTGGAGCTATAGGTTGGTTCAACCATTCTGGAAATGTGTAATGCTGATTGATGACTTTCTGGTGAGGGTTGCCAACATAGAAATTTGGTCCAAGCAACATAAACAATAGAGTAGTCCGATATCCAAACTGATAAACCTCATGTCCAGGTAATAAATGATGCCATATGTTACTCCATAAGAATCTCAGAAGAATTGAAAATGTTTCGCCTGTAGAAGAGAAGATTTGGGGAATATAATAGGATTGTTCTGTGGAAAAGGGATTACAGAATTCTAGGCCCTCAGTTTGTATAGCATAATATTATTCCATCATATACATATGCCACAACTTATTCAGCCATTCTGAATTGATGAACAGTTCTTTAGCCTTCAGTTGTTTTTTTTTGTTTGTTTGTTTTTTTACTGCCTGAAAAAGGTGAGCTGAACATTTGGATATAAGTAATAAATAGTAATAAAAAAATAAACATTTTTCTACAGAAATTATCTTTCCCTCTTTATTTGATCTCTCTTTGTTATAGGCCTACCAGTGGCGTCCTGTGTCAAAGGGCATGCAGAGCTTAGTAACTTTTTGTATATGATTCTAAATTACTTGCCTGAATGGTTGTACCCATTCAAAGGCCCAACTCATCAATGCATCTGTTTTCCCAGAGCCTCTCCAATATTTATCTATTCATTTATGCAAAAGAGTCATCTTTGCCACTCAGATGGGTGTGAGGTAGGATCTCAGAATTGCTTTAACTTACATTTTTCTAATTAGAAGTGCTTTGGAGCATTTTTTCACATGGTCACAAAGTGTCTGGGTTTCTTTTCTTAAGAACTGTCTCATATTCTTAGACCATTTATCAATTGGGGAATGACTCTTTTTATAATAAATTTGAATCAGTTCTTTATGTATTTTGGAAATGAGACCTTTATCAGAGAAACTTGATACAAAGCATTTTCCCCCAGTGAGCTCTTTTTCTTCTAATCTTAGATGATTGAATTTGTTTGACCAAAAACTTGAATTCTGTATAATTAAATAGAAAGGGATCAAATTGAACAAAATATGCATAAAGACTGCTGTCATGGGGAATAGAAGGCACAGTTTAAGAAAAGGAATAGCAGAATAGGGAAAATATAATTCATGGGAGAAAATATGTAAGAAGATAGCCATAAAGCCTATCATCTCAGTTGTCTGTATACAAACACACAAAACATAGCTAAAAAACAAGGAGAACTAGAGATCTTAATAAAAAAAATACACAGAGAGGAAGTTCTCTAGGGAAGAAATCCAAGCTATTAATAGATATTTTAAAAAAGACTCCAAGGCAAGAAATAAAATTTGACCTCAGTGGTATTCGTGAGACTTGGTTGGAGACTACTCATGCCTGGAATATAGATCTGGAGATTGTATACCTTATTCAAAAGAAACCAAATAGATAAAAGGGGCAATAAAGCCTAGGTAAGATAGTGATAACACATACAATACGCTGAACTACTACATTCTTATTGTTTTGTTTTCTTTTTTCTCTGCCAAGGAGAATCATCTTTGGATTGGGAAGAGTAAAATAAAAATGGTAAGAAGATTTGAACGGCTTCATGGTAATGAAAGAATTAGTCAACATTATTGTTGAGCCTCTATTAATGTCCTTTCAAAGACTATGGAAAACAGGAAAGATTGTGAGACTGCAAAAAGGGGAAATGTCTTGATGTTTTACGAGGGGAAAGAGAAAGAACTGTAAGTCAGTCATATTGACTTCTATTTCTTGAAAAAATTCTAGAACAAATGATAAAACAGATGGTTAGGGATCGTAGAAGAAGTAACCAATAGACATTAAAAAGTCCTTATGGCTTTATATCATAAGGAAGAAAATAAACAGCTTTGGAGTCAGGAAAACTTGGATTCAAGTCTCAGTTCTGATACAGACTGGCTGTTTGTAGTTCTGTGTAAGACTGGGCATGTTACTTAATGTAAGTTAAGTGATAACTTAAGTTGTATAGGGATATTTTTCTGGTGAGGAGTTCAATAAACTCATGAAATCACAGGTTGGGGAGAAAAAATAGAAACAAAAAGCTTTCATTAAGAATAGATCATACCAAGACTAACCTCATTTTCTTTTTGGAAAAAAAAGTAGCCTAGGAACTCAGAGGATTGTTGTATGCAGAGGATAAGTAGATTTTGGCAAAGCATTTGATGTCATCTCTAATGAAAATTTTGTGGACATGATGAAACGATATGTATTACATTATAAAATAGGTGTTTTGGGGAGTGGTTGAATGACTAGACCCAAAGAGTAAAGACCAAGGTTTTATATCAATCTGGACCATGCATCTAGTGCAGTATCCCCCAAGATCTATTCTTGGCCCTGTGATATTTACACCGACTTATATGAAGGCACAGAAGGTATATTTTTCTAATTTATAAATAACATGAATCTAAGATGGATAGCTAGAGCACTGAATGAAAAATTTAGGATATAAAATTATTTCAACTGGCTAGAACAATGGATCAAATCAAATCAAATTTAATTTAATGCAGGTAAATGTAAAGTTTTACAAAACAATTTTATAAGTATGCCACATGGGAAATATGGCCAAATAAGCATTCATATAAAAACAATCTAGTGATTTTAGTAGACTGCCAATTCAGTATGAATTATAGGACTGATATGGCTGCCATGAATACAGATACCATATGTACTAGACTTCAGGAGGAGAGGCATAATATCTAGGAAGAAGTTGCTGGGGGGCTGTCCATGATTAGAACATCTGTGGTGATCTGTTAGGATCTGGGTGCCACATTTTAGAAAGGCCATTATCAAGATGACCTTAATCCAGAAGAAGGCAGTGGGGAATAGTTGGAGACCTAAATGCCATGCTATATGAAAATCAGTTAAAGAAACTGGGAATTATTAGACTTGATGAGCAAAGATTTGGGCAAATATTACATCTGTCTGCAAGTATTTGAAAACTTGACACGTGGAAGAAGAGTTTTAGATTGTTTCACTTGACCCCAAAGAGGAAAACTAGGAGCAATGGCTAGAAGTTATATCAAGGCAGCAGGTTTATTCTGGTTTTTTTTTTTGGGGGGGGGCAAATCTTAATAATTAGAACTGTTGAAAAGTGGAATTTGCTTCCATAAGAGAGTGTGTTTTCCCACTTACAAATTTTCATTCAAGTACTGCATTACCACTTTTTTTTGACAACGTGATAAAGGAGATTCTTGGCCAGATTGGTTTGGATTTAGTGTCCCCTTAGATTTTGTTATTCCATGATTGGTGAGTTCTTAATTAGGACTTGAGAGCACTGTATTTTTAGCACTGTATCCACACTATGTATTCATGTGTCTCCAATGAATCATTGCACTTTAGCATTTTTAGAATAGAATTTTAGAGCTAGAAGGGAGCATTTTGGATGACTTACAGCAAATTCCTTTTTCAGGTGAAGTTGGTCTCTTTGGACTTTTGTTACTCAGCTTAAATAAAGAGGTTGAACTGAAATTCTTTAAGTTCTCTGGCAACTTTAAATGATTTTTGACTCTGATTTGAAAGAGCTATTAAAAGATTCTTACTGAATTTCAAAAGTAAGGTAGTTCATTCCATTATGGAAGATTTAGCATTTGGACAGCACCTTTGAACTAGTGTTTTGTAAGTAGCCTCATGGTAACCAGGTAATATAGTATAGCATCACTAAAATATGTTCTCTTGGTGGAACTGACATTCTCTCTTTCACTCTCTCTCTCTCTCTCTCTCTCTCTCTCTCTCTCTCTCTCTGTGTGTGTGTGTGTCTCTCTCTCTGTCTCTCTCTCTCTCTTTTTTTCTCTCTCTCTCTCTTTCCCTCTGTACACCTCTTTTTAAGAAGGGGTGGGAGGGAGGTTTACATAAATCTGTAATAAACAGTCAGTACCACATTCTAATCAAGACAGGAATTCACTCTACCTGCTATAATGTGGCCAAGATGTATTTTGATGTGGTCCCCAGGACATAGAAAACTCTGGTCTAAATGATATATAGTACCAGACCTTTTCTTTCATATTTTTAAAAATCATTTCCCCTCTAAACATTGGTATAAAATAGATACTCCTAAATTCCATTCAATCTTAAATGAATGGCAAATTTAAAAAATGTGGATATAAGACCCCAAACAGGTCTAGAGTTATGAAAATGTATTTAAACGAATATAACTACTATTATTTAGGGAAGGAGAGTACAGTAATGCCAATATCTTCTTCATGTGGAAAAATACCGGATTGAAAAGTAAAGGCTAAAGTTTTCATATTTCTTCTACTGTATCTGTCATTAAAAAAAAAAACCAAAAAACCCCAAAATTAAAGAAACCAATCGTATTAGATACATGCTCAGCAGTTGTAGATTTTTATTCCTCTAAGATAATGTATTTTTAATATTAGTTTTATTTTCCCCAATTACATGTAAAAACAATGACTAACCTTCACTTTTTTTTTTTTACAGTTTTTAGTTCCAAATTCTCTCTCACTCTCCCTTCGTTCTTCCATTATTAAGAAGGCTAGCAATGTGATAAAAGTTATACACATGGAGTCATAAAAAACATATTAGTCATGTTGTGAAAGAAAACAGATGAAAATTTTTCAAGAAATTATGCTTCAGTCTTCGTTCAGATTCATCAGTTAAGAGAATGCATTTAAAGCAATTTGAAGATGTATATGCTTTTGATTTGGTCATGAAGTTTGTGATTGGAGTAGTTTTGGGAGTGAACAATATCTGGTGGAATGATTCTAGTGTGGAAAATTCAAGTTTCTTTAAAAAATCAAAATAGTAAAAATACATTTTTTCTTCCTAAATCTAATTACAAAATAATTTTAACCTGGGTAAAGGTGTTCTTCTCTCAGAAATATCAAGTATTGTCTTTGAATGTTGCTTTCATAAAAACAGATTAGATAGGTTCTCCAATGTGGGAAATAGAAGCATGTGATAGAATGAATCTCCTAACTTTGATTTTCCTTCACCTTCTCCCCAATCAGTCTTGCTGCAGATATAGCAGAGTACAGAACATTTTCAATCTACAAGCAAGCTGTATGCTGAAAGTTTAGAAAAGTTTGGAAATTAATTACCATTACAGTTGTTTAGATGTCTGTGTACATTATCTTAAGTAACAATGGAAAAAAAATGAAGGTAAGATTCCTATGGCAGTTCAGAAAAGCCTATTTCATGGAATCATAAAATTTCAGAGCTAGAAAAATCCCTGCAGATAATTATTTGGTTTAACCGCTCCATTTTCCAGTTGAGGAAACTGAGGGCCAGAAATTAGACAGTTGCATTAAGCTATTACGTAGTAGAAAAAATGTACATCTAAAACAATTTATTTTTAGAAAACAGTCTGTTGTAGTACTAGGAACTGAACAAAACTTAAAATGAAACTGAGTAAGAAATTTAAAAAAAACCTTGATACTGAAGGAAATCAGGTTTCATCACAAAAGGATGTAGTACATGGACATTTTTTTGACAAATTCTAGAAATGAACTACTCAATGTCTTTAAAAAATTGATAGCACTTATGGAATTGGAGTTTTTTTTATGATGATGGCCAAATGAGATATATTTTGAACATTGTGTATAATGCCAGGCACTTTGTATATCATAAAGCACTATATGAAAAAATGCCAACAATAATAAATTATTATCACTATCATTGACTTCTAAAATGCTCCACTTTTCCTTGATGAAGGAAAGAATATTGCCAATGTAACTATTATACTTGTTAACCATTATTAGGATGGGTTCTTAATTTTCTTTTCTTTTTGTCTCATAAATAGAACAAAGATGGGCAGAAAGAATTTCAAAACATAACAGTAAAATTTAGAAGAAGAATAAAAAAGATTATATAGGTTTTAAATAGAGAAATAATTTACTCTGGTCATTCAAGTCCCTAAACCAGTGCAAAAGTGGAGCCAGTTCAAGGGGAAATAAGGAAGAGAGTGCTAGAATTCATCAGAAAATAAGAGGATTAGGGAAATAGAAAGTTTTTCAGTTTTGGCAAATCAGAGTGGGGTGGTTTACAAGAGGGAGTGCTCAAGAAAAATGGGTGACAAAAAAGCGTAACTTTCAGTAACATGATTGCTGCTACTCGGCATCCTACCCATGGGATCAGTGCTCTTCTGTTCAGGGCAAGAGCTCTTATATGATTCCTGTAGGATCATATATCATAGATTTGAGGCTGGAAGTGACCTTAAGTGACATTTAGTCCAACCCCACTCACTTTACAGATGAGGAAACTGAAGCCTAGAGAGACTAAGATTTGCCCAAGGTTCTACAGTTAGGAAGCACCATCTTTTCTTGTTTGATTCTGTATAACTGTGATTTATCTACCTTCAGATCAATTAGCATGTGCCTAAGGTAAAATTGGAGACAGCTAGGTGGCTTAATGGATAGAGTGTAGGGCCTGGAACTCAGCCTGAGTTCAAATCTGGCCTCCAACACTTACTAGCTGTGTGACCCTGGGCAATTTTTGCCCAATTTCCTCATCTGTAAAATGAGCTAGAGAAGGAAATGGCAAACTGCTCCAGTACATTTGCCAAGAAAACCCCATGGACAGTAGTCCGTAGGGTCATGGCTGAACAACACAGCACAACAACAACAAAGTGGAATCACCTGAACAATGAGAAGAAAAAATAGATAAAATAAAAGGTTTGGCATGTGTGCCATCCTTCTGAAAATGAAGAAAGGAATCA
Source organism: Pseudochirops cupreus (assembly GCA_028627135.1). Classification (NCBI taxonomy): domain Eukaryota; kingdom Metazoa; phylum Chordata; class Mammalia; order Diprotodontia; family Pseudocheiridae; genus Pseudochirops; species Pseudochirops cupreus. The sequence goes on along the minus strand of CM053580.1, from coordinate 197,813,603 downwards.
CTGGGGAAGATATTTTGGGTCAAATAGTCCCACCCATCAGATGGTATCTTTGGACCACCAAATTGCTTATTTTCCAGAGTTAAGGTAGAGTGGGCACAGGGCAGGAGAGATTAATTGATTCTCTGGATGAGCAGTACATTCAGAAAGTGCCTGCATTCAGGCCAGCTTTTATTAGTTCTGGAGTCAGCCAAGAATGTATCCTGAAATTCCTAGGAATACACTCAGGGTTGTGGCACATTGAGTAAATCAATTAGCCCTATAGCCAGTCCCACCCCAATTTTCTAGGTTGCACAGAACTAGGCCTCCTCTGAAGGGAGAGAATTATACAAGCTGCATTACAGCATAACTACTCCCCTGCATGATTTACCTCATACGCATATTCTGTATTTTCATCTGAAAAGGCAGAATCAAGTTGAATTTTTAAGAAACTAGACCTTGAGTGCCCTCCTTACAGTTTTTGATTGTGCAATGAATTCTGACCTCTAATAGTCAGGTGATCATAATCCACATGAAGAAATCTAGACAGAAACAAAGCACAAGCCATGTGCAGAAATCCCTGCCATACCCATCTGAGCAAATGATTCTTTTTTTTTTTTCTGAGAAGACTCACTGAAATCAAATATAATTTCCATGCAGGGATGCCAGAAACTTTTGCCATGTTTCCAAAAACACTGCAGAGAAGTTTTAAATCATATTTTTCAGTTTAGAAAGGGTTTTTCCCCATTCAACTTCTCTTTAGTCCTTTTGAAAAAATAGTTTTAGCTATTTAAAGTAGGAAAAATCACTATGGCAATAGGAATCTTAAAAAACATGATTGAGAAATATAAAGTTTTACTCTTTCTTCACATGTGGTATACACACACACACACACACACACACACACTCCAACATCAATCCTGCATCCCTTGCATTTTCTCCCCTAGCTGAATTGATCATAGTAGAGCCAAGCCTTGGTGAAATTTTGAATTAGGATACTCTAGTACATATTGTTTCTGCAATGCAGTAAATAATGACATTTACCTCCTTAGCTTATTAAGATATTTGTGAAGCTCTTCGAAAACTTTAAAGCACTCTGTAAATACTGATCATCCTCCTCATCATCTCCCTAGATCACTCCACTTACTACTTTCCTCTGGTGAGCTTATCCATTCTCACTTTGTAGAATATTATCTGACAATAGCAGATTTTTTTTGCTTGAACCCATGATTTCATAGATCTAGAAAATCCCTTCATTGATACCAATCATCAATTCACCTATATGTTATGATTTTTAGAGTCTGCTAAATATTATAAGATTGAGAACTAGAAAGGAAGTAATAGAAGCCACATGAGTCCAACCTTTCTCAGTTTTACTGATGAAGAAACCAAGGCTTAAAAAGTAAAGTGATAGCCCAGTTACACATCAGTAAGTGTCAGAGGCAGGATTAGAACCAGGTTTTTTGGGCATCAAGGGTGGTTCTTTATCTACCAGGTCAGACTGCCTCTCAAGAGCTCAGGATAATGGGAAACAAGAATATCTGTCACATTTATTCTGAGCTTGGATGTAGGATCTGAATGTTCAGAAAATGACTCCAAAAACAAGTTTTAAGATTTAAGAAAATGAGTAGTACTTGCGGTAATAGTGATGAGCTTATACAGATCTATTCGTATACTACCCTTTTTTTCTCCTTGTGACCAAACACATCCAGTTCTTGTTAAATGTGCAATATTTTGTGTGGAATTTGGGGAAAATAACCAGATATACATTTACCCTTAAAGTACCCGGTAAAACCATGAATGACCAGAAATCTAACCCTCATTGACTTATTTTTTAAATTATTTCATCAAATCCCCCTTTATTTTGCAGGTACAAAAACTGAGAGAAGTTAAGAAAATTTTCTAAGATCGTATAACTAGTTAATGGCAGAAATGATAAAACAAAAACCAAAACAAACAGCAAGAATAACCTGCCATCTTCCAGTGCAGAAAATACTCTTTCTGTTACATGACTCTGCAAAACGAATAATGATGTCGGCAGGAATTAAGTTCTGCCAATGTCTTTCAGCAATTTAAGATTTTTAAATAGTTTTAGGCACTTCTCACTGTATCGATTAAACCCTTTCCCATTCGTTGCTACCATCAGACATTGTACTGACAATTTTTAATGGGAACCAGCCAGTTTGACCACCAGTCTTGCAAGTAGATGTCAACAATTGCTATTTGTGCTAAACTTCTGGCTGTTAGTTTTCCATGCCTCCTGCACTTCTTACAAGGGAAAATAGCCTCAGTGAATATTGTGGTTGCCAATAACTTCTCTACAGGGTGGGTGGCCCAGGTGCCAGTCACTCAAAGCCTTAAAATTGCAGAGCAGAAGAGATGTCAAGATGGCATGTGTTCTACGTCCCTTTCTGTAACAGGTTTACAATAAACTACCAAAGACAGATGGCTTTCAGTCATAATTGTGGGAATGTTCAAGGACAGATACTGCAATGATTCTATTGGTAGATCATTCTCATGTCTAATTACCCTCATAGTCAAGATCTTATTCCTTTTGTCTAAGCCAAAGTTTTCTTGATGCAGAAAAAAAAATCCAATTTCTCTTTCCTGGATGTTTCCTAAAGGATATTTCCTAGTCAGGACTAGATAGGAAGTTCTCTATGCCAGTGAGGAAAATCTGGTCAGTGTCCTCCTTTCTAAAAACATATCCATGTTAAAAGACATGTCCAATCCTTTTCTCCTCCCAAAAGTATCTGGAGTGGCATACTTTGGAAACAATCATATAATACTAGTGGTCAGGCCTCTCAGTACTTTCCTGTGCTATGTAGGTCTCAGATGGGGGTGCAGAGAGGTATAGCACTTTAAGGGCTCATCAGTAGTTGGATAGTTGTCTATATCTTCTGTAGTGAATTGCTAATATAGGTCTCAACATGTGTGGAAAAATCCAGAAAAGGTAACTAAGATGGTGGGTCCACATAAGAAAAGTAAAATGGTGACAAGAAAATCAGGAAAAACAAAACAAAACAACAAAAAAAGTTGATTTGTAATCATAACTTTCTTTAAACTACTGTGATGAACCTTTGCTGACTTCTTACTTGGATGCTGCTGTGAACTGTGAGCTCATTAATGTCAATACTTCTTCCAATGAAAATCAGCTTGCATAATCTTTGTCCATATTCTCCCCTAAGTCCTACAAGGGGGAACTAGAGAGTTCACTTAGTTTTCTGGGTAGGCTTACTCTAGGACTCATGACCTTGACAGTATATGGATACTGAATCACTGTGGAAAGTCCATTTGCTATCTCTTGTTCTTATTATGTGACTTAAATACTTTCAGTGTGTTTAGGATAGGGACTAGGACTAAGATTTCATTGGTATAGGGAACTTCCAATGAGGAAACATCGGTCATCGTCTTTTTTGGCCGCTTATAATCTTAAAGAGTTGTCTCAAACTCTCAGAGGTTAAGTGGCTTGTTCAGGGTCATAAGACGATATGTGTCAGAAGCAGGACTTGAACCTAGTTCTTCCTGGCATAATGTCTATTAAACACACATACAAACAGATACACACATGTAATTTGTTGTTGTTACTAAGTTATTTCAATCATGTCCAACTCTTTGTGACCCCATTTGGGGTTTTCTTGACAAAGATAATGGAGTGGTTTACCATTTCCTTCTCCAGTTCATTTTACAGATGAGGAAACTGAGACAAACAGGAGTAAGTGACTTGTCCAGGGTCACACAGCTAGTGATTTGAATTCAGGAAGATGAATCTTCCTGACCCCAGGCCCAGCACTCTATCCACTGAGCCACCTTGCTGTTCCTCACGCATAATCAACACAGGCATTATTTTAGATAGGTCTGCATATGTGTGTGTGTGCAATACAAAAATATTATGTGCGTATGTATGTATAAACCCATATACACACATATATCAATCTATCTATACCTATATCCATATCTATATCTACATGTCATTTAAAACTAAACAATTTTCCACCACGTTCGTGGTAAAAGCTTCTTAAATGACCAGAAATTTCACAGTCTTTGAATTTTAGAGCTAAAATTATAATTTTATAGAATACATCATACAATCCCCCCTTATTTTCCAGGCATGTATATGTATGCATGTGTAGGTACCTGATGACATGTATATCTACACATACACACACACACACATATATACACACACATAATAATGGACGGTTGTCTGTTTTACCACATATTGTCTGAATAATAGGTGTTCTTCATGCACTTGATTTTTCTTTTCCATTCCCCACTTAGTTGATGTGTTAAATATTGTTGAACTTTATTGTCTACAGTCTCCAACACAAAACTTCATTGCATGTGTGTGTGGGGGGGGTGTATAACATACAAAACTGTATGACAAATTATAATGCCTTTATTGTTACAAAATCATAGAAATGCTTTAGAATCCTATGGCACAAAAAAGTCCTAAATGACTTGACTGAAACGCTTGGATGACTGCTTTTTAACATAGGTTTAAAAAGAAAATCCCAAAGCGTGTGTGTGTGTGTGTGTGGGGGGGGGTGAAAACATAACCCATATACACAAAGCAGTTGTGAAGAATCCACACATGAAAAATCTTACTCCCCCCCATAGACCAAGACTATATGAATTTAGAAGTCTTTATTTTTACATTTCAAATATATACCAGGTATATCCCCTCCCCACAGTATACTTCAGCCATCATATCACCAAAAGAAACAATTAAAGCCCTAATTATGCTGTACTTCTGTGTTTTGCTGAAAATGTAGACTGAACCCTTTCTAGTGATTTTGTTGTTGTTGAGATGTAGTGTGATTTCTTTTGTGTAGGAAACTCTGGATGAAGCAACTGTTCTTCAGCATATGGTCTTAGAGATTCCCTTTCATCAGATTTTAAACCCAGATTTTCCTGACTTCAGAGCTAAAACTTTATCTACTACATGATATTTCTTCTGATTATGGATGCCAATCAAGATACTCTGAAATATTCCAGGGCTTGATGCTATGTGCACATCCTTCCCAAAAGGGAACATCTGGAGGCTCTCATTATCTGTAGAGGATTTCTCTTCCATTTAGACTTTGTACTGAATATTCTCCAAGCCATCTCTCTGTTGAGCTCTCAGTTAGTAATCACAAGATCATCCAACACACGGTAATCTTTGGTTATGTCTACAAGATTGGGAATCCTATACTAAAACAATATAGAATGAGTATTTTCACTCATTCTCTTAAATACCATTTAAGTATTTTAAGAGAATGATCATGTGTCTCCTTATTTCTCTTCTCATGGTTAAAAATAGTTGATCAGTTTCTTCCCTTTCCCTTTCAAAATGTGATGCCAAGAACTAAACACATTCCTCCAGATGCTGAAGAGGCAGTTTGGCAGAAACATGGCATAGGACTGTATAAATAATGTCAGGAGTGCTGAAGCTCAGCCGAGGCAAAAGATGACAAGAAAGACTAGGGCAAACAAAAGATATATTTTAAGTTATATTGGGTAAAAGAGGAGGAAAAAAGAAAGACAGATGGCTACTTAAGTGTGAATGCTACCATGATAACTGATGATACTCACTTGTGATTTTACTTTCACTGTCTCTGAAAGGAATTTGTCTGAAGCTCATTGGCCTACAGTTTGCAGTCTCTACTCCCTTCCATTTTTTTTTTGAAATGTGGGATATTTCTCTTTGTTCAGTCATGTGACACCTCTCCCATTATCCATGAACATTCGGGAACTCAGCAATCACATCTTGTGTTCCCTAGGATGTGCTTCTTTTGAGCGAATAGACTGTAATGCATCAAAAGAAGTTAGAGAGTTTCTTCTTTCTCTCGAATACTTGTGATTTGTGTTCAAATCCAGGCTTAGCTATTTATAATGGACATGACCTTGGATAGGTAGTTCATTATTGGGACCTCAGCAAGATTAGGGTCATCTCTAAGGTCTTTTTCTAGATTTAAATCTGTTGATCCTAAAAATATGATATTAGGGGTGAGAGCTTATCTTCACAGCAGGGGAGGTCTATTAAGGGACAGGGAAGATCTTCACATTCGCATTCCCATGACACCAGTCTTCTTTATTCTACTCTATTGCTCCTCTTATTAGGACATTATCACTGTAACATTTCTGGTTATATTGTTGAATAGTCAGAATGCAAACGTTAGGTGCTCTGTGGAGCTGAATGAGTACATGGGTGGTTTGGGAGAATGTGATTGGGTAGAATAGGTCCTGCCATCTTCTCTTGCACCTGGAAAAGTAAGACACATCTTTCTCTGAATTACTTAATATATTCTGAACAGAACAAGGAAAGGGATAGTGTTATCTGCTCCTGTTAACCTTAGTCAAAAAGAAATGGGAAGTAAGGAATATTGTGTGGCAGTGATCCTCGGAGTCAGGCAGCAGGCAGGTAACAAGCATTGTGCCAGATACTGTGCTTGTGTCAAGAGGTAGAATATTTACTTCCTCTCTATTTCAAGCATAGGAAAACATTAAAAGACTTGAGATGGAATCTGGCCCTGCCATTTGGAGCCAAAGGATGTGGGCATGAGAGGACAAGCTGGCCTGAGGAAGAATGGGCATGAATTTGGAGTACTGTTTCTACTTGCCAGTCATCTCACTTTGGTTCAACCTAAGATGGTCACTTTGTTAAAGAATCACCACAGGACATGATATGATCGGTGGCTATGCTGGAAAAAAATTCTCAGAACATTGAACTGTCCCCAGTTAAATAAAATATATAGGAAAATTAATGAATTTTAATATTGTTTAACAACTTAAAAATAAAAAAAAAAACACTCTAAGCTCCAAAGGTCAACTAGCAATTGTTACCAGCTGTATGTTGCCACGTGGTATAAACTGAAAGCTGTCTCTGCACTTGTCAACTTTCTTTTAAAATTGTTTAACTCAATGCCTGACTATGTGAAAGCCATTTCTTGAAAACACCCTAGTTGACTACATAAAGCATTTAAATGTACATAACTGAGAATAACCAGAATTTATTTAAGCAGCTTCCACACACAGTACCTACCAGAAACAGGCTGGTGAGGTAAAGTAGAATGAGCTAGTAACCTCTCGAATCTCTTCCAATTCTAACAGTCTATGAATAGGTGAGTGTGAATTTTTCCTCTGTTTTTTTTTTCATTCAATGGCTCCTTCCCAGAGAACTGGAAAGCCCCTGGCTCCCATAGCTGGAATCTCAGAATTTCCTGGTAATAGAATAGTACAACATGAAGCATTGCAACATAATTCTTCAGGGAAAAAAATGCTGGGAAGCATCACAAACAATTCTGTGAACAATCAGAGGTTTCAAGGGTAAACTCTATTGTTTTAACTTGCCTTCTGTTACCATTCAAAAGTTTTACTTACATAACCTTCACAAGCCTAGAATTCTATGGTAGCTGGACTAGTGTGATGTTTTGATTCTATAGGCTGTGTGGAAATTCTTGTTCAAATGTCTGACTTGTAAATGATTTAGAAAATTATTAAAGTGGTGTAAAATGTAAGGTAGAGAAGATCATAGATTTAGAAATAAAAGGTATATCAGAAGCCATCTAAAATCCCCTCATTTCAAAGATATAAAAACTGAGGTCTAGTGAAGTGAAGCATTGGTTAGAACGCCTGGTGTCAAACCCAAAACTCTTTCCATTGCATTCCACTGTCTGGTAGCATCCCTGCTGGTGGCTATTGCATAAGCAAGAAGATGTAGAGAATGGTGAGAGAGTTTTCCTCAATGCTGTAAGTTAGGTACAAGTGATTCAGGTTTCTGTTTTATTTTTACTTAATCTTTGCAATAGATAAGCCACTTGCTTTACTGCAAGTTGCATTGATTGTCCGCCACAGGCATTTGTAGAATGTAATTGTTGACAATTCTGAGCTCACTAAAAGTTTGTGTTTGTATAGGCTTATTAATAGCTATAAATGGTAATAAATAAAAAGAAAACCATATTAGATCATCTTTTTTGGCATCTTATTTTCTGTTGTTAACAAACTAGAATATGATGCTAAAAACAAAAGGGAAAAAATATGGTGTTGGAAAGTTGGAATGCTTTTTGTTCTGCTTGAATATTCACCACTAGAGGACACCACACACTGTGTAAAAAAAGCATTTGTGCCCAAGGGGAAGTGTCAAAATATAAATTATTTCAGCAGTCATTTTCCATATATTTCTGAATTGTAATTATTGTAACTCAAAAATACTGCTAATTTGCAAAAAGAAAAAGTGCCTCTATTTTCCTTTGCAACTTTACAGAGGGTTGTCATACTTTATATGAATTTCTCAGACAACAAATTTAACTTGTTTATTAATTTAAAGAATCAAATCATACCTCTGTCTCTTGAAAAGTGGTTTGTCATTTATGATTTTCCATTCAGTTGAATAAAAGTGGATTATTTGGCAATTGGGTTGCGCAGGGATACATTCCTTGAAAGGGAATGATTTTAAATGTAGGTTTGAGCATCAAAGTAGCTCATATACTCCATGCAATATTTTCCTTAAAAAAAAAAAAGAAAAAGAAAAGAAGAGCCAGAGCATTCAACATTCAACATTTTGGTTTCCTTCTTGCTCCTACTTTTAGCCTCTTTCTGAACTTCCATAAGCAAAAGTAGAATTTTCAGAGAAAGTAAGTTTTTTCTGTTAAAATTTTCCTTGATAAAATTAGACATGAAATAAAGACCTCCATTAGAGAAAGTATGTTTTCCCAAGGATTAGGATGACTTAATAAGTCAAGAAATGTCAAGACTTAGCAAGAATTTTCAAGTTCAAACAATTATCAGGGGAAATGAAGATATTTCTACATGGCCTATCCCTTAGAATATGAGAGTTTTGAGAAAAAATGAATATATCTGAAGTGTTCGTTGAAATTCCTGTGTGTGGGGTATATGGTGTTTTCAGGGAGTACTGGCACTTCTGGTGTGAGGGCTTGCCAAACCTTTTTTAGGGCTGTCCTTCTACCTTTGGTGTCTACCTTCACCCAGCTCTCACCTGTGGCTCCAAGAAGATGTAGCATGTGCAGTGACCACATGCTGGTAAAACCATCTGGTTAAACCAGACTGAAGGTAATTGACAGGCCTCAAACCCAAGCATGTGAAGACTTCTTCTGGTGGAATGCAGAGGGGGGATGAGAACAGTTTTTCCAGTGGCCATGAAGGTGGCTAAAAGAGATGCTGTGGAGCATTTAGAGCAGACCTGCACAACTTGGCAGTATGTAGGGGCCAAAATTAAAATAGGCTCATTTCCTTCAGGATGCAGATAGGTTTTTAGTGGCTCCCTTTCCAAGTAAAGGTATAATTAGTGATTAAACTCTTTTGCAAATAAACCATATTTTAAAAAAGGAAAATTTCAATTAATATCAATTAATTACACTTACTACTTAATGTAGAGGACTGCAGGCCAGTGGGATTGACCCTGATGGCTGAATAAGCCCTCTCAGCTGAAGAGCCTACTGCCCCTGGATCAGTTTCCTACCCCTCAGGAAGGAGCTTAAACACACAGGCGTGAGCATTATGTCCTTGAGAAAAGCCTGGTATATACACCCCTGGCCTGGGAACAAAGAAGTGTACAGTGTCCTCAGGGGAAGACAGTTAGGAGGTGTTCTATAAAAGCTTGGCCCTGGGGCCATAAAATAAGCTCTCTATTTTCTGGCACTCTTGGCGTCCCAACTCTTTTATGCATCCTTCTCAAAGCCTCTGGGTAAGCAACTCTTTTTCAGTCCTGCTGTGGGATGGCCAGGCTCCCCACAACTGGTGCCCATGCGAGGCCCAGAAAGGACAGGCCAGGAAACGACAGGACAGGCCAAGTGGGTATTGCGAGCCCACGTTGTTTTCTCCCAGAGGTCCCCCTTGAGCAACACGGGATCCTAGGACAAGGTAAGGGGAAGGCTTGGATGAATGCTTTTGGTACTCTCACTCTCCTCCTGAGCAAGCAAACAAGGGCTATGGGGCGATTGCAGATTAAGCAGCCTAGCCTGGACGTATGAGAAAGTCCTCCTACGAGTAGTGAAAGAAAGGGGACTCATGGTCACTCAGGATCAGGTAAAAGAATTTTTGGATCTGCTAGAGATCACTTGTCTGTGGCTACCTAAAGAAGGCACATTAGACCCTAAAAAATGGAAACTAGTAGGCGAACAATTGACAGACTATTACTCCACGGTAGAGCCAGAGAATTTCTCAGTACATTGCTTCCAGTTATATAATGTTCTTAAATTGTGTGTAGTTGAGCCAGATTTCTACCGAGAGATTTGAAGGTTTAGGGGACTCAGGTAGAGGAAGGGTTGGAAGACGAACAAGAGCAGGGGAATAAAGGAGAAAAGGGCTGTTACCTGATGGGGCGGACAGCTCTACACAGCCCTCTGCCTCCCTCCTCCCCCAACTTGATGCCCCTCTTATCAGAGCATGCGCATCCCTGCTGGGGATGTGGTCAAGCAGAAAGAGCACAGTATGCTATCCCCCCTCGACAAAGCTGCCCAACAAGCTAAGCAGCATGGAGAGGATTACTGAAACCTAGGATTACAAACATTTCCCGTATTAGAGAGACCTGACCCACAAGTCCTTCGTGATTACGAACCCCTTGATATCAGGATGCTCAGAGAAATTAAAAAGGCCTCTAGCGAATTTGGTTCAACTTTCATGTATGTTAGAACACTTTTGGACCAAGTAGCCTGTACCATCCTACCCCCTCATGATTGGAGACAGGTGGCTCCCACGTGCCTGGAACCCGGAGAATATATGGTTTGGAACTCTGAGCAGTGCAGACAACAGGCCACCCGTAATGAGCAACAGCATGTGCCCTTCAGTTATGAGCAGCTCTCGGTACCGGTCCATATCGGGCAGTAGGCCGGCAGCTACATTATGATATAGGGGGATACCAACAAATAGCTCTATGTGCCACAAGGGCTTGGGCAGCACTCCCTGGAAAGGGGGACAAAGGACAATCATTCACAAAATAACTCAAGGACCCCAACAAACATTCACGGATATCGTAGCCCACCTTACACAATCTGTCATTAGAGCAGTTGGAGAAGGACCTGCAGCTGACATTCTGATAAAACAAGTAGCCTGAGAAAATAGCAACCAAGACTGTAAGAGAGCTCTTGCAAGTTGCAAAAAGAACATCGTTGCTGTGGAAGAGATGACTCAAAAGTGAGCCACAGTGGGCACTCAGACTTTCTATGTAGATCTACTTGGAGAAAAAATTGGGGGTGCTGATACTTAGCACAGGACATGGCGGGGCCTGGAGGAAGGAAGATCGAAAGTGCTTTCATTGTGGAAAACTGGGTCATTTGCAAGCCCAGTGCAGGCAAAAAGGGAAAGACAAAAAGGAGCTCATTAGAACTAGGCCCTCCAGGCTTAATACCTCATGCCCAAAATGTGGAAAAGGCTTTCCTCAGAATGTAGGTCAGAAACGGCTCCCAGGCCCTTTCCCTGGGCCCTGTCAACAACAATGGGGAATGGCAGCAGCCTTGGGGCGGTCCCTCAAGTTGACAGCAGTAGTACATTCAACAACAAATTCAACAGGACAAAACCACTGGGGATCGTGAACCTCCCTTCATGTGGTAACTGTTTCTATTTTTGCTGATCAGGAAGTTACAGTACTTCAAATTAGTCACATCATTGTCCCAGTGCAGAACACACCACCTTTGCAGCTTGGGTACCGTGGGTGTCTTCATAGCACCCCCTGAGGTCACATATCAAGGTTTTGCTATTGTTTGGCAAACAGGAGAAACCCTTCTTAAAGTCGCCATTATCAGCCCCAGAGAGAGGGAGTCAAACATTTCCCTAGGTGACACTGTGGTCCTTGGCCTTCTTTTACACAACCAGCGTGGGTCACTGGAATGCACCAGGTTAGAAAGAGAAGTTGAAAAGCTCTTGCTTTTTGAATTGCTTCAAAGCAATTCCAAGAAGCTAGACAGAGGGCTAGTGTTCATTGGAATCAAGTAGTGAGGAGCTCTCGCCCATTATTAAGGATAACATTGCAGGGACGGCCCTTCACAAGCCTGATCGACACTGGGGCAGATAAAAGTTATTTCCAAGGATCATATAGATTGGCCCCTGCAGGGCACAGACATTGATATGGTGGGAGTAGGGACAGCTTCCAATACTGAAGTAAGTGTGAACAGATTGAGATGGGAATGCGAAGGGAAGGTAGGGACCCTATGTGCTCCTCCATTTGCCTATTAATTTGTGGGGATGTGATCTTCTCAGACAAATGGGAGTTACCATATCTACTCAGGGTTTTTTAATGGGGGTCACCTCTCAACGGCCTCAAAAGACCTCAGATATACCCATTAATTGGAAAAATGACACACCTATATGGGTAGAACAGTGGTCCCTATCTCAAGAAAAAATTGAGGCCTTTCTAAGAAATAAGACTATTTCTTATAGTGCAGGAGCAGCTTAAGCTTAGCCTCATGGAGGAGTCACATAGTGCATGGAACTCCTCCACTTTTGTAATCAGAAAAAGGAAGTCAGGCAAATGGAGAATGCTCATTGATTTAAGACAAATTAATAGTCAAATGAAACTGATGGGAGCCCTTCAGCCTGTGCTACCATCTCCCAATATGATCCCACGAGATTGGAAAATGTGGGTTATTGATTAAAGGATTGCTTTTATTCTATCCCGGTTACTTCCCAAGATGCACTCCATTTTGCATTTTCTGTACCCTCAGTGAATGTACAAAGACCACAACACTGCTATCAACGGAAAGTTTTGCCTCAAGGCATGAGGAATAGCCCTACAATGTGCCAGCAGTTTGTAGATAAAGCCTTATACCTTCTGGCAAAAATTCCCACAGGTATATATTATGCATTATAATGGATGATATCTTAGGAGCCTCCTCTTTAGTCCCCTTGAGTTAGAGGCGTCTCTGACATATGTTATCGAATGCCTTGCCATGGTTGGCCTTGAGATTGCCGAGGATAGGGTTCAGAGGACCAAGTCATGTCAGAATTGGGGCTACAGCATCCAAAGGAACCAAGTCACATTACAAAAACTACAGATTAGAAGAGATCAATTGAAGACCTTAAATGACTTTCAAAGGCTGCTACGGGAGATTCAATGGCTTAGGACTCATGTAGGTATCCCCACATCAGATCTCACTGAACTCTATGGCATTCTTAGAGGATAGCCAGACCCCACCTCTCTATGGGAACTCACTCCTAAAGCAGCCTAACAGCTTATCAGGGTGGAGAAAGCAATTGCACAATCCACCACAGGGAGATGTGACTTGCAACAACCATTAGAGATTTCCTTACTGAATATACCTGTTTATCCTTCTGCCCTGATACAAGGGCTTGGCTTCCTTGAATGGTGCCTCCCTCCTGCACAGCCCAAGCAATCTCTACTTCCTTATCCTGAGGCTGCCCCAATTTTGTTTTGAAAAGCTATTGTAAGATGTTTATTCCTTTCTGGCATATACTCCAAGGTTATTCATGTGCAGTGTACTCAGGTCCAGATAGATCACCTCCTTGCCCAGGAGGTCGATTGGCAAATATTCCTCATTTATCCCTGTTCCTTTTCTCATAGACTTCCCATCCTTCTGTCTCGATTTTTTTTCCAAATGGCAGTGGATCTATCAATCTATCATCGACAAGGACCCAATCAATACAAGGCACAGTCATTGTATATACAGATGCCACAAAAAGCCTGAAGGCATCGATTGTTTGCCCCATGAAGGAATGAACAGTTGCATATATTGGATATCCCTTTTACCTCCACTCAGAAGAATGAATTATATGCCATAGCCCTTGTGGCACAGAAGTTCCAAGAACCATTAAACATAGTTACTGATAGCCAATATGCAGCAGGAGTTATGGAAAGAATTGAAACCGCCATCATTAGGAATCAGGCCAATGAGATTACTCAGTTGTTTTATTTTACTCAGACTGTTATTAGGGAAAGAACACACCCTTTGTATATTCTTCATGTTAATTCACATACTAATTTATCAGGTCCCATAATTGAAGGCAATAAGCTTGCTGATGAAATTCTTACTTTTCCTGTCTATGAAGCTCAACAATCTCATTCCAACTTCATCAATCAGCAAGGTTTTTAAGGAGACAGTTTCAGATATCTAGAAGACAGGCATGGGACATTGTTAGAGCATGTCCTCAATGTGTTCCTTTCACCCCACCCCCTCCTGGACCATTCTTTAATCCCTGCAGTCTCTGCCCTAATCATATCTGGCAGATGGCAAAAAAAAAGAGAAAGGGGGCCACAGGGGAAGAACCCCCTGTAATAGACTGAATCTAGGTCAGGGGCAGAGCACCCTGTAATAGACCTGGCCACAAACACCTGGAGGGGGCCGGGGACAGTGATTACTTGGGGAAAAGGGTATGTTTGTATTTCCCAGGTAATGGAACCACTTCAATCTGGATCCCATTATGGTGTGCTCCAGTGTTCACAGAACCTGATGCAGTGAATGTGCTGTTGACGCTGCTTCAGAAGGAGAAGACGCCCCTGCAACAGGATGACACACTTGAGAACACAGAGCTGCCTGGTCCTGCTGACACTGTTCACCCTGAATAAACCAACCTCGGGAACCACAGCAGAGCGTGATCAAGAACAACAACAATTCAGTGGGACTTGTGGAAAGCTTTTGCAGCTAATGGCTTAGTGACGGTTGTACGTGACCATCAAGGAAGACAAATGCGTAGGAACAATACCGTTTATGCCAATTTGGCTACTTGTCTTCCCAGTCAATTTGCTTCTCTCATAAGGATGTATCACTGAAGAAAACAAACATTGAGGGACCTTATGGAATGTTACTTGTGTTCAATGTCAACTTGTGTAGTGTATAAACCACACTGTTGTTGGGAGTGGGTAGGTTATGATTGTAACTCAAGCCCCTTTTGCCCTTTAACTAGTGTTGGGTGGTTGGGTAGCCCTTCTGATCGAGTACTTACGCAATTGGTGAAAAGGGGACAGTGGAAGAGGTGTATTTTGTGTAGGGTGCTTGTTTTTATAATGCCTGTGTCTATTATTACATCTTCTGTGGTTCTTGCAGTGTCCATCACCTCTTTACAGACAGAGACAAAGACCACTGAATTTGTACAACAGTTGCAGAGATATCTCAATAGCATTAGAGAAACAAGAAAGGTTAAATGAAGATCTGTTGCTGTTGATTGAGAATGTGAAAGAGGTGGTTATAGCTGAAGGGGATATTGATGAAGTATGGTTATAGTTTTTACCCTATTTATGTAACACCAGTGAAATAATAGGTCTGATTATGGTTGGCAAAAAGTTTGGTTATATACGTTTCTTTCCCTGATTGTATTGTGTCTCCTTGCAGTTTGCATTGCTCCCCTATGTTGCCAGTGCTGGACTCACACTCTGCATGAAGTCACCACTGACCTGCATTACCTACATTACAACAAAAGAAAGGGGGAGATATAGAGGACCACAGGCCAGTGGGACTCTGACCCTGATGGCTGAATAAGTCCTCTCATCTGAAGAGCCTGCTGCCAGGCCTGATTGGTTCCCCACCCCCCAGCAAGGAGCTCAAACACACAGGTGTGACTATTATGTGCATGAGAAAAGCGTGGTATATACAGCCCCAGCCTGGGAACAAAGAAGTGCGCAGTGTCCTCAGGGGAAAACAATTAGGAGGCGTTCTATAAAATCTTGGACATGGAGTAATAAAATTGGCTCTCTATTTTCCACTACTCTTGGAGTCTGGACTCTTTTATGCATCCTTTTCACAGCCTCTGGGCAAGCAACTCTTTTTCCACCCTGCCGCAGGACAGCAGACTTATCCTTTGAGGACTTGGGGTCATTCCCACAACAAAATGAGGCATCAAAAGAGCACCTTAATGAAGGTCACTGGAGTTGTTGTTCTTTACAGAACTCTCAGACTAGAGACAGCTGATGATGATTTCGTTGCAGTGGGTCATGTAACAAAGAGGAGAGAGTGCATGGTTGTAATGGGTAATGGGAATTGGAAGATCTTCCCTGCTTGGAAGATCTTCCCTGCCCTCTAATAGGCTGAATGTAATCACATGGATCCTGTGGTGGGAAGAGGTTGCTGAAGGATGGAGCAGAGCCCATGGGAAGCTGGGAGTCAGAGGAGTTAGAGCTGGAGGGAGGAGAGGAGGAAGCCAAGGAGACAGCTAGGCTTGTGAATGTTTGTTTGTTGGAAGGCTAAAGGATAGTATGGCTCTCTGCTGTGCTATGATGTATTAACTTTTTTGTTGCTATGATGGATTTGGTTTCCTGGTGTTGTGATTTGGCTTTCTGGTCTCTGAATAAATGTTTTGCTTCTGTCTTCTATATGGAGAAGAACTGTGCTGGCGTATTCATAGTCATCACTGGTGCTGTGAATATTGTATTGGTGCTACAGTAGTGGTGTAATGGTAATTAATTTAAATTTGAAGACCCCTTTTTTTTATGTCAAGTAAGCAGGTACTTAGCCCGTAGTAACTAAGGTGTGAATAGAAGGTTCTATCTCCTGTTGCTGACATAACAGGAAGGGGTTGGCTGAGACAGGAAGCCAATGTGTGTGTGTGTGTGTGTGTGTGTGTGTGTGTGTGTGTGTGTGTGTGTGTAAGAAGAACCCCAGAGAAGAGACAGTCAGAATCAACAATGTTTCTCCTGGTGGCTCCTGGTGGAGGGAGCAGAATTTTCACAGCATCTGGAAGCTGGGCTGCCACTTGCTGGACTGAGAACTGAATTGGAGTTTTCTATGAGACAAGAATCTGGTGAAGGCTGAAGTTACTGCTGAGGAGGCCACCTGGAAAGCAGAGATTTCTTCTGGATCCTCAGGCCAGCCAAACTGCTGGAGGACTGAAGAAGCATTACCAGGATAAGACTTTGTTTGTGGCTTGGTTGATCCTTGAGTTCCTGGCAACAGAAGTTGTGAAGGTTTTGAAATGTTCTGGACCCTGTGAACTTCATTGTGTAACAAGAACTGCCCAGAGGACTGGACAAGAACCTGGGAGCTGTCTTCTCTGAATCCAGCTGACTGTTTGGTGGATTCATGTAGGAGCTGGGACCATGAAAGGTGATCCAGGGAATCTGAGAGACCACCCTGAGTCAAGATGAAGAAAAGGCCTGCCCTTGGATATTGAATACATGATGAAATTGAAGTTTACTAGATGCTGAGGGATGGAGGGTTTGTGTAATTTTCTAATGATTGTATTTGGTGATTAACAGTTCTTAGTGACTGATTGTTAGATAAGTGAGTGATTAAGTTAATCTATAATTGCCCCATGAGTGGAAGACTGACTTGAATTGTGAAATGATTGAATGATTAAGTAAAGAGGGTTTCCCCCTTAGGGACACCAGATGATTGTTCTTTTGTTCTTTGTTCTAAATATTGTGACCACTTTGGTGAAAACTATGTGGCCGTTCTCATGTTAAGCTGTTGTGAACACTATATTGTGATTTTCTGTGATAAGATGTGACTTTGTGAATATTATATTGTGATTTGTTGTGAATGTTTGTCTTGATTTGTTATGGAATAAATGGAGTGTTCACTACGCTGTGTAATCAGAACTTTAAAAGCTGTTCACAGTAGCATTCTTTTGGGAAGCTGCTTGTGCATGGCATTACAAGTGGCAACTCACCTGCCTGACTGACACTATTGTAATTAGTGGAAGGCAGGTTAAGTGGAGCACCAACAAAGCATGTATCACATCTTTACTTTCCTTTACATCCTCTACCTTTTTTAGCTGGCTACCCAAAGTCCTTTAAGATCCATGGGATGTATGTTGAGCAGGCCTGATTTAGAGTGTGGTTAGATATTGAAGATGCCAAGTTTATGCCACTGGACTTCCATGGCTCTCAAAGAGAGAGTGAGGCTAATGACTTTGTGCAACTCTGTCTCACTTAAATTGAATTCATATGCAAGTCAAGACATCACCCCATGATGTCATTGATCCTCTTTGAAAATGAAGGACAAAACAACAAAGAACAACAATTCCAGTAACCTTCAATAAGATGCTCCTTTGATGCCTTGTTTTGTTGGGGGAATGACCCCAAGTCCTTAAAGGATAATGAATCACAAACTCTGACGGATCAAATCAGTCCAGGTAGGAAATAAGAATGGTTCAGTGATGAGCTTATTTATTTTATAAAAGGATCAATTCAGCGAAATTTAAAAAGACTCATCACCAAGTTTGTCACAGGGTCAGGATTTTTTTAGGTGTGACCCTCAAAGATTATTTATCAAACTATTAAGGTCTAAACCATTTGCATGGGCAGAGGGAGTAATCACACTGACAAAACCGCAGACCCTTACAAATGAATTTTTAAAAAAGTGCTTGGTATAGAGTTAATTTTAATTTAATTTTCATTAATATGTAAGTGTGTGTGTGTGTGCATGTGCGTGCGCGTGTGCCTGTGTGTGGTGTGTTACTGACTACTGTCTACTATCAGTTCAAATTCTGGACTTTTGAGCCCTTAACAAAAACTTCAGACAAAGCTCTGATCTCCTTTCTTAGCTGTAAATTAAACAACACCCCCCTCCCCCCCCCCCGCCAGATTGGACTTGGGCATTTGACCTCATTTGGGTTTGTATATGTAACTGCAGTTTCTGCCACCTTGGAGGTCACAAATAATTTCCTATAAAGTTTAACTTTTAATTTGCTGTGTGCAGTCAGTAGTCACACAAACTCAATTTCTCAAGGACTCTTTAAACTGTTGAACTCTTTTTTGTTGGAGATCAGTTACTCAGTTTCTCCCTAAGGATATCAAGCAAATGCCAGGAAACAGACAGTTGACTGTCAACTACATGTATTTTCTTCCATCTAAGAGATCTATTCCCTAAGTTGCTTCTGTATTACAGAGCAGTTAAAAATAGTTTCATTTTGTAACTTACTGAAAGCAAAATTGACCTCACTAGATTTTTTTTTTGGCTTGGACTTATTAGAATTTAACCATCTATCTTTACACTAATATTTTATTTTGAGTTACTCAAGAGTTGGAAAAAGTAGAAAACTCATAGGAGAAAGAATCAGATCTAAGTGACCAAGAGCTATACAGTACCACACGGATAGTGGATACGCAATAATAAACTATCTAAATGTTTGTTGGATAAATAACTGGCCCCTGAGATCCTTTGCAATTGAACATGGGTAACTAAGTGGCACAGTAAAGTGTGGTATTTGGAGTTGGGGAGTCCTGAGTTCAAATCCTGCCTCAGACTCCTGTTATATGAACTTAGGCAAGCCGTGTATCCTTTCTCAGCCTTCGTTTCCTCGTTTGTAAAATAAAAATAATAATTGCCTCTACTTCACAGGGTTGTCATAAAGATCAAATGAGATAACATATGTAAAGCACTTTGCAAATCTCAAAATGCTATATAATTTGTGGTTATTATTATCATTAGTTATTAGAATAAATTATAAGGGAAATTAAAAATTATTTTAATAAATTTCAAGTTTGCTCAGCTTGGTTGTCTAAACTCTTGGACCTTACTACATGTACTGGGACCAAGTCATTAAGAGCAGTCATAAAGTTGACATGTAACATGTCCTTATATTATCTGGACAAGTAGACTTCAATTTCCTCATCTACTAATAAAGAAGTCTTCAATCATCTTTCCATCTTTCCATTCTATTAGTCTATGAATCTTCGAAGCTGATCCTTAGTGATTTGACAGCAGTCTTTGTAGAAAGAGCACAGCTGGCCAAGTGGGGAAGTAATATAGAGTAGGAACTTGGAGTCAGTTTAAATCCAGCTTCAGACATTTACTAGCTATATGACCCTGGACAAGTCACTTAACGTTGGTTCACCTCATATGGCAAGCCATATAGGCTGATTCCAGGACTCAGATAAAGATTTAGATAATGTACTCTAATTAGGGCCTTTTGGTGATGTGCCTAGCAGCTTTGCATAAGGTCAGCTGCCTAAAGACCTCCTGTAGTTACACTAAAAGGACTTTTGTCTGAGACCCTGACTTCAAGGCTTTTTGCCCCCCAAACTTCAGACACCTAAAAAGACATGTCCCTTATTAGTTTATCCTTCCGATGTTGGTTCCAAGGTATAGCATACTAAAGACAATGACTAACCTAAAGATGCTTTGAAGTCTTATCTTTTTTACATCCTCTTTGTTAGTACCTTTAAGAATGTTAATTGACCCGTTGGTGCCCAGAAACCTGACTCTATCTAAGTTACTTTCAGAAACTAATGACAGTAAAACTTGAATCCTTTCATCTTTCTGTATCAAAATCTTGCTCAAAGAATCATTAAATGGATTTCTTCCCCGAACTATCCACATGGCCTGGTCCTTTCTCTCTCACGTTTCTGATCAGGCTTAGTGCTGGACACTGAGCAGCTCCCAACAACCTCAGGATTCTCATTTGTAAAATGGAGATAATAATACCACCTAGTTCTCAGGATTGCTGTGAGGACAAAATGAACTAATAATTGTAAAGTAGTTAGCGTAGTGCCTTATACTTAGAAACTGCTACACAAATATTGGGTATAATTATTATTATTACTACATGATATTGAATTAATTAAAGGAAAGACCTAGTAAGTTCTTAAGGGATAAGAAATTGATTGGTTCATACCCTCACTCTGCCACTTACTGTCACTGCGATCTTTTACAAGTAACATATCTCTGGGTTGGTTTCCTCATGAAATGTTAGAGATTGAGCAGATAACCTCCACGATCCCTGCCTTTCCTTTGATCTATGACCATATGAGAACCATCAAGTGGTTTTCATTCAGCCTTTAGCTTGAGGATTTCCAGTGAGGGGAGAACCCACTACCTCTTGAGGCAGCCTATTCCATTTTTGGATAGCTCTTATTGATAGGACATATTTCCTTTATAAAGTCTGAAGTTGTTCTGTTACAACTTCTAACCATTGTTCTGTTTTTCCCTTTGAAACCAAACCAAACAAACCTGATCACCCTTCATAAAATAACCTTTCAAGTACTTGAAAACTGCCATCACCATTTCCCTAGGCAAACATTCCTAGTTCCTTTAACTCAGGGGTTCTCAACCTTCCTAATGCCACAACCCTTTAATACAGTTCCTCATGTTGTGGTGACTCCCAACCACAAAATTATTTTCATTGCTACTTCGTAAGTGTAATTTTGCTACTGTTATGAATCTGATATGCAGGATGTATTTTCATTGTTACAAACTGAACATAACCCACAGATTGAGAACCGCTGCTTTAACTCATCCTTACATGGCAAGGATTTGAGACCCTTTGCTATCTTGATTATTCTCCTTTGAATGTTTCTTTAGATCTGTCACTAGGCTACTTCTTTGTCCTTAAATCTAAAACTCGCCAAATTTCACTTACCTGATTTATTGCAACAATATAAAGACCTCAAAAGGATAATTATATAATACAAATACTGTTCCACAGACCTCAAACACTTAACAGAAGACTAGCCGTGTGACCTTGGGCAAGTCACTTAACCCCAATTGCCCTACCTTCCCCCTTCCAAAAAGCAAACAAAGCAAAACAAAAACAAAAACAAAATGCTGTTCCACAGAGAGCTCATTAATTACAATAACTTGTGAGTTTTGAGTTTGTTAAATAAAATATCTTATTATAAAGAATCCCATCTCACCCAAGTTGCATTTGTGTGCTTGTGTGAGCATGTGTTTGTATGTGTTATCATCAACATTACTAATTTAATTGTTCATCTCTCCACTGCAAACTGACTTTGTGGACTACATGTTAGGTTAGGTGGGGGAGATTCTGATACCAGAAATATTCAATCCAATTGATTGACTGAAAGTCATTTCTATGGGGTATAAAGAATGGGACCAGTTCTTTTGTGTTCCTATCATCTATTGCCACTGAGTGGATAAGTGCACAGGCAAATTTGTCCGAACCATTTGGTCGAGGTTTGTTAAGCACAGTCTTAGACGTATTGTCCTACCTCAAGAAATCCTTGATACTCCCAATATTTAAAAATCAGGGATACTCTAACAGAGATGTCAAACAGGTGGGCCTGCAAAACTCCAGAGCACTATAGTTGCTAAAACATATTAAGAAATCACTGGGAAATGTTTAACAAAATTAAGAAAATACAATTCAACATACATAATATTAATCTATGATTTTCCAAGGCTGTTTGTATGAGTAAAGATTGTATTCTGTTCGATTTGGGTTTGACAGAGCTGATCCATAGGGCACCAGCTCAAATACATAAGCTATTCCCCCAAGGGATGCATGGTCAGAGGAGAATAATAAAGAAAAAAGAGTAAGTTATGGGCAACCATATTAAAAGTTGTTCCATATTACTACTACTAATAAAACAAATGTGAGTAAAAACAACTGTAAGGGTTTTTGTTATAATCACAAAATTAGGAAAAATAATGAAAGATGAGGATAGTCAATATTGGAGTGGTTGAGGAAACTACTGGTAGATTTGACAACTGATCTAATCGTTGCGGAAAGTAATTTGAAACTATCTAAGAAAGCACATAAGATGCCAATAGTCTTTGGCCCAGAGGTCACACTACTAGGCATAATTCCCTAAGAAGCTAATAGATAGAAAGAAAGGTCTCATAGACACCAAAATATTTACAACAGCAATTTTTGATTTTTTAAGTAAATTTTATATGCACTTTTTTTTAAACCTCACCTACATTTCCCAATTTATCCCTTCTTCCAGGGAAGTGACACTTATAATCAAGGGTTTTAAAAAAAAAAAAAAGGAAAAGAAAAGCTGAACAAAACCAACATATCAAAACAGCCTGGCATTTATTTCAGTGTTGCAGACACATTTCTTTAAAGGATTAGGGTAAGATACTTCTTCATAATTTGCATTTGGGGCTAAACTTGGCCATTATAATTTCAATGCATTCTTTTATTTTTTAAATTTTTAAAAATTTTTTGCTCTTTGGATGGCAATTGGGGTTAAGTGACTTGCCCAAGGTCACACGGCTAGTTTTTATGCTAAGTGTCTGAGGCTGGATTTGGACTCAAGTCCTCCTGACTCCAGGACCAATGCTGTCTATTCACTGCGCCACCTAGCCACCCGTCAATGCATTCTTTTAATTGTTTTATTCTTTCTTTTTCTTTTCTTTTATAATGTTGTAACTATTGTGTAAATTGTTTTCTAAGCTCTTTTTCATTTTGTAGGTCTTCCTATAATTCTCAGTCTTCATTATATTTATAATTTATTACAGGATATGTAGTGATTATTCCATTATATTCATCTATCACAATTTGTTTAGTCATTCCTCAGTAGAAGAGCATCTACTTTATTTCCATTTCTTTGCTGCCAGAGAAAGTGTCAATGTCACTACTTTTTAATGTAGCCGAGAACTGAAAAAAAAGTAGATACTCAAATACTGAGGAATATCCATTAAAAATTATGACATATGAATGGAATGGAATATTACTGTTCTGTAAAATGACTACAACATAAATAAAAAAAACCCACATAAAGAAAAATAAAAATAATTTTGAATACCAAGTAATTATAATATTCAAGTCTGGCTCCAAATAAGAGAGGAAAAAAATGTATCTCCCTCCTTTCTAGGCAGTAGTGGGGGACTATTAATATGAAACATTGCACTCATAGTCATATTAGGTTGTTGTGTTGGTTAGTTTTGCTAAATTATTTTTCCCTTCTCTTTCACATTCATTGTTTTCAAGAATGGCTTTGTTGGAGAATGGAAGGAGGAGAGATGTACTTGGAGAAATTAAAGAATATATATAAAGCAAATATGCTGAAACAAATTTAAATAAAAAAGAAGGGAATACTTTCTACTCTTGAAAAGCATCATTAAGAAAGGTATCAACTTTAAGAGAAAAGTTTTAATTATCAAAAGAAATTGAGAAGATTTTAAAGGAGCAGTGGATTTAGAGTCTGAAGATCTGGGTTCAAAACTGTTGGCTACTTAATAACTATGTGATCTTGAGCAAATTATTTCAGTTCTCTGGGCCTTCAGCATTCTTTTTGTAATCTATAAACAGTTTTCTCATTTATAAAGTTAAGGGATTAAGCTGGATTATCCTTCTTCCAGCACTATAATCTATGATCTCATGAAACTACAAAAGGTCAGCATCTGTGTTAATTATTTAATTTTTTTAAAACCTAAAATACAACTAAACAAAATTTGGTACGTGTTCAAGGGCCTTCTCTAGGACAATAATTTTTTCCAAATGCCAAATTCTGTTTCTCTCTCCCATTCTTTCTGCTGGGTTACTGGTCACAAACAGGAAACTTCCAATCCTTTTAGAGGACATGCATTTGGTACCTTTCTTACATTATGTCCAGTTGTTCTTTTCCTTTAGACAGGACAGAACATATACAGACACATTTCAGAAGCTATGTACTTACCTTGAGTTCAAGTATTAGTTCAAAATAATTTTTTTCTAAAGCTACAACATCAAAATGAAATTCCTCATAAAAAATGGAAATAGAGACAATAGGAATCTGGAAAACATCTGGGATCTAGTCATGGGAATTTTCTAATGAAGAGGATAACCTATCTTGTAAGTATTCCACAATAAGCAGTTAGCCTTGCTGGAGGAGTAACTGACCTTGAAAAAAAGTGAAAATCGTGCTATTGTTTCAGGAGAGTGAATAAATTTCATTAACACAAACACATACATACTCTTACTGAGAACTATGTATTGACATTATAGACATAAATCTGAAATCACGATTAAAAAATGCCTCAAATGTTGATACTCAAATGGTGACCAAAGGTTCCATCCCTTCACTCCAGCTTTGGATATATGGATATATGGATATATGAAGATATGGATATTTATATATATATATATATATACATACATACATATATATATAT
>CM053580.1:197694758-197788399 GCA_028627135.1 Pseudochirops cupreus | reverse complement strand
ATGTTGTGAATATTATAATGTTTTGAATGTTTGTCTTGATTTGTAATGGAATAAACAGAGTGTTCACTATATTTTGTAATCTGAACTACAAAAGCTGTTCCTTTGGGAATCTGCTGGTGCATGGCGTTACAGGAGTAGAGCCACCTCTTCATGTGAGAAAGGAGTGAAAAAGTGGCAGAAGGTACTTGAGTGACACGAGATGAGGCAAAGGGGAGAAAAAGGTAGTGTGGTAGTACTTGACCTCAAGGAGCTTACATTCTAGGAGATCAAAGAAATACTATAAGTATTGAATATTTGGATTTTGAGAAGGCATTTGGGAAAATTTCTCATAATATTCTAGTGAACAAGACAAAGAAATGTGGGCAATGAGATAGATTCAAAATTGGCTGAAGGGCAAGATCCAAAAATGGTAATTAAATTCAACATAGAAGGAACTTTCTAGTGGTATATTACAGATTTCTATGCCGAGCCCTGTCTCTTCAACATTTTCATAAAGGACTTTGATGAAAACATAGTTTTCTTATGAAGTACGTGAGTTACAAGATACTAAGGTTTTTGTTGTTCAGTCACGTCCAACTCCTCATGACCCCATTTGAGGTTTTCTTGGCAAAGATACTGGCATAGCTTCCCATTTTCTTCTCCAGATCATTTTACAGATGAGAAAACTGAAGCAAACACTGTTTAGTGTCTTGACCAGGTCACACAGCTAGTAAGTATCTGAGGCCAGATTTGAACTCAGAAAGATGAGTCTTCCTGACTCCAGGTCCAGTACTCAATCCACTGGGCCACCTTGCTGTCCCTACTATTAGCTAGGTGATGCTTACTTGTGTGATACTGATCAAGTCAGTTATCCTCCCCAAATCTCAGTTTGCTCAATTTTAATTTGGGGATGGTAGACTAGATTGTTTCTGGGGGTCCTTTCTAGCTCTAATTCTATCAACCTATAATCTTAATAGCTTAGATAATAAAAATAAAATCCACAAAGATCTCAGCAGCTGAAACTATTAAAAATCTATTCAGAGGAAATACAATAGGTATAAGTAAAGAAGTTTGCACTTAAAAATTCTGTAGTTTATATGCGAAAACACTTAGAGGTTTTACTTGATTTTCAGCATAACTATGAGTCTACAGCTGTTGTGTTGTGCCTGCAAAAAAAAAAAGGCAAAATTAATCTTAGGTTACTCTAATAAAAATGGTGTCCAAAATAATATTGAGAGTCCCTTGATAACTCTAAATGTGGAGTTCTCGGTTTCAGTTCTGAGAATCATTTTTAGAAGCAACATTTAAAAGCTGGACTCTGATTAGAGAAAGGTGACTAGAAGGGACTCAAAACTGTGTACTTTGAGGATCAGCTAACATAGAGTACAGAGAAGACTTAGGGCAGGACATATTCAGTATCTTCAAATATTTTAAGTAATGTCATATGGAAAAGAGATTTGATTTATTCTATTTGGTCCCAGGTGGCAGAGTAGATGGAAGTTACAGGGGAGAGAGACAGATTTTGGTTTAATATAAGAAAGTGTTTCCTAACAATTAGAGTTATGCCAAAATGGAATGGAATATCCTATAAATAGTGAATTTCAAATCAGTAGGTTTTCAGAGGATGAATAATAACTTTGGGACAAAGTTATGATTATTAAGTATGTGCATGTATTAGGTAGAGATAAGATTGAATGACCTTATAGGTACCTTAAACTTTAGGTTCTACAAATTGTATTTTAAAGGTGAATTATACCGACTGAACAACTCAATGTTATGACTGAAAACAGAAGAAATATATTCTATCCAAAATAAAATCAATTCTCTTGAAAAGTGCCATTAGGATACAGAAAACCATACGTGAAATTTCTTGCCAAAGTGAGGTTGCCATATCAGTCTTCAAGGAAAGTCTAAGTACAGTATGCCTGGGAAAAATTCTAGCAGAGAGGATTCTGAATTTTGTATTCTCCTAGTTTAGAAAAAGGCTGAAAATTTGATATTGTAGATTTAATTTTCCCCCACTTAATAGTATTTTATTTTTTCCAATTACATATAAAGATATTTTTCAAAATTCACTTTTGTAAGACAATGGATTACGTGTTTCAATTTTTCCATATTTTCTCCATTTATCATTTTCCTTTTTTTGGTCATATTAACCAAAGATTTAAATTCTAAGAATTTTAATGAAATGAGTTTGTTTTTTTACTGGAACTATTTCATCAGTATAGGGAGCCCCCCATTGAGGAACTTCACCTACTGATACAAACTGGCATCTTCTCTGCAATGTAATTTCTTAGAGAGCTGTATAGAACATTGAAAGGTTAAGTGACTTGCCCAGAGAAACACAACCAGTATGTGTCAAAGGCAAATCTTAAATCCAGCTCTTCCTGACTCTATGGTCTGTTGTCTATTCATCCACATTGCCTCCCTATACCAAGTGATTAAAATTAATGCCTGATAATTGGGATGTCATTTTTACTTTCATTTCTAGCTCTAGAAAAAAAGGGATCATACAACAAGACAAGTCATGGCAACAAAAATTTCTTAAAATAATATTTTATTTTCCCCCAATTACATTCAAAAATAATTTTTAACATTTTTTTTAATTTTGAGTTCCAAATTCTCTCTCTCTCCTCTCCCCACTCCTTGAGATGGTAAGCAATCTGATATAGGTTATATATGTGCAATCATGTAAAATGTCAAAATATTTTGGAAATCCCCTGTTTCCTAGAGCTAAGGTACAGCAAGTAGTCTGTGCCTTGAGCTTGGCATAACAATAATGCTTTGGGCTCTGGATGATATCACCCTTTGGCAAAGTGTATTGCTTAAACCACTACCAGGTGTTCAATGAGAGATGAGCTTCCCCTGTTTGCCAGAGATATCCATCACATACTCACAAGCCCTGGCTCTTATACCTTCCAGGTCCCATAATCCTCTTCCTGTCACAGAACTCTGGTTTTATACACCATCAGAGTAATAACAACCACCAAGAACTGTATACAATGACTTTTCCTACAGGACCTAAGAATACCTGTATCGTCTCAAGAAATGCCAACCATGAGAATTGTCTGTTTTGTACAGCTCCAGCCACACAAAGGTCAGAGGCCAGCTCTGGTCCAGTTGACAGAAACATATTTCCATATTAGTCAGTTTGTGGAAAAAGACTTGAGAGAGAAGGGGGAAGAAGAAGGAGGAAGAGGAGGAAGAGAATGAGAAAGAGGAGGAGGAGGAGGTGGAGGAGGAGGGAAGAAAAGAAGATAGGAAGGAAGGAAGGAAGGAAAGAAAGAAGGGAGGAAGAGAGGAAGGGATAAAGGAACAAAGGAATGAAGGAAGGAAGGAAAGGAGGAAGGAAGGAAGAAAGAAAGGAAGGAAGGAAGGCAAATATAGTATGCTTTAGTCTGTATTCAGACTCCATCAGCTTCTTCTCTGAAGGTAAATAGCACTTTTCATCATGAGTCCTTTGGGATTGTCTTAGATCACTGTATTGCTGAGAATAGTTAAGGCATTCATAGTAGTTCATCGTGTAATTTTGATGTTATTGTGTGCAATGTTCTCCTGGTTCTGCTCATTTCACTCTACATGAGTTCATGTGAGTCTTTCCATGTTTTTCTGAAATCATCCTGCTTATCATTTCTTATAGCACAAAAATATTCCATGATAATTATATACTACAGTTTGTTTAGCAATTCCCCAATTGATGAACATCCCATCAATTTCCAATTCTTAGCCAACACTAAAAGAGTTACTGTAATAAATACTCTTGTTCAAATAGGTTTTTTTTCCTTTTTTTAATCTCTTTGGGATACACATCTAATAGTGATTTTGCTGGATTAAAGTGCATGCGCAGTCTTATAAGCCCTCTGGATATTATAGTTCCAAATTGCTTTCCAGAATGGTTAGATCAGTTCACAACTCCACTAACAATGCATTAATGTGCCAATTTTTCCCCGTCCCCTCCAATACTTATGCCTTTTTTTCTGTCATATTAGCCAATCTGATACATATGAGATGGTGCCTCAGAGTTACAACAAGCATTTACTTAGAGCTTATTATATGCCAAGCACTATGCTCAGCACTGGGGAAATAAGTAAAAGTAAAAAAGAAAAAAGCCTCTGTCCTCAAGGAACTTACACTCTAATGGAAGGAGACAACACACAAAGGAAACTCAAAAGTGGGACAGAGATTGTGGGAAAGCATCCACCCCGAAGCATGGTGTTGGAATCTACAAAGTCAGAAGCTAAGTAGAGAGGGGGATGAAGATTAACCCTCCTCAAAATGGAGAAGGAATTCACCAATGAAAGAAGGGGAAAGCATGGCAGAAGGATGTTCCACAGTGAGGAGGCCCCAGGCACTGAGGCAGCTGCATGGTGGCAAACTCAGGAAAGTCACACGCAAAGCCAGGAAGGGTAAAAAGAGCAATGGACTTCAGTTCAGGACACTGAGAATGGAGTCTGGGCTCTGATGCTTGCACTATGACCAGAGACAGATCATTTCACTTTTCCAAGCTTCAGTTTTCTCAAGTGGACATATTAATGCCTAGAGTACTTACCTCTGAGGGATGATGTGAGGAAAGCACTTTGAAATCCTTAAAATGCTATAGCAATGTGGGCCATTATGAGTTATTAACATACTGCGAAGGGAGATGGCTTAAAGCCATTAGTAAAAACTCTTAAGTGTAATAGGAAGTAAAAGGAGGTAGTAGAGAGTTTCATGAGCCAGTCTCAAACTCCTCTTGCCCAGTGCATCTGGCTTCCATTTAAAGGCAACCAAAAATAAATGTCCTTAGTTACAGTACGGTATGAAGACCAGCTTAGGTGGAATGGAGTTGGGGGAAGGAGAGACTGTGCAGGTACTGACTGATCCCAGGAAATACTAAAGACTCTTCTAGGCATTGTTCCAACCTCACTCCTCAGTAAAGTATGCAGAAACGCTGCTAGAGTTTCCACCTATTTTTCTTGTCTCTCTTTCGACTAAATCACAAAATTCCTACATTCTGATTGGAAGCAAAATGATCTAACTGTGCTGAAAATCCCCATGAGTCTTAAATCACATGATGTATTTTTTTAGTTGTTCTGCCTATGCCAATTTTTAAAAATGGAGATAGTCATTTAAGCTATTTATATTTCTACAAAGGTCATAAAGGAGCTAAAAAAAATACCATATGAAAATAAAGATTACATGTTAATCAGTTTCATGCTTCACATTCACATATCCAGTGCCTTGATATTTTTAATACAAACCTGTTAGCTCAAATTCTAGTTTTCTCCTAAAAGAAATAATACTCAGGAAGTTCATTTTTCCAAGTTTAGAAACCATTAGAAATTCATGGCTTTGCTGTTTTGATCACAATTCAAATCTCTTCCAGATTTTTACCCTTGGCAAAACATGGCTTCATGGTTTTAGGAGAAATAAAAACTATTAAATAGTATATTAAAAAGTCTTAGAAGACTTTTTAGACATTTAGAAAAATCAGTGAATTGATATGATAATCAGAAACAGAGATATCCAATCTCCTTTGGATGAAAATGTTTTTTAACCTTAAGGCAAAAATCCCAGAGAAGCAATCAACAAGTGCTGATTTTTAGAATACTTACGAATATTCAGTAGATCTCCAAAGGTTCTTATACTGATTATTATTAACAAAATGGCAACAAATTGCTTTAAATACTGAGGGAAAAATCATTTTCAACAGCAATGTTACTTTGGAAATAAATAGATTTTGTGCTTTATGGTAATAAAAATGAAAATATCACGATTAGGCTTTTTAAAAATGCCATTCCTACCAATCAAAATTATCCAAAGGCAATGTTGCAGCTAGACCCCAGGCAGACAGCACCAGTAACAATTAAATACTGATTATCTGGCTCTTACATAGCGCTTTCAATTTCTGAAAGTTCTCAGTTTTTATTATCTCAATTGACTCTTCCAACAACCCTGTGAAATAGGTACTATGTCCTCTAACACCCCCATTTTTGTTGCTGAGACTTTTTGGTTGTATCTGATTCTTCATGACCCCATTTGAAGTTTTTTTGGAAGAGTTACTAAAATGGTCTGCCATTTCCTTCTCCAGCTCATCTCACAGATTGAGAACTGAGACAAACGGGGTTAAGTGACTTGTGCTGGGTCACACAGCTAGCAAGTGTCTGAGGCCAGATTTGAACCCATGAAGACGAGCCTTCCTGATTCCAAGCCCAGTGCTCTATCCACTGTGCCATCTAAGTGTCTTTCAGACAAGTTACAGTAAGTATCTGAGGTGACATTGGAAGCTAAATCTTCCTTTATTTCAAGTCCAGCAAACTTTTCACTATACTCTGCTGCCTGTCTGTGCTTTAGCAGCATCTGCTTCACCATGCCCTCCCCCAGTCCCATGGACCAGACTCAACTGCCATTACTTATGAGGAGTCACATTTGTGCTCCAATATCTACCTTCCACTGCACTGGCCCCCTGGTTTCCTCATGCTGTTGGGTTGATAATAGATAGTCTGTTGATACTAATCAAATATTTCTAATAATTCATAAGTTATTCATAGTACTCAGACAGTTGGTAGTGGTAAGAGCAGCACCTGGCTCTAATTTTTCTCATCTATGTTTGTTCTACCATTCTTGACAGAGAAGATGAGAAAAAACAAGGAGGTAATTTTTTAAAAAATTTATTTGTAATGTCTTATAATCCTCCCTCTTAAAGCATTATATAAGGCCATTCACCCATATCTCACTGGCACTAGAAGATTGGGCCCAGAGAAGAGACTGCTATTGCTACCCTCAGGGTTCTAGAAGTAACCTTAAGGCCCTATGGCTCATAATATTTTTTTTCAGATGTTGGGACTTGTTATTTAAGTGAAGAACAGGTTATGAAGGAGGTGGGGAGGGCCTAGGGTAGAGGGAAGAAGGGAGGAGACAGGAAGACAAGAGCTTCTCATCTATGTCTGCTCTAGATGGGGTTGATCCTGATTTCTGAGCCTTGGTCCAAGGCACACAAGGAAGCACGTGATTAAGATGAGGTTCCAGTGGTACAGGTTTAGGAAAACACCAGGAGTGGCCAGAGCTGCACATCCAGCCAGAGGTGGGGGCTGGGATTCTCCTTGGATCAGCAGCACCACTTCCTTTTAGGAACTGAAACCTAGTGATAAGTTCCATCCCACGTATTTCAGCTCTCATAAAACATTCTTATAATTAAAGTCTTTGCGCTAAAGAATTCTTTCATCTCCTCTCTAACTTCTTGTACTTTGCTTCTAGTTTCTTTGAATATGCATCCAACCTGTAAGCTGCCTGCTCAAGAGCTGCTACTTGCTCCTCAATTAAAGGGATCTATCTGATCCAGAGAAGGCTGAAGTGCTGCACATTTCTGGCTTAAGTCCTTTAGGTTTCTACTTATGTTTACTGTAATATCTTTCATTTCTAGATACTTAAAGCTAGTCAGTTTGTCCATATTTTCCATAAGTTTACAACCTTCACTAGTGGCTGTCAGCTCTCCCATCAGGTACATGGCCATTTTGGAGAACGTGTCCTGGCACAGCCTGGTGATGTCTGACTCGGTTGGCTCCATGGCCTCCTCAGCCGTCTCCACCACAGCATCATCTAGGCAGGGGAAGAGAGGAAAAAGAAAGAATGGAGGGAAGGATAGGGATGGAGAGAAGGGAGGGGAAGAAGGAGGGAGGGGACGGGGAAGGGGAGAAAAGGGGGGCTTCTAATATCATTGCTTACAAGTACCTATCTGGTGTTTGCCCCCACCAATATTAATCAATCAGTTTATATGGATTAGCTTTTACAAAGTCATGCTTCCTGAGAACGTACAGCAAGGACAGAAGTTAGTGTGTGTATGTATTTGATGATATCTTCTTTCCTTGTATACAGAAAGTCCCTGAGTAGGGCAGGATCAAATTTTAAATGCAACAGTATTAAGGGACACATAGTGCCTTGAGAACATTGGCCTTATAACTTATTTTCTCCCCTTTATCCACCAAGTTATTTTCCTGTGAATGTCATTGGCAATGGATTAATCTCTCTGTTATTCTGTTCAGCTGCCAGAGCAATGGACTGTCAGACTTGGTCAAGCAGGTCACTTGGCTGCTGAGCTAGTTCCTCACTGCATTTGGCTTCCACTGCCACCAGCTCCAGTTACTGGTATGACCAATCTGATTGATCTCCAGAACTCAGTGGTGACCTCACTCATTTAATATAAGGAAAAAATGAACACAAAAGAAACAGAGGACATGTGCCCATGAGCACATATTGGACGGGTAATAGATAGCACAGCTGCCACCAGGGAAGAGAGAGCCCTGAGGGGAGGGCACCACCCCTTTTAGTACATCCACAGATTTCTGGATCATCAGCCAAATAATAGATTTCTTTCACCAGCACAGTATGAACCTTGAGTCATCATAGCAGTTAGAAGACATCCACACATGCTCTAAATTGTGTGTGGAGTAGGAAGAGGGTTGATCTGAGGTGACAGAATGTCTAGAATGCTGAATGAGGATGCTCTAAACTGGGTGCTAGAGACTATTACCAGTCCCCTAAAGCAACAGGTTATCCCTCTGTTGTACTTCATACTTTCCCTAGAATTTTTTTTTCAGGACTCAGATCCTCCACAATTTGGAATCATTATCAATAAGACACTATCTTTTTTTTCCCTCTGAACTTCCTTTATGAAACAGAAAATACTCACTTACCAACGGTCAGCTTTTATCTCCTTGACTATTATGAATCCTGAAGAAAAGTATTTCTAAGTCTTTTCTACTTTCCCAACTAGTTCATTCTTCTTGGTCAGAATTAGAGTCAGAGAATTAGCATTTAAACTAAGCATCTAAAAGAACAGTGATACAATCACACACTCCTCTATTATCATTTTGTATCCTAATAATAGAAACAAAAATCCTGGTAGAACACTCATTCAAAAAAGATACCAGTCAAGTGCTTCCATTCTGCCTCGGTGGTACGGTAGATGTAGCACTAGTTTCAATACTATCTCCTTGGCTTTTCCTGACATTGTTCTCCCCTGACTCTTACACTATCTGTCTGGCTGCTCTTCAGTTTCCTTTGCAGGAGCATCCTTCTCCCCTCAACTATAAGTAGAAGTGGATGGATTAGAGTTCCAGGCACATGAGCAACAAGACAATGGACTAGACATTCTTTTCTGGTCCCATTTACCTCTTGAATCTCCCCAAAACAGAAATCATGCATCAAAGATAAAGCCACTTAAGGATAATAAATAAAGTGAAAGAAATCCCTTTTTGAAAGTAGCACAAAAATGAAATTTAAAAACTAATAAACAGGACCAGCTAAAGGGGAGGGAAGGGGGTAAAATCTACTTGACTAACTGAAAGAGAAAAAGAGGGGTAAGAAATACATAACCTGATAAAAGCAGGAGAGATGAACTAATAAACAAAACCTTAAAGGGAAAGGGTAACAAATGAGAAGACGGACTCGGAGGTGAGCCAGTGGGAAAAGGGTCACCTTAAAAGACAAAGATTAAAGTGACTGAAGCAATATAATACTATGTTTACAGCAGAAGGGGGTGGAAATCATAACTTGAAGGGGAAAAAATCATTTAACGACAGATGGAGAAAATATAAACCTAAGTCTCATAACTTTAAAAGTGAATGGATTAAACATTCCGATAAAATGAAAAAGAGTGATAGATTGGCTAAGAAACAAAACTCTAATATGTCACTTACAAGAAACACATTTAAAAAATGCACACATTAAAATTAAGGGTCTGAGGGGAAAAATTACTCTGCATCAAATAAATCCAAAAACAGCAGGCGTTGCCTTCATGCTATCAGACAAAACAAAAACAAACATTCAAAAAATAAAGAGGGGCAAAGAAACCATATTATTCTAAAAGAAATTATAGACAATAAGCCAATATAAATAATAAAGTTAAATGTTCCAAATGCTCTAGCATGCAAATTCATAAAGAAAACATCTGTATTTCAAAAAGACATAGACAGTCGCACAATAGTGACAGAAAACTTCAATACTGCTCCTTCCATTTTAGATAAGTCTAACAGAAAGATAAACAAAAGGGGAATATGGAACTGAACAAATTTATGGAGAAACTAGAATTAAAAGATTTATGATCCCTCCTAAATTCAACAGCAAAAGAATATTCATATTTCTCCATACCACATGAAACTTTTACCAAAACATATCATGAACTATGGTACAGAGATATCACAAATGAATATAAAAAGGCAGA
Organism: Pseudochirops cupreus; assembly: GCA_028627135.1. Classification (NCBI taxonomy): domain Eukaryota; kingdom Metazoa; phylum Chordata; class Mammalia; order Diprotodontia; family Pseudocheiridae; genus Pseudochirops; species Pseudochirops cupreus. The sequence continues at coordinate 197,778,219 of CM053580.1, read as the reverse complement.
AATAGTCAATACATCCTTTTTGTTTGGGTTTTTTTTTTTTGCTTTTTGGAGCGGGGGGGGGGGGCAGGGCAATTGGGGTTAAGTGACTTGCCCAAGGCCACACAGCTAGTTTTCTGTTAAGTGTCTGAGGCCAGATTTGAATTAAGGTCCTTCTGACTCCAGGGCTGGTGCTCTATTCACTGCACCACCTAGCCACTCCAATACATCCTTTGTAGACCATAATACATTAAGAATAAAGAATGGTTCAGATACCATAAACAAAATATAGAGTACTAAATGAAGCTGTAACAATGAAATCTTAAATAACGAGTGTAAAAAAAATCAAAGAAATAATTAATAACTATGTAAAAGAAAATTATAATGGTGAAACAAGAAACCAAAATTTCTGAGATACAGTAAATCAGCCCTTGGGGAAGAAAGCATATTCTTACAATTATAACTCTTATAACAATTATATATTTAAAAAATAGGGAAAAAAGATTAATGAACTGAATATACATTTTAAAATTTAAAAATCAAGAATAAACAAATATAAAATAAGCACAAAAGAGGAAATATTGAAAATTATAGGGGAAATGGGTACCCTGGAAACAAAAAAAACACAGAAATAAATGACAAAACTAAAACCCTAGTCTTTGAAAAGACTAATAAAATTGATAAATCTTTAGCTTATCTGATTAAAAAGAGAACTAAAAATAAAATAGTAAATGAGCAAGGTGAAATTACAGCAAAACCAGAAGGAATAAAAAGAGTAATCAGAACATATGTAGAATTTAATGCTAGAAAAACTGAGAACACAAAGGAAATAGAGGAATACCTTCAAAATATAAAATAGTCACACTATCAGAAGACTAGATAGAGATCTTAACGTAGTCTCAGGAAAGGAAATGTAGCTGGAAATAAACTACCAAAAGGTGGGATGGGAGGTGGGGGGAAGAGCAGAATGGGGAGCAGAGAACCTCCCAGACCTGGTGCAGATTCACAGGAGAATTCTATTAAAATTTCAAAGAATAATTAGTACCCATACTTCACAAATTATTCTCAAAAATTGAGAAAGAATCCTATCAAAATTCTTTTGTAAGTCAGAAAAAGATTGTTAAAAATGGATAGAAAATTACAGGCCAATGTCATTAATGAACACCAACTTGAAATTTTTTTTAAAATCCTATCAAACAGATAAGAGCAATTTATCCAAGAAATCATTCAAAATGATGAAATGGAATTTATTCCAGGGATGTATGAATGATTAAACACTGGAAAAACAATCAACATAAGTAATGATATTAAAAAAATTAAAACATCCAAAACAACAAGATCATCTCAGTAGATGAAGAAAAGGCCTTTAACAAAGTACAGCATTCTTTTATGCTTAAAAAAAAAAAACCACTAGAGTTTCCTAGGTCTAGGCAATCAGTCAGCCAACAGGCATTTATTAATACCTTGCATGTGACAGGCTCCATGTTAACTACTGGGGATACAAAGAAAGAAAAGAGTCTCTTCCCTCAAGTAACTCACCATCTAATGGGGGTTAGGGAAGTGACAACAAACAAATATATACAAACAAATTATATTCAGGATAAATAGAAAAAAAATTAACAGAGGGAAGGCACTAGAATAGAAAAGTTTTCCTGAAGAAGGTCAGATTTTAGTCGGGACTTGATGGATGCACAAGGGAAATCGGGAGGCAAAAATGAAGAGAGAGGATGTTCCAGACGCGGAGGGCAGCCAATGAAAATGCCCCGAGTGGATAGATGGAATGTCTTGTTTACCGAAGAACAAAGGAGACTAGTGCCAATACATGGGTTGAGAGGTTGAGAATGGGGTATAAGTACAAGAAGACTGAAAAGAGGAGGGGAACATATTTTGAAGGTCTCTGAATGCCAAACAGAGGATGTTGTATGTGGTCCTGAGGATCACAACAGGTAAATCAAACCCTGATTTGTAGCTGCTAATTTCTCCTTTTAAGGAGAGAGCTCGGCTCAGCCACCTCAGACTTCTTTGACTGACTTCTTACCACTCCCTTCCCATCCCTCCCCTTCTTCAGTTTCCTTTTGTGTTTTGTCTTCCCTCATTAGATTGTGAGTTCCTGGAGAGCAGGGACTTTTTCTTTTGTCTTTCTTTGTGTCTTCAGCACTTAGCACAATGCCTGGTCCAATGTAGGTGCTTAATAAATGTTCAGATACCAGAGTACTAAATGAAGCTGTAACAACAAAATCTTAAATAACGAGTATAAAAAAAAATCAAAGAAATAATTAATAACTATGTAAAAGAAAATTATAATGGTGAAACAAGAAGCCAAAATTTCTGAGATGCAGTAAATCAGCCAGCTCTCACATCCCTGAATTTATAGCTAATCAGCTGTCACGTCTTGTCAATTCTACTTTCAGGATCTACCTCAAATCCCTCCCCTTCTCTCGAATTCATATAACCATGCCCCTATATCTGGCCTTCATCACCTCTTGCCTGGACTTGGCAATAGCCTCCCAACTGGTCTCACTTCATACAGACTCTACATTTTCCTTTATGTTTTCTACACAATTATCAAGTTGACACAACTAACACATGACTCTGGTCATGGTTATTCCTTTAATCAAGAAGGTGGCTCACAATACTTTTTATTCATTTTGTGTTTAAGGATTCATATCCATGTTGTTTACCACAGTAGAATCAAAAGTTCAAGAACGCAGGGACTATCCATTTTTGTCCTTGCATAAATCTGCAGAATCTAGTGCAGAATCTGGCACACAGTGGGATAGGATCAGGTTTTTGAAGTGTTGCACATGATCCCAAAACAAGAAATAAGTGCATTCTCTGTTCCTTTGATTTAGCTCTCTCCTAACCTGTTATTTCTAACTTAGTAAAGAAGCAGTTGATACCTTAGTTTTTAGATTGTTAATCTTACTAGTTCACTTCTCGCATTCTAATTCCTTTTATTCATAATATTTCTAGCTTATCATGCATGTCTCTTATTTTTAAACTTTGTTTTTAATATGAATTTAACAAACATCCACAAACATAAACATGACAGTATAAAAAGGAAAAAAAAAACAGAAAAGAGGTTTGCGTGTGAAATGATGATTCCGTTACATGGATTTTTTTAAAAATAAATATGAAATTTAACATGGTAGAATTTAACACTGCTCTGCTTTTCCATGCCTTCTATGTATCTTTGTTTTTTATTGGTTATTTTATTCACTTTCATTGATCCTCTTTTTTCCTTCTTCCTTCCTTTGTTTCTTCTCCTCCTTTTCATTTCTTTTTTTCAATATCACTATAACTGGGTCAGGCTTCTTGTAGAATGCGAGACTTTAGCCCACACGTGAAAGAAACCAGGAACTCTAGGAAGCAGAGATGAAAAGGGACAAGGCTCTTGGCATGCAGAATAGCCAGGGAAAGTACCTGGAGTACACAGATCAAGTGCTTTGTGTGAGAGGAACAAAAAGGCAGCACATGTCTCTGGTTTGCAGAGTATGTGGTAGGTTAGAAGAGTAGGAAGGTAGGAAGGGACTCACTTATGAGTGTTTAAGAGCCAAATAGGGTTTTATATTTGATCCTGAAAGTGATATGGAGCCACTGGAGTTGACCGAATAGAGATATTATATGTTCAGATCTGTGCTTAAAGAATTTCACTTTGGCAGTTGAATGGAGGCTGGACTGGACTGGGGAAAGATTGTAACAGGCAGATTAATCAGCAGGCTATTGTGGTAGTCCAGGGATGAAGTAATGAAGGAATACACCAGGATGGTGGTAGCATCAGAAGAGAGAAAAGGAAGCATAATGGAAGTTTTAAGAATGTAGGTTCAATGTCAAGATTCAAAAACTGATTGGACTGGGGAAAGGTGTCAAGGGAGAGTGATGATATGAGCCAGGCTGACCAAGAGGAAGATAATGTTCTCTATCATAAGAAAGGAATATTTGGGGAAAAGGAAAAGGTCAGGTTTTTGGACATTCTTAGTTTAAGATATCTAAGAAAAATCCAGTTCTAGATGTCCAATAGACAGTGAGACATGCAAGATGGGAGGTCAGGACAAAAGTTTGGACTGCACACATAAATCTGAATGACCTGGAAAGAAACCTAGCTAGGAGATAGAGGAGAAACCGTCAGACAAATAGAAGAGCTAGGAAAGAGTGCCTCCAAGGAAAGCTAGAGTGAAGAATATATCAATAAGTGGGTAATTGGACAGTGTCAAAAGCTGCAGAGAAGTCAAAAAGGATGAATATGGAGGAAAGGGGATGGGATAGAATGACATCACTTGTGCATGCAGAGGAGTTTGACTTGGCAAGGATAAGGGTCACTTCTTCATATGAGACAGAGTTGAAGAAGGAGATAGTGGTGGAAAACACCCAACTGATTTGAAATGAGGAAGAAACTAGGAGAGAGATCTCAGAGAATATCCTCAATTTTCTCAGTGAAATTTGAGGCAGGTTTCTCAGTTGAGATGATGGTGGCAGGAGGAGCTATAGGACATTTGTAGAGGGATCAAAGTCTAGGAAAACCTCTATGGTGAGTAGGATAATGAATCCATTAGGAAAGTATAAAAGGAAGTATAAAAATGAAGGTCCAAGTGATATTATATAACATAATTTTGTTATTGACCCATTCAGGATGGTTTCCTGTTTTTCTTCAGCTTCATTTAGTAGTATGGGAATAATAACAAAAACAGTAGATGTTAGGAATAATCCCAGTCTGGGGCCTGACAGGGCAGGAGTGGCAATAAGATATGGGTCAAGAAACTTGAGAGTCAAGGATAGTGTAGAGATGAACAAGTTCTCTAAAGTCTCCTGATGATGAAGGGATGACAGTGTTGCCTGTATATGGGTAATGGCTTGGGAAAGACTAAGGCGTAAAGGGACTGGAAGTCACAGAGAGGATACAGAACAGGCTTAAAGGTTATAGAGCAGAAAGAAAGATCTATAACCAAAAATTATGACCAGATTAAAAAAAAAATTAGAGTTCATGAAGTTAAAGACTTGGGGGGAAGAGGATTTGCACAGTAATAGCCAGGAGTTCGGAATCACTGAGATGGGGAAAATATAATGTTGTGGGAATATGCCATCACTGAGGAACGAGTTCAGAAAGATTACTCTCCCCTGGGGTTTTAGGGGCAGGCCAGAGAGTGCACCAGCAGTAGAGAGAGAGAACAGCATGGAAGGGCCTTCTAATGATGTGCAGATTACAAGCAGGGACTGAGCTGGTTTCAGGGTGGAATTATTCTATTCTATGGAATTATTCAGGTAATAGTATGCTAATTATTTCTGCTTTGAAGGCCATAAATTCTACCATTTGTTGACTTTTAACTTCTATCAAGATGGTGATTGCTGCCTTAAGTCATTGTGTAATATCTTTGTGTGGTTCAATGCTATCTTGCAAATTTATAGGGTTCTATGTTCCTTCAGGTATTAGTTCAATCTCTTTTGTCTTACAATTATTTTTTAGTGACACCTATAAACTACTAGAATGTCTTGGTACTTATCTGCCCTTCTAATTTTAGTGTCTTCTGGGTTGATTTATATCATTGTATTCAAGATTTCAAACTGAATTTTCCTCCTCCTGAGATATTCAATGGTTTTATTCTTTTTTCCTTATATTTCTCTCGCTCACTTGTTTATTCCTCTGTCTTTGATACTAGATTTCCCCATGCAGATGGATCTCAAAGTTATCCCAACTTCTTCTCTCGTTAGAGACTTGATTTTTAGCTGCCCTTGGTCTCTGCTGTAAGTAACTTCTGGAGGGGGGCAGACTGACTCCAGCCCTTTTCTTCTGGCCTGGTGCAGCACCCTTATGTTGACCCTTTGCCTCATTTGCCCCATTTACCTCTTTGTTTTAGTTCTCTGGCTGGACTGAGTCAGGATCTACCATTTTTTCTGATAGAGTTTTGAGCTAGTTAGATGCACCCATCTTTTCAGTCAGAGATTCTATAATCTTCTCCAGTAGGAACACAAAGAAGAACAGGGCCAGAATGAATGGGCAGAGATGAAATACCCTACTGCAGAGGTTCTCAACCTTCCTAATGCCATGATTCTTTCATATTCATATGTGAGTGTATCTGCACGTGGGCAGACCCACCTGGAGATGGATAGAGGAGTGGTGTCTCGGTTCCTAAGTCCATTGATGGTCTCAGGCGACCCCTGTGAAAGGGTTGTTCAACCCCCAAAGGGGTTGCGACCCACAGGTTGAGGGCCGCTGCCCCACTGAATCTCAAAATCCATGAATTTGGTGTTGTTTTTTTAACACTTTGCACAAACATAGAAGCTAGTGAAGGAAAGGTGCTAAGTGTACATTTTATGAATTGGCATTTTCTACTTTTATTTCATAAGACTGTTATCTTGACCTATGTAGATATTTGTACTTGTTTTACCTGCGGTATGCAATTCCTTTTCTGGAATTTGGGGTGGCAAGGAGAGGATGGGGGGAAGGGGAGGTGCAAAGGGTTGAGAGCTGACAGGGGCTGAAGAACGTTCTCTAGTTTGCTCATGTGACCTGATTTTTCTGGCTCTGTTTATTTTACCTTGCATCATTCCTTACAAGTCTTCCCAAATTGCTCTGAATTCCTCTTGTGTCCATTACATTCTTATATCAAACTTGTTCAGTCATTCCCCAACTGGTTGGAACATACTTTGCTTCTAGTTCTTTACTATGAATTTTATGGTATAATCATACTTAATTGTATGAATATTTTGAAGAATTTCAGACAGTGAAGGAAAATTGCTTGGATTATGACCTATTTTCAATTTCTTAAGATTTCAAACAAATATAATTACTATGATAAATATATGCTACCTTGTGGGTGTATGCTAATTACTGAGAAATGAGTTCAGGGATATGACTGTCCCCAGGGGGTCAGTCAGCCAGTGCGGACATGGGGCAGACCAAAGAGTGAGGCAACAGTAGAGAAAAAACAGCATGGCAGGGTCCTCTAATCATATGGAAGTTACAGGCAGGGGCTGAGTTGGCTTCAGGGTGGAATTATTCTATGGCATCAAGTAATAGTCTGCTAATTATATCTCAAGCCTTTCAGTGGATCAAATTCACAAGGATATCAACAAACATTTTAATTGGGACAGCTGTTGGTCTAAGTCTTATACAGCTTAATAAAAGCTGCAGATACTTGAAGAATTGGGCTATTTATTGTCTATAAGACATTAAGAGTTTATTTTGAGTTTCTAGTGTGTTCCCCATGTGCCCAGAGAGATAGGAAGGACTCATACTGTTGTACTATGGTTCCCATTTTCATTTGCTTTAATGTAATGACTTTCATATGTTATTCTCCCAGAATCTAAGTAGAAAGTTCTAGCACAGCTTACATTAAATTTGAAGTATAATAGCATGAAAGGAAATGTTAATAGAATGGAGATTTCATCCCAGTGGTATATATGTATGTGAGTGTGCATGTGTGTCTCTGCCAATAAAATTCCCTTTTTCATTCAACTCCAATGAATGAAGAGTTAATAATATTCTCACTGGCATAGTCTATGGTTTGGATCCAGAAAGGAATGATCTATATATCCCCTTAGTTAGGCAGTAGAATGGACAGTTAATAAGAACCAAGAGATGGAAGATCCTGATCTCTTGGTTTTTGGCAGAAAACTAGCAAGACATTAATTACCAATTGTAAGCTTCCTTTTTCTCATAGCTCCTTTCAATCTCTCATGACACTACCATATTCTCTATAGTGGACAAATCAGTCTATAGAAGCTAATAACATTTTTAATAATTCAGTTTATGCATCATAGTGTTCAAAATATACATCCATGAAAGTTTCCCTTTAAAGCTGAAGATGAATCAGCATCTACAATTTCAGACTTTCCAGGACACCAAAGCAATTCACAGCCTTGGTGAGAGCTTGGTTCTCTTGCAGCATTGGAAGGAATACTATTTCTTTTTTGGCTTTGTCTCAGTGTTACAGTGGATGCTTAAACAGATGGTGTCACTGAAGTCATTTTTAGGAGAATAAAACAGCTCTACAAATAGATAGCAAAGGAAGGGAAATATTTGGAATCAACTTTAGAATCTCTTTTTGTCTTAATATTATCCACATCAATTCCCAGTTTACAGTAAACATGGAAAATTGCCCTCTTTGAGCCACACCCCAGGTTTGAAAATTAATGGCCACTGGGCCAAAAATTTGCAGAGAGACAGCTGTTCAAGACAGCTGTTTACGGTTAAATATTTAAACCACATTTAAATGGTTCACAATCATTCAGTTAAGGAATCTAGTCCGTATACATATATATATGTATATATACACATATATATATACATATATGTGTATATATACATATATATATGTATACGGACTAGATTCCTTAAAATACACACATATATACACACATATATACATATACATATATGTATATATACACATACATACACGCCTACAAATATATATATGTATAAATTGTTTCAGTGATCACTTTAATGTGACCCAAAATAGCAATTATCAGTGTAAAAATTATATATAGAAAAGTATATTTGTACTATGGGAATTGGATGAAAGGGAGAATCCTCTTCTGTAGATCATTCACTCTTCTTCCTTCAGTGTGTTTGTTCAGTCATATTTGCCTATGTTCATTAAAATTAGTTGTCCACCAAAAGGATCTCAACATTTTACTGTGTTCTTGGCGGAGAGATAGATAGATTTCTTAAATGTTTACTCTACAAGTACAAGCAAGCAAAATAGTCCTTACCCCCAATGAACTTTCATTTTAATGGCAATAACACATAAAAGGGATCTTGAAAGGTGGGATAGTGGTAGAGTTAGATATGAAGTTATCCAAAAAGTAGTGTGGAGATCTAACTTCCAGCAACAAAAGGTGAAGCTCATCTATCAGATCTAGGGAATCTGAGGTCAGAGTCCAAAGTTGCAGGGACTGAGAAGTTAAAAATGAAAATTATAGCCCAAATACAGATGGAACAGTGGTAAGGAGATAGCTGGGAATTAGGGTTTAATATCTATGCGGAACTTTGGGGTTTACTAAGCCCTTCACAAACCTTATTTATTTTGTTACTCAAACCTACCCTATGAGGTAAATAACCCAATTACTAGATGTATTTTTTTTTTGGCTTTTTATGTGAAGAAATTTAGAGATTAAGCGATTGAGTGAAATCAAAATGCTAATGAGAACCACTATCAGAATCTGAACCTACAAATTCATTGACTTTATATACAAAATGCATTCAAAGTGATTTATGTCACTAAATAAATCAGCTAGAAAATAATTATTTCTTATGTACCTCTAGTTCAGTGGTTCTCAACCTTCCTAATGCTGCAACCCTTTAATACAGTTCCTCATGTTGTGGTGACCCCCACCATAAAATTATTTTTGTTGCTACTTCATAGCTGTAATTTTGCTACTGTTATGAATTGTAATATAAATATCTGATATGCAGGATGTATTTTCATTGTTACAAATTGAACATAACCCACAGGTTGAGAACCACTGCTCTAGGCACTCTGGAGAACACACAGAAATATGGCATGGCCTTTACTCTAGAAAAGGTAAGTATGTAAAGTACACCTGTGAAATCTTAACTAACCATACAGGACATTACAGGATGAGTGCTGGGAGGGAACATCATTTTTTCAGAGAAAATAATAAAATAAATTTTAACTAGATCAAATTTTTAATGAAAATAGAATGTTCAAATGGAATGGTCAGTTGCAGATTTAGGACTGGTTCTTTAGACACTGGTCAGAGGCAGAAACAGAAAGTAAGAACTTATTCTCATTAAAGTTGGGAGAGTGGCTAAGACTGCCAAAGGAAGGAGAACATTTTCAGAAGAGCAGAAAGCTAAAGGCTGAAGTTTGGGGAATCCAAACAATTAGGGGCAAATTAAGCAAGAATTGTTAGAGCAAGAGAACCAGGGTGTGGCGTGTCAGGAGAGGTTGGGGGATGAAGAAAAGACATTGTTTTTTTATTAGCAGTGTAAGTTAGAGTTGACGTTTAAGCACTGCTGCAGTACAGTGATGGGATAAGGTCAGGTGAAACTGGGTTGCAAGGAGCAAAGAAGTGAGTATATGATTAAACTGATTTATAATTGATTTGCAAGGTCATCAGAGGCAGGAAGACTCTTGTGCCAGGCATTCAGGTCACAAGTATTTAAAAATCACCCACTATGTGCCAGGTTCTGTGCTAAATGATCAGGATACAAAGAAAGGCAAAAAAAAAACCAGTCCCTGCTCTCAAGGATCCCCTCCCCTTCTAGTGGGGGAGACAAGATTAAGGAGGAGAAAAAAATGGAACAGCTGGAAGAGGCACCAGAGTCAAGTTTAATTGAGAGATAAGGACTCTGTATAATTTTATGTAGATAGAAAGGAGTCATTGAAGAGGAAAAGACTGAAGATACTAGAGAAAAACAGGAATATTTGAGTAAAAAAGCTGACAAAGTTTAGCGTTAAAAAAATAAGATCTTGGCAAGTAGTCCCATCACTTCCTGGCAAACAGAAAGGGAATCAACAGAAACAGTGCCAGATTTTATATTCTTGGGCTTAAAGATGACTACAGAAGGCAGCTGCAGCCACAAAATTAAAAGACACTTGCTCCTTAGAAAAAAAGCTATGGCAGATCTGGACAGCACACCAAAAAAGCAGAGGCAACACCTTCCTGACAAAGGTCTGTATCATCAAAGTTATGGCTTGTCCAGTAGCAATATTGCTGTGAAAGCTGGACCATACAGAAAGCTGAGTGCCACAGAATCAGCACTTTTGAATTGTGGTACTGGAGAAGACTTTTGAGAGTCCCTTGGACAGCAAGGAGAATTAATCAGTTAATACTTAAAAAATTAATTCAAATCATTCACCGGAAGGTCAAATACTGAAGCTGAAGCTGAAATACTTTGGTCACTTAATGAGAAGACAGGACTCATTGGAAAAGACGCTGATGTTGGGAAAGATTGAAGATGAAAGAAAAAGGGGAGAGCAGAGGATGAGATAGTATCATGAAAACAAGGGGCATGAATTTGGAGAGATTTCGAGAGATAGTGAAGGACAGAAGGGCCTGGAGCACTGTGGTCCATGGGATCACAAAGAGTTAGACACAACTGAATGACTGAACAACAATGATTTCACAGAAGAAGTAGGAGCAAAGTCGAGTAGAGAGCTGAGTGGTTTAGTTCTAAAGGAAAGAAGGCTCTCTCTTCTTCAAAGACTTCTAGAAAGATAAGAAAAAAAGGCACTTTTGAGACGGGGTAAGCTCCTTGAATTCAGGGATTGTTTCATTTTTTCATCTTTGTTTTACTAGCGCTTAACACAAGATCTAGCACAGCAGTTCTCAACCTGTGGGTCACGACCCCTTTGGAGGTGGAACTACCCTTTCACAGGGGTCACCTCAGACCATCGGAAAACACGTATTTCTGATGGTCTTAAGAACAGAGACACCGCTCTTCTATCCGTCTCCAGGCGGGTCCGCCCACATGCAGATACGGGCACATCTGAGTATTAAAGGGTCCCAGCATTAGGAAGGTTGAGAACCACTGCTCTAGCATATAGTAGATGCTTTAATTAATTGAGATGAAGAGAAAGACAGATGAAGGGACTTAAATATTATAAGCATTTAACTGTTAGCTTAAGTAGAAATTGTGCAAAGTTTGAGTGCTCTTCATTTTTGCTTTTCACAAGGATAGCCTTGCTTTGTCTTGTGACACATGAGACATTCTATTTCCTGACTCCGGGCATTTTCAATAGCTGTCTCCCTGGACATCTAGAATTTCCTCCCTTTTGCTGTTCTTTAACTTCCTTTACTTACTTTAGGTTCCAGGTAAAATCTCACTTTCTGAACTGATCTCCCTTAATGGTAGTGCCTTCCCTCTGTTCACTATCTTTAATTTATCCTGTATATATGTCTTGTTTGTCCATAACTATCAGCATATTATCGCCGTTCCCCTCCCCATTGGAAGGGGCAGCTCCATGACAGAAGGGATTAGGTTTTTCTTTTCTTTGCATCCCCAGTCCTTTGTACAGAACCTGCCACACGGTTGGTGATTTATAAATACCTGTAGCCTGAATGACTAACAGGAGTCTTAAATTCTTTGTATCTAATGTCCCTGCAAATTAATCGCAAATCTCTCCCTCTTATTAACCACCTTTACCGACAAAAGTCCAGCTACAAGTTTATAATGGCAATTTTTCTAAATAAGCCTGTTGCCTACTTTGACACTTCAATGGATCAATGATCTATGCATTTAAATACTCTCTCCAATTATGCAGATCATGGTACTCATGTACACTTTCTTGTCCTGTGAAACTCTTGTCCATGTTCTCTCAAAATCACCAAAGATGATACACCTCAAAAACCAGGGCCTTTCCTTCCTAGATCTCTTGAGAGGGGTTAAATAGGCTGCTCACTGGCTATCACTTACTTTCATTATATGTCCAGTCCGTCTGCTTTTCTGCTCATGTAGCTCTGTGCTGACGTATTTTATGCTACTTATCCTATTTCTTCATTGGTAATACATTGCAATCTGCGCACAAAATAAAGAAAAAAAACAGGTCCACGAACAAAATTCAATTTTTGGCCTTAGAATAGTCATATGAAAGGCCCCAAACATTCTTACCCTCTTTTTAGTTGAAATGAACTTTGTAGATTAGTAAAATGAAACACATTATTGAATAAAAGTAGTACTCTCCCTCCGATACACACAAGCACCCAACACTAATTTCAAGCCAATTCTTTGTACCTTCTTTCTCACATAACTCCATGAACTTAGGGAATTTCCCCAAACTAATATTTCTAGGACTATAACAATGTTATTGTCAGCTATCTTCCGATCAGCAATGCCTACTGGATATTATTGAGTCTATCTTCCTATTACACAATGAGGTAAACCTAGAATGGGAAATCAAATGTAAATCAACATTTCCAAAGCAGAATAAAAAATGTCTTTGCTAAAAATCTAGGTGATTATTTTTTTGCAAATCATATAGCAAGCCTCTGTATCCCTACTACCTAACATAGAACCTAGCACAGGCTAAGTGCCTAATAAATGCTTATTAAATTCCATCAGGGAGGCAACTCAATCACAAAGTAGTTGGTAGTCTATTGCCAGTGATTTGTGTAGTACCCAGGCCTTCCTGACTGACTATAGAATCCATAGGTCCTCTCGGTTTGGGGAAATAACTTCAATTATTACTAACCAGTACTACTACTAATTATACTGATAACAACAGTGACCATTTACACAAATACTTGGAGGCAGCTAGGTCACTCAGTGAATAGAGCACCGGCCCTGGAGTCAGGAGGAACTGAGTTCAAATCTAGTTCACTTAACACTTACTAGGCATGTGACCTTGGGCAAGTCACTTAACCCCAATTGCCTTGCCTTCCTCCCTCCAAAAAGGAAAAAAAAAACCTACACAAATACTTAAAATGACCTATGACCTCATTGATTTGGAAGGTATTTCCAAGTTATGGCAATCGCAACCCATTCATGCTTGCCCATCTTGAACAATTCTTTTATATGTCCTCCCATAAGTTCACTGCAAGGTATCTATTCAACGTCCTAATGGCACAAGGAGGCATCATAGTAGAACTTTGTGGAGGAACTGACACTCATATATCTTTGAGATTTTTAAAACACTTTAAATAAATTATCCCATATAAGCCTCAAACAACCTTGTGAGATAAGTACTGAGAATATAAATAGGCTCATTTTACAAGCAAACAGGCACAGAGAAGTTAAGACTGGTCATACAGACTGGTGTTGGAAACAACATTTCAACCCAGATCTGCTTAACTCTTTAAGTCCAGCATTCTAACAACAGCACCATGCCGACATTCCAATGTTATTTTCTAGATTCAGATGCCCCTTTTAGCTACTGTCCTGTTTTTTTCCCTTACATAAAAGAATACATGTGTTTTTATTTTCCTAAATAGATATTGTTCTACATCACTTATTTCCATGATCTTTCTGAAGCTTTTGTGCTTTTAGTGGTTTGAAGTTGTATCATTCTAGAATTACCAAGACAATGCATAAAGTTATAAATAGGTTGTATTATCCCTTAGTTTAATTAAAATCATATTCATGAGTCATATTTATAAAGAACAGATGCACACATTTTAAAGGACATAGTGAGCAAAGAGGAAACATTGTATAATGGAAGAGTTTTGTTTTGTTATTTTGGCCCTTGCCACTGTTGAGAGGAGCTCCTGGTGAAAACGCTCCCTCTATCAGTGCAGATACGCAATTTAAACTCCTCAAGAGTTTCCTGAGTATACTTGAGAAGTTTAGTGACTTGCCTGAGGCCACATAGGTAGTATGTGTTAATGTTCAGATTTGAACCCAGTTGAACTCTAATTCTAAGACCTGCTTTGCATCCTCTCTTCCTGAATATGGTTTTTATCACCAAGTCCTTCTGACACATTATTTCTGATTGCTGTATCCAAGTCACCTCAACCATTAAATAAAGATAACTGGATTTCATGCAAACTTGGCTACTAGAAGTATTCCCCTTGACCAAGTGTAACGGCAAGCAAAGTAGTGCTTTGCTCCTTGTCTCAGCTATTCAAGTGCCTTTGAGCCTTACCTTGGATATATCAATAGGCCTAAGGAAGTTTGGAGACCTTCCCTTAACAGGCCTAAGGTCATCACATGGATCCCATGGTAGGAAGAGCTTGCCAAAAGAGCAGAACAGGAAGGGAGGAATAGGAAGGATGGAACAGGAAGAAGCAGAGCAGATAAAAGCTTGAGCACAAGCTAGGACCAAGTAGAACTGGGAGGGAAAATGCTTGTGGTGCCAGCACTCTGTCCATCTGTTCTGGCTGTGTTGATGTTACTTTGTCAGATGGAAGCACTGTCTATTGATTTGTGTTAGTGTTACTTTGTCAGAGAGCAGCACTCTTGTCTGTTGATTTGTGTCGATTTTTCAGACAGAAAGTGAATTGAGATGATAGTGCCAGCAACTGAGGAAACTTAGCAAGTGACTTGTTGAAAGTCTGACAGCTAATCTGTTTCTGAGATTGATTTGAACTCATATCTTCTTGACTCTAGTTCTGTAATATTTATCAGTGTCATTCATTTTGGTAAATATAATAATTTTTAAAAACTTAGCACAATATTGAAATAACTCAAGTATTGCTATTGTAAATCTCCTGGAATATAAAACCTATGAACCAAGGTAAACTGTATGTGATCAAACAGGAGATTAAGAGATTAAACATCGATACCTTGGGTGTCAGTGAATTTAGATGGATGGAAATGGATAAATTTAGTTCAGGTTATCAATGCTTATACTACTGTAGGCAAGCATCCCTTAGAAGAAATAGAGAAACCCTCAGAGTCAATAAAAGGGTAAGAAAATCTTTACTGTGGTATAATCTCAAAAAAATAACAGAATGATATCTGTTTAAATCCAAGGCAAACCATTCAGCATCACAGTATGCGTGTCTATGCTCCAAATACAGGTGCTGAGGAGGTCAAGGTTGATCAGTTCTATGAAGAACTACATTTTCTAGAAATAACCAAAAAACCAAAGACATCATGTTCATCAAAGGGAACTGGAATGCTAAAGTAGAAAATCAGAATATAATTTAAATAACAGGCAAGTGTGACCTTGCAGCACAAATGAGGCAGGGCAGAGACTGATACGGTTTTCTTGGGATAGTTCAATGGTCATAGAGAATGCCTTCAAGAAACCGAAAGGTTCCATTTGGATATCACCAGACAGTCCAAAGTGAAATCAGATCTACCGTGTACTTTGGAGCTAAAGGTGGAAAAACTATGCAGCCAGTTTTTAAAAGACGTGGAGCTGACTGTGGCTCAGATAATGAGCTTGTTATGGCAAAATTCAAACAAACTGAAGAAAGTATAGAAAACAATCAGACCGTATAGGTGCAACTTAAATAATATCCCTTATGAATATGAAGTGGAACTGAAAAACAGATGTAAGGGATTAGATCTGATTAACAGAGTGCCTGACAGAGGTTCACAATATTGTACAGGAGGCACCAACAAAAAACTGTTGCAAAGAAAAAGAAGAGCAAGAAAACAAAATGGTTGTGTGATGAGGCTTTACAAATAGCTTAGGAAAGAAGGAAAGGGAAAGATATGTCCAACTGAATACAGAATTACACAGAAGAGCAAAGAGAGATAAGAAGGTGTTATTGTTGTTTTAAGGAGCAATGCAAAGAAATTGAAGGAAACAATAGAATGGAAAAGACAAGAGATCTCTTGAAGAAAATTAGAGCAATCAAAGGAATGTTTCATGCAAAAATTGGCATGATAAAAGACAAAAAATGATAGAGACTTTTCAGAAACAGAAGATTTTTAGAAGAGGTAGCAAGAATATAAAGAGGAGGGGGCATAGCCAAGATGGCAGAGTAAAAGCAGTCACTTGCTTGAGCTCTCCCCCAAACCCCTCCAAATACCTGTAAAAATGACTCTCAACAAATTCTAGAGCTGCAGAACCCACAAAATGACAGAGTGAAACACATTTCCAGTCCAAGATAGCCTGGAAGGTCAGAAGAAGGATACATTGCACTGGGCTGGAAGTGGAGCACAGTCTGGCATGACTGGTGCCAGCAGAGATTGGGGAGAGAAGGCCTCAGGCGACTGAATCACTGGCAGACTTCTCACCCCACAAATGCGAAAGACAGCATGGAGGGTCAGTGGGAGAACTCTGTGGGACCTGGGTGAAAGAGAAGCACACAGTTCAGTCCCAGCCCTGAAACTCTGGAGGTGGTGGCAGTGCCAACAGCAGTGGTAGCAGCAGCAACAGCAGTAGCAGCTGCTTCCAGGGCTCTGAGCCCACAGACATTGGGGAATCAAGCAGCTGATACAAAATCTCTGAAGCCTGGGACAGTACACCCAGCCTCTCTGAAGTAAAGTCTACCTTGACAAAAATTTAGAAAGTCAAGTATTTCACTGGGAAGAGAAGTAAACAGAGGGGAAAAAAGAATTAGACTATTGAATCTTCCTGACAAAGAAGATCAAAACATAACAACCAGAGGAAGACAACAAAGTCAAAGCTCCTACATCATAAAGCCTCCAAGAAAAACATGAATTCAGAGTAGCTACATGGTTTGGTGAATAGAGAACTGGCCCTGGCATCAGGAGGACCTGAGTTCAAATCTGGCCACAGACACTTAACACAAAACTAGCCATGTGACCTTGGGAAAGTCACTTAACCGCAATTGCCCCACCTTCCTCCCTCCAAAAAAAAAGGAAAAAAAGAAAAATATGAATTTGTCAGAGGCCAGGGAAGAGCTCAAAAATGATTTTGAAAATCAAGTAAGAGAAGTAGAAGAAAAATTGGGAAGAGAAATAAGAATGATGCAAGAAAATCATGAAAAGTAAGTCGACAGCTTGCTAAAGGAAATTCAAAAAAATACTGAAGAAAATAACACCTTAAACAATAGACTAACCCAAATGGCAAAAGAGGTCTAAAAAGGCAATAAGGAGAAGAATGCCTTAAAAAGTAGAACTGGCCAAATGAAAAAGGAAGTCCAAAAGCTTACTGAAGAAAATAATTCCTTCAAAATTAGAACGGAGCAAATGGAAGCTAATGAATTTATGAGAAATCAAGAAATTACAAAACAGGACCAAAAGAATGAAAAAACAGAAGACAATGAAAAACCACCAACCTGGAAAATAAATCCAGGAAAGACAATTTAAAAATTATTGGACTATGCGAAAGCCATGATCAAAAAAAGAGCCTAGACATTAACTTTCAAGAAATTATCGAGAAAAACTGCGCTGATGTTCTAGAGCCAGAAGGTCAAATAGAAATCGAAAGAATCCACCAACCACCTCTTGAAAGAGATCCCAAAAGGAAAACTCCTAGGGATACTGTAGCCAAATTCCAGAGTTCCCAGGCCAGGGAGAAAATATTGCAAATAGCCCTAAAGAAACAATTCGAACATTGTGGAAATACAGTTGGGATAACACAAGAGCTAGCAGCTTCTACATTAAGGGATCAAAAGGCTTGAGATATTCTGAAGGTCAGAGGAGCCAGGTAGGATTAAAACCAAGAATCACCTACCCAGCAGAACTGAGTATAATACTTCAGGTGTAAAAATGGACATTCAATGAAATAGAGGACTTTCAAACATTCTTGATGAAAAGACAAGAGCTGAATAGAAAATTTGACTTTCAAATACAAGAATCAAGAAAAGGTAAGCTGGAAAGAGAAATCATAAGGGACTTATTAAAGTTGAACTATTTATATTCCTACATGGAAAGATGGTATTTACAAATCATGAGACCTTTCTCAGTATTAGGGTAGTTGGAGGATAAATAGATAGATAGATAGATAGATAGATAGATAGACAGACAGACAGACAGATAGATATATGATAGATAGATAGACAGATAGATGATAGATAGACAGATGATAGATAGACAGATTGATAGATGATAAATAGATTGATAGATAGATGATAGATAGATAGACAGATAGATGATAGATAGACTGATAGATAGATGATAGATAGATTAGATAGACAGATAGATAGATAGATGGCACAGGGTGGGTTGAATATGAAGGGATGATATCTAAAAAATAAAATTAAGGGGTCAGAGGAATATATTAGGAGGAGAAAGGAAGAGATAGAATGGAGTAAATTATCTCACATAAAAGACGCAAGAGAAAGGTTTCACAATGAAGGGGGGAGGGGAGAGGGGAGAGGGAGTGAGTGAACCTTACTCTCATTGGATTTGGTTTAAGGAGGGAATAACATACACACTCAATTGGGTGTCTTACCCTACAGGAAAGTAAGGGGGAAGGTGATAAGAGGTGGGTGATGATACAAGAGAGGGCAGATTGGGGAAGGGGCTAGTCAGAAACAATTTGAAAAGGGAGAAGGCCAAAGGAGAAAACAGAATAAGTGGGGGGAGGGATAAGATGGAGGAAAATATAGTTAATCTTTCACAACATGACCATTATGGAAGTGTTTTGCATAACTACACATGTATAACCCATATTGAATTGCTTGCCTTCTCAATGGGGGTGGGTGGGAAGGGAAGAAGGGAAAGAATTTGGAACTCAAAGTTTTAAAAACAATTTTTTAAAAAAATGATTTTTACATGCAACTGGGAAATAAGATATACAGGCAATGGAGTATAGAAATCTATCTTGCCCTACAAGAAAGTAAAGGGAAAGGGGATAAAGAGGGGTGGTTAACAGAAGAGAGGGCAGACTAGGGGAAGGAATAATCAGAATCCATGCCATCTCGAGGTGGAGGGGAGGGGAGAGATGGAGAGAAAATCTGGAACTCAAAATCTTGTGGAAATGAATATTGAAAAAGAAAAATTAATTAATTAACTAAAAAAAGGACACACAGAAGAATTATATAAGAAAGATCTTAACATCATTGATGGGTATGATGATGTGGTTACTGCTCTAGAGCCAGACATCCTGAATGATTATGTCACGTGGATTTTAGGAAGCAT
Organism: Pseudochirops cupreus; assembly: GCA_028627135.1. Taxonomy (NCBI): domain Eukaryota; kingdom Metazoa; phylum Chordata; class Mammalia; order Diprotodontia; family Pseudocheiridae; genus Pseudochirops; species Pseudochirops cupreus. The sequence goes on along the minus strand of CM053580.1, from coordinate 197,758,835 downwards.
TGCTAACGATAAGGCTAGTAGAGGTGATGGAATTCCAGCTGAGCTATTTAAAACCCTAAAAGATGATTCTGTTAAACTGCTGTACTCATTTTGTCAGCAGTTTTGGAAAACTCAACAGCAGCCACTGAAATGGAAAAGATCGTTTTACATCCCAATCCTAAAGAAGAGCAATGCCAAAAAAGTTCAAATTACCAAACAATTACATTCATTTCACATGCCAGCAAGGTTATACTTAAGATTATGCAAGCTAGACTTCAAAAGGCAGAGAAACTAGAGACTAAATTGCCAATATTTGCTGGATTATGAAGAAAGTAAGGTGTATTAGCAAGTGCCCTAGCATACCCAGGATGGCCTGCTAGCACAGATTCTTTTGATCTGCTTTATAAAGGAAAGATAGCTTTAAAGAGGTTAACAATCCCACTTTTAATTACAGAGAAAGGAGTAAAGAAAATGTAAGTAGAGAAATTAGTAAAAAGACCAACAGGGCTCCAGCTCTCTGAACACAGCACTATTGCGATGCACTTTACATACATCCCTGGATCGAGGGAGCACAAATATCTAAGCAGTCAGAGGGCTCTAACAAATGGCTACTCAGAGTCTCTACCAGGGAATCAAAAGATCCTTCTCATGAGCAAACCCCCAAAGCAAAATACTAACCTCACAGAACATATAACAAAGACTCAACATCTGATTGGCTGAGTGTAGACGAGCTTGAGAATCCTCATGCCCCAGGACTTAACTGGAAACTCCCCATAGGCCAAAGCCTGTTTAGCTCTGGGCCAGGGCTCTATATGTCTGTTAAGGAGCAGGGAAGATCTTCAAATTCCCTTACCATTACACAAGAGTTCCAGAAAAATTACCTACTTCTGCTTTCTTAGCTACACTAAAGCCTTTGACCCCGTGAATCACAACAAAAAGTGTCAAGTCCTCAAAGAAATGTAGCACATCATTTTACTTGTCTTCTGAGGAATCTGTATGCAGACCAAGAAACAGGAGTTAGACCCAAACATGGAACTGATTGGGTTAAGATTGGAAAAAAGAGTTTGAAAATTCTGTATATTGTCACTTTAGTTATTTAACTTATATGCAGAGCATATCATGTGAAATGCCAGGCCAGACAAATCAAAAGCCAGAATCGGGGTTACTAGGAGAAATATCAACAAGTTCATATGTGCAGACAGTAAGTACCACTCTGAAGGCAGAAAGTGAAGAAGAATTAAGTCCCTTAATGAGGGTGAAAAGGGAGAGTGCTGCCTTGAGGTTTAACTTTAAAAAAAAAAACCCAACACTCTAATATCTTGGCAAGTGGTCCCATCACTTCCTGACAAATAGAGGAAGAATCAATAAAAGCTGCATCAGATTTTATATTCTTGGGTTCAAAGATCACTGCAGATGGTGACTGGAGCCACAAAATTAAAAGGCATTTGTTCTTTGGAAGGAAAGCTACGACCAATCTGGACAGCGTACTAAAAAGCAGAGGCAACATCTTACTGAAAAAGGTCTGTATCATCGAAGCTATGACTTTTCCAGTAGCAATCTACTGCTGTGAGAGTTGGACTATAAGGAAAGCTGAGTGTCACACATTCCACACTTTTGAACTGTAGTGCTGGAGAAGATTTTTGAGACTCGCTTGAATAGCAAGGAGATCAAATCAGTCAGTACTTAATTTAGACCATTCACTGGAAGGTCAGATGCTGAAGCTAAAGTTTAAATATTCTGAAAATATAATGAGAAGACAGGACTCATTGGAAAAAACCCTGATGTTGGGGAAGAATGTAAGCAAAAGAAAGAAGCCCATCTGAAACTAGTAGAGGCAAAGGCAATAGAACTAGTTTAAGCAGAATAACAATATATTTTTATTAATGACAATAGAAATGTGAATGTATAAGCTGTAGACCGCAGTTCTCAACCTGTGGGTTATGTTCAATTTGTAACAATGAAAACACATCCTGCGTAGCAGATATTTACATTACGATTCATAACAGTAGCAAAATTACAGTTATGAAATAGCAATGAAAATAATTTTATAGTTGGGGGTCACCACAACATGAGGAACTGTATTAAAGGGCTGCGGCATTAGGAAGGTTCATGTAGATAGCACGAAATCTAATAGATTCAAACATCATGAAAGTGTACATGTTGAAAACATCAGCAATACGACTCATTTTTCCAGAGAAAATGAAATGTTTTAATAATCAAATATAAACTATTTCAAGTCTTACTTGCTACATCAATGGGTTTATTTTCATCATATAAAGTGACTTACAGAATTGCAAGGGCAAGTGGTGTAGTGGATAGAGCACTGAGCCTGGAATCAAGAAGATTCCTCTTCCAAAGTTCAAATGTGGCCTCAGACACTTCCTAGCTGAATGATCCTGGGCATGTCACTTAGCCCTGTTTGCCTCAGTTTCCTCATCTGTAAAATGAGCTGGAGAAGGAAATGGGAAACCACTCCAGTGTCTTTACCAAGAAAACCCCAAATGGGGTCATGAAGAGTTGGACATGGGAGCTGGACATGACTGAACAAATGAAACTGCTACTTGTAACATACATATATAATTTGATAGAAAAAATATTGGCACAATCTGAAGTTATTGAAATGGCTGAAGTATTGAACTGGAATATCAAAAGCAACTTCAAATAACTGTCTGTAGTAAGCACAGTAAGAAGGAAATAAAAATCATACATCTGGTGACTTTTGTGAGTAATTAATTAAGAATTTAAATCTTCCCATATTGAAGAATCAACAGATGTAGTTAAAATGTTCATTTGATTACATATGTTGTTTAGACATTGATATTGGGGGTGATTTGTTATTCCATAAACCTACTGCTAGTAAGACCACATTAAGAAGAATATTCTATAATTGAAGAATTTTTGAAAAAAAATATAATGTGAAAAATCAGGCTGGCCTATTCACTTACAGAGTTTAACCAACTGCAGAGCAAAATTTAGATCTGCAAGTTCTAGTTTTAAAATGTGACTTCTTGAGCAATTTGGAAATATTGTACGTTTCATACACAAATCCTTGTGCTGAAAAATATGAGTGAAGAGCTACATATGGCTTTTTCAAGTTGTTACAACAGTAATCAACTTTAGGGGTTTTGGGGGGGGGGGGGTTGGAGAGGGAAAGGCAGGGCAATTGAGGTTAAGTGACTTGCCCAACGTCAGGCAGCTAGTATCAAGTGTCTGAGGCCAGATTTGACCTCAGGTCCTCCTGACTCCACTGCCGGTGCTCTGTCCACTGTTCCACCTAGCTGCCCCACAACTTTAGTTTTTAAAATCCATTAAGAGAAAGACTCTATGAAAAATTGCAAGTTGTACATTTTTTGACATCAAAATGTAGTAATTTGTTTTGCTTTACTAAAAAACTCAATTCCATGGGTTTTCTTTCTCTTCTTTTTTCTTTTAAATTGAGGAGTGAGAAGAGGAATATAAGTTCTTTTTTGTTTATTTAAAAATAAAATAAATGGGGAAAAAAAGAAAAATGCACAATGATAATGGGCAGAAAATAGGGCATTTCTTTATTATCACATAATATCCTGGCTTTCTTGTGCTGATGTATTTTAAAGGGCATTTGGGATTAAAGAAGAAAATGACATTTTTCTTAATGATTATAATAAAAATAAAGCAAATTTCTTTCACAAGTATTTCCTGAAATTAATATATTTCATTGATATTTTGGGAAAACATTAGCTAAAAAAAAAATCAATGGGAGGCCCTCTAATTCTTACTTTGATCCAGAAAGATGATTGACTAATAAATTTAAAAATTTTAAATTTATTTTTCAGTTTTAAAAAACTGCTGAAAAATTAAATAAAACCTTAAAAATCTGCTTATTAATCACTTGATAAATCTCAAAAAGAATTAATTTATAGACATTTCTAAATTTAAAAAGAGGATAAGGAATATGGTATGTTTGGTATTATTCCATGTGGACAAGAAGGATTAATATGATCTTGATGGTAGCAAACTGGCAGAAGACACATTTGAAGATACTAAACAGTTTCTACATTGATAATAAGTATGATTTTTACTATTAGCATCTTAAATTATGTGGTCCTTGTCTAATGTTCAATAAATCAACATATTGGAAATTCAGTATGTGGCACAGTGAATAGAACACCAGCCATGGAGTCAGAAGGACCTAAGTTCAAATCCAGCCTCAGACACTTAACACAAAAAACTAGTGATGTGACCTTGGGCAAGTCACTTAACCCTAATTGCCCTACCTTCCCCTCTCCAAAAAAAAAAATTAAAAAAAAGAAATTTGGTCATATCAATATTTACATAACTATAAATGATATCAGCAGATGAAGTTAAAGTTAAACAGAAGGATCATGCACAGGTTTTCCTTAGAGAAATAAATTAAGAATTTGACATGGTTTATTTTATCATGCATCTAAGGGCAGTAAGTAACATTATTTCATGGGTTACTTCATTATCTCTATTTGCAAAAGCAAAAAGACTAACATGAGGCACCAATATCTGTTACAAAGGATAAGGAAGTAAGAGAATTTTTGTGGTTTTAATGCAAAGATTGCCAGAACTATGGCAAAAAAAATTTTAAAAATATGACCTCCAGATCATGAGACAAAAGGAGCCAATGACTAATAAGCTACACAGAAGGCTAGTACACTCCATCCTCCATGACAAAGAAGTTCAGATCATGGAATAAGAGTTTATAGCCAAAGCCTAATAAACCATGTAGAAGCTTCATACTGTGTATGTGCCTAATACATTCTTCAAGAAGAGAGTTAGAAGGCATATTGGACATGGGAATGTCTAATAATGTTTTAAAATGTAATTTAATATATCTTAGTAAACAGGAAAAGCCTAGTTACCCACACGGGAGTCATTTCTAATCAGCTTTTTCCTCATAGTCTATCAAGCAACTTGTAAGGGCATGAATCAAAATCAACACCAAGTAGAACCCAAATAAAGAAAAAAGCGAAGCAGATATACTATGAAATGAAAACCTTTCAAACAGACTATTTAAACAAACTGTTAATGCTATTCTGGTCACAAACATATTTCTCACGATGGTCTATGCTCAAAAAGAGGTCCAAAGGACAACTCTGTGAAAATTACGGTTTAAAAATGAAACTGGCTTGAAATGTCACAAGTTCAAATCCTATCATGATCAGTCTGATTGCTCCACTGGTCCTCATAAAATGCAAACAAAACAAAATAAACCAAAACAAAAAACCCTAGTGGAATATATACCCCAAAATATCATGCATGTGTCATCACTGGGAAGTTTGTAAGAGAATGTGGATTATAAGTGCACAGGACAAGAAGAAATAGGTGGACTGAGATTTGCACCAAAGGGGGGAATGCCAACAGTGAATAGATCATACATTCAGAAGTACTGGAATACCAGAGAAGTTGCTGAGGATTGGTAGGAAGGGAAAAGGAACAAAAACCAACACAGACTAAGGAACTTTAGCGCCATTTCCAGAATGTGGAGAACAAAAGAGTCTGGAAACTTCCTCAAATAGAAAATACTTGACCAATTTTCTAAGGGCATAACCAGTTTAAAATATAAATCTGTTTGCAAAATCTCACAGCAGAGTATGATGAGATAAGATGATCTTATAAAACAATAAGAGTCTGTGGAAGAAGAGGTTGGCATGGGAGCCAGTGAAGTCAGATCATCTGAAGAGATTCTTAGCTTGGAACATAAACTTGAAGAAAAAACAAGAAACACTAAAAGTGGCAAAAAAAACTATTAAGATTTCCCGAACAACTTCTTCCAGCCATGATGGTGGAATTTTCAGCTTTTGACTATTAGCAACCCCCAATGTACTACACAAGGAAGTATAAAGGAAAAGATGGAGAGAGCAGTTGGACCATATGCTGTGTATACAAAGGAGGTCTAGGGTAGAGATGGCACAATTTTGAGAGTAAAGAGAAATTTAAATGATTAAATTTTAAAATAATGTGTTAAAAATAAGGGAAGATGCCAGATGATTGGGAAAGTGTCCAGTATTATGAGAGAGGAGAAAAAGATAATGCACAGGGAATTGGTAACTACTTTCTCACTTATGAGAATACCCTACTATCTAGAGCAGTGGTTCTCAACCTTCCTAATGCTGTGACCCTTTAATATAGTTCCTCATGTTGTGGTGACCTCCAACTAAAATAACTTCAGAACTGTAATTTTGCTACTGTTATGAATTGTAATATAAATATCTGATATGCACGATGGATTTTCATTGTTACAAACTGAACATACCCCACAGGTCAAGAACCGCTGAATTCTAGGAAATTCTTGATGAGAAATGAATAGCATAGTGAACCTTTCACTAATAATATTCTACAATACATCAAAACTTTAGAGTCCATAGTTGAATGAAAGTTGTGAACTAAACAAGATTCTTCCATATTTATTATGATTCTTGATTATCATGATTACCATATATTTGATGATCATAAAAAAAACTCCATAATTTGGTAGAGAAAAATGCATCCTGAAGCACTCTTCTCTAGCAAGATAGCTTGCATATGTTTTTCAAAATCATATAAAATCCTTTGATAGACGCTGATGATCATTTGGTTTTTCATATCAATCTGTATATATAACAAAGAGATATATGTAATGGTGACAGAAAGACAAGCAAGAAGAAAGAGTATCCCTTCTCTCAAGGAGCTACCTTCTAATGGGAAAAGACAACACATAAAAGAGAGTAGAAAAGGGAAGAGGGAAGGAAGAAAGGGGGGACTGAAGTCTGGAAAGTCATACACACAAGCAGGAGAAGACTGAAGCTTGGCTTGAGCCACTCTTAATGTTCAAACAGGAACTCACCCATGGGAGAAAGGGACCACCCTAATTGAGAGTTACTGCACAATGAAAAGGTTACAGAGTCAGAGGGACGTTCCAGGGTGAGGAGGCAGGTAGGCCCCAAGCACTGAAAGAGGTTCCATGATGAGATTTCATCTGAGGCAAGGGGCTGAAGTCCAGAAAGTTGGAAACATAGTAGGGTAAAAAGTGCTTAGTGATACATGGCTTCTGTTAACAAGCGAGACTAAAGTAAAACATAAATCGAGGAATCTTCTGCATAGAATTATATACTCCTCTAAAATGTTGATTGTTTTCATGGAGAATGTCTAGTGCAGAGGCTTACTAGAAGAAGGATTTCTGTTGAATGGTGAGGCGTCCAGATAGTTAAGATTAGATGTTGTGCTGATGGCCTCATCCATGGAACATTGTGGTGCCTTCCACACGAGATGACTAATCATTCAGGAGAGTTCAGCCTGACACAATCCACAAAACAAGTGACTGGAGAATGCCTATAGACAAGACTATGACATGCAGCTGGATGGACAAGTCATTAAACTGGTCCTTCAAATACATCTGCACATAGAGAGTAGATGGCTAATGACTAGAAGCCAGCATTAATAAAGAGGAAGATGAGATCACTTTGGACTGCATTTGGGAAACTATACAGAGCTTTCAATGACCCCAAGTTCCTTAAACAAAATCCCAAACTTTTCACATCAATAATCTTCCCATGATGCTACATAGCAACAAATTGTGAAATACCTTCATCTCCAATGAATCTAAATGATGTGTCACGCAAAGTACAGCATAAGAGACACAGGATAAACATAGGCTACACTATGCTATTAATTATGAAATATGTTATAAAAGATTCGGTTGGAAAGAAGGAAGGACTGGTCGCACAGGAAGAAGAAGGAATATAAGAGAAGAATACAAATGTCCCTTTAGTACTCGTGCAATACTGAGAAACCTAAGGAAAGGCTCCCACCACCTTGGAGGGATGCTTCCATGGAGGATTTATGCAAAGTCATGGGCAAGAATAACACAGGATGAGAAGGGATAGATGAGGTGAGATTATAGATCCAATGAATTACTGAAACACTGAAGAATTAAATGAATAATTTTCACAATTTTAGTAAGACTTCACTTACCTTTAATTCACCACCACTTTTCTTGATTCTGGTTATTACACAGGTACCACGGCATTATATTTGTATGCAGAAGGAGCAGGGTTCAAGGATCATAGGCTTAGAATTGGATGCATTTAAATATCATCTAGCACTTTATCCCAGTTTTCTAATTGAAGAAACTGATCCCCAGAGAGATAAGCAATTTGACCAAGCTCACACAGGTAGAAAGTAGCAAAGTAAGGAATCAAACCCACATCTTCTGAGTCTACTCTTTTCCACCCCACATCGAAATGTATACATTTAATGCAACTGTTTCATATGCTATTTAAGAAATTCAGTAACAAGATAAAGATGAGTCAATAACAAAGACAAACTTTCATTTCTCATGAATATCATTTACTATGTTTCCATCCTTAACCTAAGATTTGTTACTTAATGTTTCTCAAATATTCACTAACATTTCTGTTTGCCTTTTAAATAACATATTTTGAGAGATTCTCAAATTTACCTTAATTATGGATACATCCACACAATATTAATTCTTTATCAATTTCATTTACCATGAGGAACTCATTTCCAAAGCACATTCACACCTATTATTACCATATACATAACTCAACAAACAGTTGTCGAACATTGTGCCAATTGGTTTAAGGGAATATCTTTATACTGAACTTCACTGTCAAGGCTGTTTACATGAAAATCCTCTTGACATTGACTTGAGCTTACTAAATTTAGTTCTCCATTTCCTATTTCCTCTGTTACTGAGAGATAAGGTTAAAGAAAGTTGAAAGGCCTTCAATGTATTCCTTCAAAATACATTTCTTTCCCAAAGCAAATGAACACCAACTGTATAAATATTGGATGAGCGGAGGAGAAATATTTACTTTTTTACCAGAAAATTTTATAGACACTCGGGAATTAATTCCTTGTTTATTTTCATAACCAAATATTAGTTAATTTTATAACAAGTGCAAGAGTGGATGATTGAGCTTAAATTGATAGAAAAATAGAATTTTTATGATGTCTCAAAGAAGTTTCTTCTAACAGATATCACGAGCCAACATCTGTTTAGTGCTTTATGGTTTGGAAGCCTTATTTTGTTTCACTCTCACAGGAAGCCTATGGCATAGGTATTATTTTTCCCATTTTGTTTTGTCTGGACCCACGATTTCATTGATGGAGGAAACTCACAGAAAGGAAATTCCATTCACCAGTGCAGATCAGGAACTACTACAAAAATTAGAGGCATAGAGAGTTGCTTGGGGTCACTGCAAAGTTAAAGGTCACACAGTTAGTTACAGGGTGGTCCAAAATATTTACTACAGTTTTGAACTATTAGTGCTTTTACTAACAATTTATTAATGCTTTTAATATGTTTTTAATATTAAATCATTATTAGCTTAAAACTGCACTAACAATTTTGGGCCACCCTTTTAATTACTGATGAGAATTGGACTCAGGTCTTCCTGGCTCTGAAGGGGACTCTTTATCCTCTGTGAAACAGCACCCCTCCTCCCTGTCTTATAGAAGAGGAAACTGAGGGTCAGTCAAGTTAACTGACTTGCTCATGGTTACACAACTCATAAGTGTTGGAGGTATTAAGGAAAGAAAAGTACTTAGGATCTAATTGTACAGTATCAGATACTTAGTCAGAGGTACTTAGTACTAAGTGGTAGGTACTAAGACTTTTAGGCCACCTTGTATATTAGAAATAAGACTTGAGTCCAGGTCTTTTCTTACTCCAAGATCAGCACTCTACATTATACCTTAATTGAATAGCTAATCCATATAGGATTTAAATCATCTAGGCTCTTCTAGGATCTCAGATCTCATATTATTTTTCATTGTTAAGCAGGGGATCAGTGCCTAGAATGGGTTGAAATTTTAGCAAACAATCAACACTTTTGGAGTAATTACTGTGTGTAGAAAAAAAGTACTATTTCTGGTGGAAATAGAAATACCTGATTCTTTATTATATTATAGTTAGCTTCCCATATAGATGGCATGGAAATAAAGGCAAGTCTAGTCTATTTTTTCCCTGAGACACTGTAGCACGAAGCCAATATTCACAGTGCTAACAGCAACTATAAATATTCTGGCAAAGTTCTCAATTGTAAAATATAACAGACTCTCTATATAGAAGGCAGAAGCAAAACATTTATTCAGACACCAGAAAACTACATCCCAACACCAGAAAGTCAAAGTCAAACGCATCATAGTAACAAAGGAGTTAATATACCATAGCACAGCATGAAGTTACACTATCCTTTAGCCTTCCCACAAAACAACACTCAGGAGCCTAAGGGTATCCCTGGGTGTGTCCTCTCTCTCCCACCATCTAGCTGCTCTGAATCTCAGCTTCCTGTGGGCTCTGTTCCACTCTTCAGCAAACTCCTCCTACCACATGCTTCATGTGATTACATTCAGCCTATTAGGGGACAGGGAATATCTTCAAATCAGGGAAGGTCTTCAAATTCCCTTGGGCTTATTAAGGGGCAGGGAAGATCTTCAAATTCCCATTAACGTTACAGATCCTTGGGGGCAGCTAGGTGGCACAGTGAATAGAGCCCCGGCCCTGGAGTCAGGAGGACCTGAGTTCAAATCCAGCTTCAGACACTTAACACAAAACTAGCCCTGTGACCTTGGGCAAGTCACTTAACCCCAATTGCCCTACCTTCCCCCCTCCAGACAAGCAAAAAAAATGAACAGAAAAAAAACATTACAGATCCTTTCCCTCAAAGAAATACAGTGTATTTCCAGAAAAGCTTAACACGGTATTTTTTAACACAGTTAACATGAAATAATCAGAAATCGAAAAGCTTTTGCATGAACAAAAAGAATGCATCTAGGATAAGAAGGAAAACAGTCAACCAGAGGAAATTATTTGTTTCACATATCTATAACAAGAGTTGGTCATCCAAGATATATAACAAACAACAGAAATATACAATGCCAGAAGTCATTCACCTATAGATGTAGTCAAGGGATATGCAAAGTTCTTATAAGCAGAACTGTAAGCTATTAACAACCATATGGAAAAAGTGTCAAATCACTAATAATAAGAGAAATAATAATCAAACCACCTTGAAGTTTCTACTGCACACCTGCCAACTGACAAAATGATCAGTGTTGGGATTTAGGAGTGGCACACTGATGCATCAATGACAGAATTATGACTTGGCCCAGCCATTCTGGAAAACAATTTGGAATAAAGCATGGTATAAAGAAAGTTACACTTAAGATGTTCATATCTTTTTACCTAGAGATTCCACGGAGAATATATCTCCAAAGAGGTCACTAGCAAAAAAAGAAAACCTCCATGTAGTCAAAGTATGTATAGCAAAACTTTCTATGGAAAAGAACTGAAAACAATGTCAATATATCCAAAACATTTTCTTTGTCCCACAATCCTCCACTCTATGAATTTCCTTGTTACTCACAAGGGCATCTCTACCTTTTCAGTCATGTAGGTCTACAATCTCAGTTTCATTCTTTAAAAAAAAGTTTTATGGATTTGTTTACTTTTTACAAAGCAAACATTTACCTTCACCATGAGAAGTCTCTTACAACTAAGTAAAACAATCAAAACTAATAATACAGAAAGTTCATCTGAAAATGAACCCAATGTTTCACATCTGTAGCATCCAAGACCACCCTGTTTTTATTGTTTTAATTGACACATTTCTTTTCTCTCTCTCCAATCTCTGAGAGAGAGAAAGAAGAGGGGGGGAAGAGAGAGAGAAAAAGAGAGAAAATGAAGAGAGAGAGGAAGGGGAAGGGGGTGAAGAAGGGGGAGAGGGAGAGAGAGAGAAAGAGAGAAAAACAAATACTTTCTAATAAATATAGTCAAGGAAAATAAATTTCCTCATTGGCTATATACACAAATGTACATGTCTCTTCCTATATCTTAAATCCATCACTGCTCTTTCTGGAAGTGAATAATACTCAGGGTATGCTGAAATAAGTTCATAGGATAGTAGTGTCAAATTGAGATGGAAACGAAGACAACTAAATAAGAATCTCTGCAGCAACATATTGACTTAGAAAATAAAATATTAACATTATCTTTGCTCCATTGCATTTTTATTTATTTTGTTACTTAATTCTGAATTACGTTTTGATCTGATTTTGGCTGCAATCTAATGTACTGCTGCCTCCATGCCACTGTGGGTTGTGCATCTGACACTTCTGTTGTAGGAGCTCATGAGTGAGCATTTACACCTCAGAAATCAACAAACCATAAAACCAGGCTTGCTCTATTCTTCACTGATTGTATGGACTTAAGAAAGATGGGAAAAATATTTATAGTGCAGACAAAATTAAAATTGTGTCAATTTTGCTTCTTTTTTTTCTGGAGAGCTTATTGTTAAATATTTACTGGCATGCATCTCCTGAAGTTATGCCTCATCATCAGTCTTCTTGAATCATAGATGGTCATTGTACTGATCGTGGTTCTTACATTTTTCATAGCGGTTTTTATAGCGTTGGTGTTAATGTCCAAGTTGTCTGATTCTATTTATTTCATTAACCCCTCATTCTCACATATTCAATCCAATATCGAATCTTATTTCTACCTTCTTGTATACGTCCCCTAATTTCCACTCACACAACCACTGCTCTAGCTCAGTACCTCATCACTTCTCCTTGGAATGATTGCAGCAGTTCTCTAATTGGTCCCCGTCTCATCTTTCAGGGTAGCTACGTGGCACAGGGGACACCTAGAGTCAAGAAGACCTGAGTTCAAATCCAGCCTCCAGCACTTAGTAGCTGTATGGCTGTGGACAAACCTCTTAAGTCTGTTTGCCTTGTTTCTTCATCTATAAACAGTAGTTCTCAACCTTCCTAATGCCACGACCCTTTATGTGTTTTCCGATGTGAAATATGTGTTTTCTGATGGTCTTAGGCAACCCCAAAGGGGTCGCGACCTGTCTGGTTAAGAACCGCTGAAATGAGCTGGGGAAGGAAACGGCGAAAGACTCCAGTATCTTTGTCAAGATAACCCCAAACTGGGTCATGGAGAATTAGACATGCATGGCGGAATCACAATGACAAAGTCGCATCTTTCCCCACTGCACTTAAAGTTCTGACCTCGCCAAGCTTCCCCCCCCCCCCACCCCGTTTAATGAGCTCCCAGAGCTCCCTACAATAAATAATGGTAGTAATAATAGTAACCAGCATTTACATAGCACTCACAAATATTGTGTATTTCATTCTCACGACAAGGATGAAATATAATAACGTGTCTGTTACTTAAAACTCCGCATGACGTAGCCCCTTCCTACCTCTCCATTCTTTCCACACGCTACGCCCTCCGCACATTCTGTGATCCAGTTACTGACTTTCTTACCTGTTGCTCAACACATCGTTCCTTCTCTTCCCTGTGCCCTTTCCACGAACTATCTGGCGAATGTCGTGAATATTGAACAAAAGAAGTAAAAATGCAATAGATTAGAACAAAGAAAATCCCTCTTCACTTCTGCCTCCTGCTTGCATTGCTTCCTTGCTTTACTTCAACGCTCTACTCAAATCCCCCTTCAGCAAGAAACCTTTACACTCCGTGCAGATGCTAAAGCCTATATAGCTTTGTAATGGGAATGGGAATTTGAAGATCTTCCCTGCCCCTTAATAAGCCTAGGGGAATTTGAAGACCTTCCCTACTTGGAAAATAAACTCTGCCCTCTAATAGGCTGAATGTGGTCACATGGAGCCTGTGGTGGGAGGAGTTTGCTGAAGGGTGGAAAAGAGCCCATAGGAAGCTCCCCTGCTGTGAAGATAAACTCTGCCCTCTGATAGGCTGAATTTAGTCACATGGAGCCTGTGGTGGGAGGAGTTCGCTGAAGGGTGGAGCAGAGCCCAGAGGAAGCTGGGAGTCAGAGCTAGAGAGAAGGTGGTAGACCGAGGAGCTCAGGGAAGGAGTCAGTCAGGTTTGTGAGTAAAAGATTGATCTTGGGGGTGGCGAGGTGGCGCAATGAAAAGATTGATCTTTTATTGGTTTGTGGGAAGGCAAAAGGATGGTGTGGCTCTCTGCTACATTGTGGTGCATTAACTTCTTTTTTTCTTCCTTTCAAAGTATTGCTCTATTGGAAACAGAAGGGGGATGCATGGGGAAATATAGCCAATGTGAACACAAGATATATCAATAAAGTTTGTTTTATAACATCTCATTTTGTTGTCCTTAGACTTCGTCATCAGTTTGATCCAACCTTTAACCTTCCTAGAAACTATTCTTTAATATTCCTCTCTTCTTCAGTTATTATCACTTCTATGTATGTCTTCTTACATATGATGTATGTATATGTCTTTTTAATCAACTCTCTCTTTTATTCCTCATCGGAGTTACATAAGTTTATTTTCTCAAACTTTCATTCTTGAAATAATTATCTCCTTCTTGGATCAACATTTTCTTTAGAATTTTAAGCCTTGGAATCCTTCCTAATTCTTTCTCTGAATTCTTTGAAAGTTTCTCTCCAGGTCAAAGGTTCTGTCTCAGACTCTGCCTGCTTTTCCACTCTTTATTTATCACAAATGTTAAACTGGAATGGTTATTTCCAAGACTCTCATCATTTCTACTCTACCAAGCAGGTCTTTCTCTTAGGATGCAATCAGATCTAAAATAGTAGTTTCCACTCTCACTCTTATAACTTTTTGAGGCATTCTTCTAAATGTTCATTTACATGTAACTAGGGACAATACTCAAAATGGCATCCCTAACTCTGGTCAACCACGTGGATGCCTCCTAGCCTTCTTACAGCCTTGTGTGAGTCATTAATCAAGGGCTTTCACTTTGAGATCATGAAGAATTCCCATATTGGCTATGAATAGTTAATGACTCGGTAGATACCTAAAAGGGAGAATGGCACCTTCCGCCTGCTCCTTCTTTGTAGCTGTGAAAGAATTGTTTTATAGCAGGACCATTGAAGCAGCTTACAGGGATAGATCAGGAGGAGGTAGGAGCAATTTACCCCATCCTTTATCCTAGCACCTACAGTGCTACAATGTTTCCTTCCTTGGTGCTTGGTTTTACACTGCCCCTTTTGAAATTTTTATTTCTGGAAAACTTGTAGTTAGGTGGTTCAGTGCATAGAGCAATGGGCCTGAAGTCAAGAAGACCTAAAATCCAATCCAGCTTCAGACACCTAGTAGTTCTATGTCCCTAGGCAAGTCACTTAATCTTTGATTTCCTCAGTTTCCTCAACTGTAAATGGGTATAATAATAGCACTTGCCTTCCTGGATTGTTGTGAAAATCAAGTACCTTAGAGGCTGGTGTTTAAGAAATGCTTGTTTCCTTCTTTCTTCCAACCCTTCCTTTCTTCTTTCTTTCCTTCCTTCTTAATCTTAATCAAATGAGTATCAACATTGTGGAGAATATGTCAAGGTTTGGAGGAGACTTATTAAGTTCAAAATTTGAGGTCCAAATGAGTAATACTGGAAGACAACAAAGCAAATTTCTATACTAGAAAAGATGACAACTGACAAAATGGTTGGCCCAGGATGAATGCACTGGGAATTGTTTGGAAAGTACACAGAGAAAGCAAAAATATAAAAAACCCAATTGGCAATCCTAAAAACTGCTTTATGTTCTAATATGGCCTAACTATCAATCCCGGTGGGTTATAACAGTAGTTGCATGCTGTTACTGAATTTTGTTTTAAGTTTGTATCTGCTGATTGCACAATTATGAATGTGCTATGTTTAGTATTCCTTTTATGTATAAGGAATTTTGTATAAGAAACCTGTCCCATAACTGACTAATTTTGTACATTGAGTACCTTTTTTAACTATTCCTTTGGAGGAAACTCTAGATATGAATCTATACCTAAATTTTAAATAATTTGTCTGTGGAATTCCAGAATAGGGGTTAACTGAATTTAAACCTAACCCTCAGTAGAGATCAGGTTCCCCAGCTCCTTTTCAGAACAATTACTGTCTATCCATGCCTCCTTCATCTTATATTTTTGGAGATTTGGTTTTTTGTACCCGAGTTTAAGACTTTACATTTATCCCTCCAGAAATGTCACCTTATTACAATTAGCCCAATGCTAAATGCTAGCCAATCAAGAACCTCTTGGATCCTGGATTCTATCACCCATAGTAAGCCATCCCCTTCAGCTCTGTGTCTTTTGCAAATCTGATAGGCATAGTATCCACACCTTTGTCCAAGTCCCTGATAAAAAAGCTAAGTAGTACAGGGCAAAATACAGGTTCCCATGGTACTCTGCCAGAGATTGCTTGCCAAGCTGATACTGAAGTATTAGCACCTAGTCAGTGCTTGAGTCTGGTCATCCAACCAGTTCTAAATCCTTGTGTTTGTGTTATCTAATCCCCATCTCTCTATCATCTCCCCAAGAAGCATATTACACACATTATCCAAAATTTGGTTAAAACCTAATTGTTGCCAGCATTACCTTCATCTACTAGTTCAGCAGTCCTTTTGAGAAAGCAAGTAAAATTAGCCTGGCATGACTTGTTCTTGATAAAAACCATTCTAATTCATTGCAATCAACAGTTCCCTTTTTATATATTCACTGACTATCTCTTTAATGATCTTTTATAAAATTTTCCCAGGAATCAAAGCCAAATTCACTGGTCTATTGCTTGAAGACGATTCTCTGATTTATTTTTAAAATTGGGCAATTTGTCCTTTTTCAAATTTTGTGATACCTCTCACACAGTGGCTCAGCAAGTACACCTGCAGATTCTTTCAGATTGGAGATGTATGTAGTTCATTCAGGCTCAGTCACACGAATTCATAAAGTACAATTAAATGGTGTCTTACTCATCTTAGGTTTGTAACTCCATGTTCCTTGGTTTTCTTTTGTCATATTTTAGTCATTCTTCTTTACAGAGAAAACAGAAACAAAATAATAATGGAGCAGCTTTGCCTTCCCTCTGTCATTAGTTACCATTCCCCAAAGCCCCACTGATGGTGTAACCTCTTCTTTGATTCTCCCTTTTCTTCCAATGTAACTAAATTGCAATGGTAATTTCCAAGATTCTTATCATTTCTACTTTACCAAGCAGGTATTTCTCTTAGGATGCAATCAGATCTAAAATAGTAGTTTCTGCTGTCACTCATCACTTTTTGAGGCATTCTTCTAAATGTTCATTAACATGTAACAAGGGCTTTCCCATGGATAATACTCAGAATGACATCCCTAATTCTGGTGAACCATGTGGATGCCTTGTAGCTTTCTGCCTTCAGCCTTGACTTCTTGAATTTTATCATTCCTAATATTATTTTTTATAGAATTATGTCATACTATTATACTCATTCTCTGTTACCTAGCCTTGTTCCTATATTCTATATATTTTTCAAGAAATCAGATCTTTTTCTTGTAATAAACATATATTTATGAATTTACCATAGTAAATATTTGCCTACTATGTCCCAATTTTTGAAAAAGTGAGATGGGACAGCTAGATGGTACAGTGAATAGAGCACTGGCCCTGCAATCAGGAGGACCTGAGTTCAAATCCAGCCTCAAACACTTAACACTTACTAACCATGTGACCTTGGGCAAGTCACTTAATCCCAAATGCCCTGCCTTCCCCCCTCAAAAAGCAAAAAAAAAAAAAAAAGGGAGATAAAACTTACTCTCAAAGGGCTTCCAATCTTCTTATAAAGGGATATAATAGGTTTATATGACAGATGTAATAACAACAATGGCGATAATTATAACAATGATGACAATAATAGTAAAAGAGTGAGGGATGGGATTAAGAACCAGAAGACTCCAGAAAGGCCTCTTAGGAAGTAGTATTTGAAGGAATTAAATGAAAGTTAAAAGGGTGAACACCCCAAACAGGTCAGATAGCCCATGCAAAGGTATGAAGTTGGTTGTTGAGTTCCCTGTGCATCCATATTGGTCTCTTCACACTAATACCCTTTTTTCTTTTTGATTGTAATTGTTTTCCTTTGTGTCTTCACAATCTCATGCTTAGGCATTCCTGAACTCTCTTGGGCTGACTTCCCCTGAAGCATTTTAGTTTAGGAGACCCTACCTATTTTTCCTCTTGGCAAAATGAAATCCACTTTTCTAAAATCTAGGGCATATGTCAACCTATTTCCAGTTTTATTCTCCTCTAAAATAAATTTGAGGGTGGAGTGGTCACTTCTTTCATCAATTCTCTCTTCATCTCTTTTCACTCTCTTCATCAGTTCCCTTGGATACAAGCGTTACCGCTTCACTGATGACACGTACTCTTCAACCCAGTGACACTGTCTCCCTGGCTGTTCCAGAAACAAGACACTCAGCTCCAAGCACTTTCTCTGACTCTTCTCCATGCCTAGAACTTTCTCCCTCTTCCATTCTTACTCCTGACCTCCCTGGCTTCCTTAAGTCCCAACTGAAATCACATCTTCATCTAGTGTCTTCCCTCTGTTAATTGTTTCCTATTTATTCTGTGTCTAACTTTCCATATATGTATTTGTTTGTATGTTTTTTTCTCCTACTAGATTGTAAGCTCCTTGAGGGTAAGGCCTGTCTTTTGCCTCTTTTGCATTTCTAGCACTTAGCACTGTGCCTGATAGACACTAGGCATTTAATAAATGTTGTTTGGTTGACAGCCAGATCTACACATTGAACCCTCATTTCTTTCCTGAATTTCAATTCCAAATGTCTAAGCACTTACTTAACATCTTCATGTAGAGATCCCAGAAATATCAAACTCCATTGCCTGAAACAGAACTCATTCTCTTTCCCAATAACCTTCCCCTTTCTAACCTCTCTCTTTATGATAAGATACCACTATTCTTCCAGTTCCTCCATTTCACAGCCTAGGAATGATCCTTGACCAAATTTCTCACTCCTAATCACGCATAATCCCAGAGTCAAGTCTCATCAACATCTTGATCAGCCTGTCTTGCATATTTCCCCCTCTGTCTATTCACACAAAATTCTCACTAGGCTTAAGCTTTTATCGCATCCTTCTGGACTATTGCAGCAGCTTCCTAATTCATTTCCCTGCATCCAGGGCTCTAACTGATCTCCAGATACTTTGTCCATAAATTTTAATTGTGCATTATTAATTTTACTGCTATAATATTGATGTTAGTAACCTTTTAATAACCTGTTCACACTGTGCATTTTTGGTCCATGTTTTCTGGACCATACAGGATATAACCAATTTTCTTGAGTCTTTCCTCTTGACTTTTTAATATCTCAGGGATAGTCAGCATTTATTAAGCACCAGGCACTGTGCTAAGTGCTAGAGATACAATTAACAAACATGAAGGGACAGTCCCTACACTCAAGGAGCTCCCAGTTTAATGAGGGACACAATACGCAAATAACTATGTACAAATAATATATATATTCAGGATACGGATTGGAGGTAATCGGCAGAGGGAAGATATGAGCATTAAGGGGTGCCAGGGTACCACTTGTTTTATTCATTTGTTGCCTCTCATTCTCATTCACAAGTTCTCCTTGCTCCCTCTTCTGGCCATAGATGTGTTTGACAATAGATTTTATATCACTTCTTTCATTAAACCCGTTTTGGAAATGTGGCAACATGCTTTTGCCTGCCATATGTCTTTCTGTTGTCCTTTGGGTTTTTAATTTTAACTCTTCTGAGATCATGGAATTGTATGACTCAGAGTCACATATCATCAGTGAGAGAATACTGATGTCCAAGAAGGAACTTTTTGTCATTTGAGATCACTAGGAAATCTGTACAGATTCCCAAATGAGATCTAGCCTCGTCTTTGCTACTCACTAAAAGCTAGATGCAGTTCACTATACATCTGTAATTGTTTTCAGTCAATTTTTGTTATTTTAAAATACACTTATAATTCTTTCTAAAGCTAATAGAAAATTTCAAATGATTCAATATAGAAATTACATATTTTTAAAACACCTTTGTGACATATATCACTACTATAGTATCAAAAATAAGAAAAGTCGGGGCAGCTAAGTGGCACAGTGATTAGAACACTGGCCCTGGAGTCAGGAGAACCTGAGTTCAAATCTAGCCTCAGACACTTAACACAAAACTAGCCGTGTGACCTTGGGCAAGTCACTTAACCCCAATTGACCTACCTTCCCCTTCCAAAAAGAAAACCCTCTAAAAATAAGAAAAGTTTTCAGAAATTTCTCTTGTCAACTATAGGGACAGGACTGTTCTCAAAGTGGAATAACTATCAAGGCAGCTAGGGATATCTTTTGTTTCTTTATCACTTATAGTTCTCATTATATAGCTCCACTTCCAAAAGAGTAAAACCCCTATAGCAATGGATAAAAAGGTGACAACATAAAAAATGTTTCACACCTACAGCCCTCAGCCTTTGCCAAGAAGTGGCGAGGCCTTCTCATGTTTCTTCTCTGGGGTCAAGCTTGTTTTCAGAATTCATTTTCAATTGCTTTTGTTTTGGTGGTTTGAGTTCCATTTACATTGTTGTAGTCATTGTACATATTCATCTTCTGTTATCAACAAATTAAATAAATAGGTGGGTAAGGAGTAGGTGGATAATTGGATACAACATCTGAAATAAAAATATTTTCCCAGAAATCAGAGGTCATATTTTACTATTGCATCCCCCTACTTGAGACTGTTACTTCCTAGAGAAGCTGTGTGATTCATTTTTAGATGTATTGGTTATCTTCATCATACCTTTGGGGGAGGGGGAGGGAAATGCCATAATAAAATATTTTCTTTTTAAAAAATAGGGTAAAATATCATAAGCGAAACTGCAGAGATAAAAAGTCATTAGGCATGTTTGGGGAATAAGCTAGTTGTCTGATTTGACTGTATCATGGAGTACAAAAGAGGATAGTATGAGATGAGGCTAGAATTATAGTATAAAAACTTTATTATGAAGGGCCTCGTCACAAGTGAAGTTCAACAAAGGTAGACTGAGACAAGTATTCTCCAAGCAAGGTAATAGTTTATTAGCAGGGAGCAACCTGATAATAAAATTTGGCAATGGATGCCTCAGTTTTAAGCCAAAATTCCTAGATCAAGATGCATCTCCTTTTAATAAGCATAGAACAAAGAACAGAACAGGGAATGTGAGAAAATAACACGATTGTAGAGTTGGTGACATCATGGGGTTGAAAACAATATGACTGGTTACCTAGCTGAAGCATGGGGAACAATATGATTGGTTGGAAGATAAGAATGAGGGGTTAGCAAGAACCCCTTCGTTTCCTCCAGCAATAAAAAAAAGTTCATTATTTGAGTCCACCTGCAAGATTACAGATAGTGGGTCAGACATTTTTGGATAGCAAACCTGATATCCTCAAAGGATAGCCTGGTAGTATAAAGATAATAGACCAGATACCCTCATGTACACCAGCATGCCCCAAGGATTGATTTCCTTGAGGTAAGAATAGGACACTGATTAGCAGGAGAACTGGATTTCTGAATTTAATTCATTATGGGGCTGTTGAATTTCTGAAATAAGTTCAGACACAAAGAACCATGACTTAGGTAGTTACAGGATAAAATCAATGAATTATAAATAGGATCAATAAAAAATATACAGAATCAATTTAATCTTCTTAGCCTTGAACACCAGGATAATCGTTTGTATTGTATTTGACAAGCAATAAGGATTCACTAGAGGTTTTTTTCAGCAGTGCTGTGATGTGAGCGTACTATGTGAGAAGAATGTTAATTTAACAGTGGAATAGAGATGGGTTGAGGGTGAGATCAAACTGAATGGGGATGCGGAGCTTTGTTTGGAGTATGGTACAAATCCTAGTGAGAGACGAGGGGCTAATTTGGAGTCGTGGGAAAAGGGAGGTGGTAACAAGGGAGGGAATGTATGAGAGGTATTGCAGAGAAAGAATAAATAGGACTTGGTGACTGATTTGTTATTTGGGATGAGGAGAAAGAAGGAAACAAAGATGACTGAAAGCTTCTGGCAGAAGTTTTGCTAGAGATATGGAAGTCAGAAGAAAGGAGAGGTTATGGGAAAGGAATGAGCATTTAAATTTTAAACTTGTGGAGATTGAGGTATTGGTGGGATGTCCAGGTGGACATGTTCATTTGGCTGTTTGAAATTTGAGTCTGAAGTTCAAAAGAGAGGTCAGGACTGGAAATACAGATTTGGCAGTTATCTACAGAGAGGAAATAGTTTAAGTTATAGGAACATATGGCATCAGGAAGAAAGAGTGTGAGGGAGAAATAGGAGAGGGGAGAGAACAGGAGAGGAGAAGAGAAGAGAGAAGAGAAAAGGAGAGGAGAGGAGAGAAAAGAAGAGGACAGGAAAGAGGTGAAGACAAAGCCTTGACAAGATTTTAAGAGTAAGGGAGCTGAAGGAGGAAGATAAACTGGGAAGGAGATGAGGGATAAGCAGTTGGAGAAGAGAGCCACTGCATTGCAATAGACTAGAAGTCAGGAAATAGAAATTATGAAGGAGAATCCATCTAAGAGGCTCACAATTTGCAGAGATCAAGGAAGGTGAGGATTATGAAAAGATCACTGGATTTGGCAATTAAGAGGTAACTAGATAACTTGGGGAGAGGGAGTATTGGGGAGATAAAGGCCGACTTTGAGGGACTGAAAAGTGAGTAGGAGTAAAGAAATGGAAGCAGGGAATTTAGATTACACATTCAAAATTTTGGCAAAGGAGGAAGATGAGATGATTGCTTAAAGTGGATAAGAGGAGCATAGGAATGTGGGTTTTTTTGTTTTGCTTTGTTTTGTTTTGTTTTGTTTTGAAAGGATAATGGAGTCCTGAGATGACCTAAAAGGTCCTTTCCTGCTTTAAATCTGAGCCTATGAAGGTAAGGTGTTGAGGTGTTTGCCTTCCCTAGGATCTTTGAATATTAATAGCAAACTCTTGAAATCTCCAAAGCTTTTAAAGGTATAAAAGAAGTAAAATTATTAAGTATATTATCATCCTAAAGGGATTCCTGCTGATCTCTAAGATCTATTCCAACTCGAAGATTCGATGATTCCTGATTCCAAGATACTCAGCTAGCACAGTGCACAAGATGCATCTCTATGGCATAGAATATACTATAGAGGAATTTTATGACCTTTACACTGGATTTATTCTCCTTCCATTGTATTTTGTGCATGGTGGAAAACGTTGATTCCTAAGATTTCTGCTTTTTTTTTTTTAACCTACCAGAAAGGTGACAAAAACAAAGTGATTCCTTTTAAAGGGGCTTAGATTTATTCAGCTACGGTTAAATGCTCTGAATATATATTTTCTGCAGTTAAAATTTCTTAAGTGGCCTTGCATCAGAGCTGGTTTATTGGTTACATTCCCTGTGCTGTGTGCCATGATGTCAAATTCAGAAGTGCTATCCAACTACTTTTCTCATAGAATCAGAAAGTTTAGAGCTAAAAGAATTCATAGTTCATATATATCTCATATTCACTTAACAGAGAAGGAAACCGAGACCCAGGCAGAGAAGTGGAGCAACTTGCCCAAGGTCATACAGCTAGTATGTAGTAAAGTCATTATTTGAGCCCAGATTCCCTGACTCCAAATCTAGGGCTCTTTCACCACAAATATTAACTAATTACACAACCCTGTTTTCTGGTATTTCACATACCCAAATTGTTTTTCCTCTAGATTCAGAATAAATATGGAGTCAATTAAAATCTCTGCAAAAATGAATATTGAAACTTGGCTTTTAATTTAAAACTAGGCTGCATTATCAAACTAACACGGCAAATAAAGACTGAATTCTACAAAGCCTGCTTTTAGATTTGCCATTGACTTAAATTTTCTTTTAGAAGTAAATGTTGAATTTAGCTGCCAGGTTTTTTTATAAAATAAATTAAGGTACTTACATATAGCAAGAGCAAAATGGAATTGAAATAGGGGCCATTCATACTTTCAGAAATAAGGGTTTTGTGCCTGAGTATCAGATATTTATGGAGTGCTAAATGTTAGAAACTCACTTCTGGCAGATTTATTTACATAAAAGATAATATGAAGAAATACAATGAAAGTACTAGTACATTCAATGAACCAAGAATTCATTAATGAATACCTATAATTACCTGGTTATATAGCAAAATGTTATGGTTTCTATATTATTCCCATGTTTAGAAGGCTTTATTATTTGGACTAAGTTCTTTGCATGGTATTTATTTTCCATCATCACTGATTTATGAGACTTTCTACACCAAATTCTATGAACTTGTAAATTTTTGTCCCTCAGCTGTTTTTAATCTATACCAAATGAGGTAAATTCTTAATAGATGAATTTACTAAGCAGTTAACACAAGTCTACTTTATTCTACCTCACAGCTTCTTTGAAGTTGACCTGCAATGAACTCTGGAAATTTTCTATAATTTCCCTTTGGTGTACTTAACTTTATGGAGAGTAGCTTATCCTATTTAGTTTTCATGTCTTTATGTTTAAAATGAAAGCCTGCAGGAGAACTATCATGTCTTATGATAAAATGTAATATGGGACTGACAACTTTCAATGTCCCCCTCAAGGATGTTCCTCTGGCTCATGGGGGAATGTCTGACAGCTACAAAGCGTGTTTCTCAGCACTGTCTTGAGGTAGCGAGTCATAAGTCACATCCTGAAATTTGAGGTTGTTTCATCACTTGAGATCATAAATCTAGAGCCAGAAGGAACTTAAGAAACCATCTAGTCCAAAGATTCTTAAACTTTTGTGTATGTTTGTGTATGCATGTGTTTGTGTGTGTGCCTCTGTGTGTGTGTGTCACTGATGCCTATGGCATTCTGATGAAGCCTATGGACCCCTCTTCAGAATGCTGTCTTTGAATATAAAAAAATATGTATAGATTATAAATGAAATCAATTACATTAAAATATAGTGATCAAAATATTTTATTTTTAAATTACATGTAAAAACAATTTTAATATTCATTTGAGGTCCAGATTCTCTCCTTTCTTCCCTCCTCTTCCCCTGTCTGAGTTAGTAAGCAATTTAATTTAGTTATACACGTGCAATCATGCTAAACACATTTCCATATTAGTCATGTTGTGAAAGAAAAAAAAGTAAGAAAATTTCATTTTTTAACAGTATGCTTCCATCTGCATTCAGACTCATCAGTTTTTTCTCTGGAAGTAGATAGTATTTTTCATCATGAGTCTTTCGGAATTGTCTTAGATCATCGTTTTACTAAGAATAGCTAAGTCATTCACAGTTGATCATCATATAGTATTGCTGTTACTGTGTACAATGTTCAATAGTATTCCATCACAATCATATACCACAACATATTCATTCCTCAACTGATGGCCACCCCTTCAATTTCAAATTCTTTGCCAACACAAAAAGAGCTACAATAAATAGTTTTGTACAAATATTTTCCATTTCTTATCTCTTTGGGATACAGACCTAGTAGTGGTATTGCTAGAACAAAGGGTATTCACACTTTGATGACCCCTTGGACATCATTCCAAATTGTCCTCCAAAGTGGTTGGATCAGTTCACAATCCCTACGTTAGTGTCCCAATTTTCCCACTTCATCTCCAATATCTGTCATATTCCTTTTCTGTCATATTAGTCAATCTGATAGATGTGATGTGGGAGACAGGGAGAGAATTTGGAACTCAATTTTTTTTAAATATTAAAAATTGTTTTTGAAAGTAATTGGAAAATATTAAAATTTTAAAATGCTATTTTACTCCCTCGTTCTGGGATATCAGAACAGTTTTCCTTGATAATTTCTTGAAATATAATGTCTAATTTTTCTTTTGATCATGGTTTTTGAAAGTCCGATAATTCTTAAATGATCTCTTCTCGATCTGTTTTACAGGTTTGTTGTTTTCCCAGTGACATATTTCATATTTTCTATTTTTTTTTCATTTTGATTTTGTTTCACTGTTTCTTGATGCCCTTTGAAATCATTAGCTTCTACTTCCTTGCCCAATTCCAATTTTTAAGGCATTATTTTCTTCAGAGAATATTTGTACCTCCTTTTCCATTTGGCCAGTTCTGCTTTTTCAAGGAGTTCTCTTCAGTGGCCTCTTTTGCCACTTGACCTATTCTGTTTTTTAAGGTGGTGTTTTCTTTAGTATTTTTTTTGTTCCTCCTTTCCCAATCTTACACTTTTTCCCATGATTTTCTTTCATCACTCTCATTTCTTTTCCTTTTTTTCCTCTACTCTCATATTTTATTTTTAAAATCTTTTTTGAGTTCTTCCAAGACCTGAGACTGATTCACGTTTTTCTTTGAGGCTTCACACAGAGCTGCTTTGTTTTTATTGTCTTTTGACGTTTGAGTTTTGATTTTCCCCATCACCACAGTAAATTTCTATGGTCAGGTCTTTTTTTGGTTGTTTGCTAATTTTTTCAGCTTATTTCTGGACTATCAACTTTATGTTAAAGTTGAGCTCTGCTCCTGGGATATAGGAGGAACTGTTCCAATTTTCAGGGTTTTTGTGCTGCTGTTTCCAGAGTTAGTTCTAGGGGTCTGTAAGTTTTCAGTCCTTCCAAGGTGGTACAATCTGAGGAGAGGAGTCGTCATTGCTCAGCTGGCCTGTGCTCTGGTCTGTGAGTGACCACAAATACTCTTTTCTGCCCTGAAACTGTGAACAGGGTCCCCACTCCTGATAGTACTCTTCCTTGCCCTATGACTGTGACCTGGCTCTGGGTATGTGGAATTCAGCAGAGTCCTGCACCCAGTGTCAACAAAAGGTCCCCTGTCATTTCCTTCTGACTAGCAGTTCAACACTTTCAGCCTGTAGGCTGAGAGATTCAGAAACCACAGCCACCAATTCAGTCACTCCTAAGACCTGCTCCTTACTTGCCTGGCACAGTCTGTGATGGACTACATCCCACTCTCACTCCAGTGAGACAGACCTTTCCCGCCAACCTTCTGTAACAACAATGCAGTATTCACAATGCCCATGGTGACTATAAATAAGCTGGTATAGTTGTGAATCACAAAATGTAACAGACTCTCCACATGGAGGACAGACCCAAACCATTTATTCAAATACCAGAAAACCAAGTCCAAAACCAGAAAGTCAAAGTCATTACGGTAGCCATGAAGTTGGTACACATAGTTAATGTAGTGAACACACACATTCCCAAGCCTTCAAAGCAAAACAGGCTCCCTCCTCTCCTTACCTATGGTGGCTGCTCAGCCTCCACACTGCTCACTCCCAGCAGTTCTCAGCAGAAGTCCTCAGCAGAAGTTCTGGCTGGCTCTCAGAAGAAGGTCTGCCACCACCAGTTCTGTTCTCAGAATCTCCTCCCTGCCCCATCAGCAAGTTCATCCCACTGTGGGATTCACAAGTTTTGGGTCTCAATACCTGACACAATTATGAATTTGAAACCAAGCACCAAGAACCCACCAGCTTGTATGGAAGGGACATGGAATATCTTCAAATCCCATTAAGGGGTCGCAACACTTTCTAAGTTGTCTTGGGCTGGAAAATTGTTTGCCCCCACTCCATCTGTTGGTTCCACTACAGAATGCATTTTGAGGTGTTATTTTAACATTATTTGGAAGGCAATTTGAGAGAGCTTAAGCAAGTCCCTGACTTTATTCTGCCATCTTGCCTCTGCCCTTCCAAAATATTTTTCTATATCAACTTCATAGATGCCAGAAGAAGAACTCCTGATCTAATCCAATATCCTTCATTTTATACATAAGGAATTTAGACACAATGACATTTAAGTGGGTTGCTCCAAATCATACCACTTGTGAATGATGTCAGAGTTGGGATTGAAATTCAATTCCTCTGGTTTCAAACCCAGTATTCTTCCACCTCTATAAGGGGGAAGCTTTGTCTCCTCCAAAGCTTAAGGGCCCAGGAAAAACAACTGTTGGTTCTGGAGCCCTCTAATGACTACACCCCTTCATAGGATCTCAACTAATTTAAAATTCATCTGATAATTTAGGGTGATAGGGACCCGAGCCCCTTCATCATTGACACTTAAATACTTGAGGATCCACTAAAATCCCAAGTGGAACTCCCCAGAATGTTCCCAAAGACTTCTTTAGAATCTGGTCCAGATCTGACCCAGTTAATCCAGAATCTGAGGGCACAGACCAGGAAAATCATTTTAAAATGTGACTCATAGGTGACAAAACTCATTAAGTTTGGCCTATTGTCACCCAATCACAAAGCAGTCAGAGGCTTTCTGTGGAAACCTAAAAATTGTTTTTCAGCATGAAAATGAACTACCCATTAAAATTCTCACCATTTAAAAATAACCTGAGGAAATGACATCTTTCTGTTGATTACTCTAAAAGATCTGCTGTTACTATTTCCAAATCCTCTATTACACTTTTCAAATCATGTTCATGTATGTTATCTCATTTAATCCATACACACAGCCTGTGAAATAAGTAAGGTAGCAATTATTATTCCCATTTGATAGATGAAGATTTACTGATTTTTCATATGCCTTGAATTGAGGAGTTTAATAAATATCTGTTGAATGGAAGGAATTGGGCACGGAGAAGCTAAGTTATTTGCTCAAGATCAAACACAGAGTCATTGAACTTGGATTAGAGTCCAGACATCTAGACTGCAAATACAGTGTTCTTTCCATTACATCAGGGTTTCTTCCATCTATTTATGACTTGGCTTCGCAAAACACCAACACCTTACATTGCTACTAAGTAAAAAGCTTTGTTTGCTTGATTTGACTTTTTAAATTTAATTTTATTTTCAAAAAATTTTAAATTTCTTAGTATTTATAAATGCTAAGAGAAAGAAGATAGAATTGGCCAGGCTTAAATGTGCACATTCTGTGAAAAGAGAAAGAAACTGATATACAGACTATCATCTTTTTTTCTAATTTATATCTTGACTAATCATACATATTTAGAGACTTAGAGACAATTTTCTTTTAGTTTTGACTCATTTGTTTCATAAAATTTTTGTAATTTCTTTATCTTTTGCCTCTAATTCTGCTGTAGTGAAAAATTTGTGAGAAATATCCCTACCTTAGGCAGACCCATCATAGGTACTTGGGATTGCAAAAGTAGGTGGACTACTTACTTTCTTCAGCCCCCAGCTTCTTTTTCCCATCTTGGAGATCTCTCATTTAGTGCTCACACTACCATCAAACCTCTCAGGGAGCTATGAAGATATTTATACCTGGGATGGATGAGTTAATAATATTACCTCTTCTAGGGGGTGATTCTACTTCAAATATTATTTCTAATTGTTGAACAAAAGGCTTCCCCCTTTTTAAAGGAACGTCAACCATCTGGGAGCAAGTAGAAGATTTTTTGGGGGGAGGGGGGCATCCAAGAACCCTCCCAGAGACACTAAAATACTCCTACTCCACCCAGACATAAGTGTGTCTACATAAGAATGTGAAGTAAGCTTAAGGAACTTTTTAAAAATAGTGTGTAAAAATTCTTAAACAGAATAAACAATTTTGAAGTAACTACAAAACTACAAAAAAAGATAAAACCTAAGAACACAGATTTAATTTTTATAGCTTCAACTTTCATGTTCTTTGTGCATGCAGAGCTCAAAGGATTTAGGACCAAAAGGAACCTAGGATCATTTGGCTCGGCCCCTCCTCTTAGAGACAGAGTAACACATGACTTAAGGTACCTTTTTATACTCTATCCTAGAACTAGCTTGGGATTTTCAAATATGGGTTCTAGTTAAAACAAAAAGTTTGCACATTCAAAATGCAAAAAATAGAGGGAAAGCTAGGGAACCTTTGTTTTATTTCTATAAAAGCATCTAACATATTGTAATTGGAGCATGTAAAAATGTCTTTTTTTTTGAGATTGTATATGACAAAATAAAAAACGTGTGATCAGATCCTTCAAGGCTCAGTTCAAAAGCCATCTCTTCCACAAAGCCTCATCTATTTACCCCAGGGGAAAAAGAATTTTCTCTCTTTTTTTGAACCCCAGCTGCACTTTACACCTCTTAAAACCATTGCATCAGAGCACCAGGAATAACCCCCCCCAAAAAAGGGGGGGACAAAAACAGTCTCTGTTGTCAAAGAGTTTACATTCCTTTCCAGTCTGACACTCCACTGGGGCAGAGGTTATCACTTCTTATTAAAATGGAGGAGAGGGGGTGGGAAGAGACCCACCAGGCTGAAAGAAGCTAATCAAGATTCATAGAGAACTTATCAACCCACTTAAGTTTAAAAAGCTATTATAGAAAATGCAACTAAGGACTGGTAAAAGGATGTCTGAAAATATGGTACAATATTTTGTTTTTGTAAAACTAGTGTCAAGGGGGCTAAAACTCAGGATGAGCTGAGGAAATCTAAGGATGACTTCTTTTTTTAAAGCTACATTTGGAAAGAGAGAGTCATCAAAGGGAGAAGAATATTGCTTAGAGTCAAATCAAGAATGTGCCCGGAACTGTGCTAAATCCTGGGGACATAAAGCAGGTGGGGCCCGGGGGGAATTATCTTCCTTCTCAAAGAGCTCAAAGTCAAGTGAGAGAGATTAAAATTCAAATGATTATTTACAAACAAGATACATGCCCTAGAAATTGGAGATGATTACAAAAGGAAGGCAGTAACATTATGGGGGGAGAGGTGTTAGGAAAGGCTTCTTAGAGAAGGTGGGATTTTAATTGCAACTTAAAGGAAGCCAAGGAAAACAGAATATTGGGATCAGGAGAGAGAATTTCAGGCATGGGAGACACCCAATGAAAATACAGGGTTGGGAGATGGAGTGTTTTGTTCAAGGAATAGCAAGGAGGCCAACGTTACCAGCTCAGAGGACATGAAAGACATCGTATGAAGACTGAAAAAGTAGGAGGGGCTATTTTATGAAGGACTTTAATATCCAGAAAAATGTATATTTTATCCCAGAGGTAGCAGTAAGTCAATAGAGTTTAATGAATGGAAAGTGGGGGTAGGAGTTAACCAGGCAAATCTGGGAGCTGAGTAAAGAATGGACTGGAACGAAAAGTCAAGAGGTGGGAGATCAAGCAGAAGGCTATCGCAGCAGTCTAGGAATGAAGTGATGAGGACCTGCACTAGGTGGACGGCAGTTTAAGAGGGGAGACCAGGGTATGCACAAGCAATGTTGTGAAGGTAGAACAAGAGGGGCTGTATATGAAATATTACAAAGGTAGACTATATAGGATTTGGTAACTGGTTGGATATGTCTGGTGATGGTGTGAGGAGTCAATGATAACACCTAGATTGTGGTTGTTAGGACATTTCAGTCATGTCTGACTCTTCATGCCCCCATTTGGAGTTTTCTTGGCAAAGATACTGGAGTAGTTTGCCATTTCCTTTTCCAGCTCATTTTACAGATAAGTGAGGCAAACAGGGTTAAGTGACTTGCCCAGGGTCCCACAGTAAGTGAGTGTCTGAGGTCACATTTGAGCTCAGGTCTTCCTGACTCCAAATTCAGTGCTCTATCCACTGGGCCACATAGCTGTCCGCGGTTACAAGCTAGGTTATAAGCCTGAGTAAATAGCACAAGGATAGAATCAACAAAACAGATGTGTAAAAAGGTGGGGAGGAAGGGTTTCAGAGGAAAGAATGGATGGGATGGCAATACCTAACATCAGAGAAGAAACTTATGCCTTTATGTGAGCGATTTGTAAAATCATTACAAAGAATGCCACGCTTATCAAATTTGTAGATGCCACAAAGCTGGGAGGGATGTGACGCACAGGATAATGGAGGCAAGACCCAAAGAGATCTTGCCAGACTAAAATATTGGTCTGAATATAGCAAGATAGGAATTTAATAGGGATAAATATTGTCTTGATTCAGGTTAAGTAAATCAGCTCTACAAGCTGAGGGAGGTATGATTAATTGGAGACCATTCAGGGTGGTGAGGTGCCTTGAATCTAAAGGAGGGCAACCAGCATCGTGAGGATTAGTTCAAGAAATTAAGTGTGGAGAAGAGGATCTGTGGAAGTGGGGTGGGGAGCACAAAACTATTTTCCAAGTATTTTAGATACTAGGAGGATTACACTTGTCATTTTGACCGAAGAAGGCAGGAACAGGAACTGAAGTTGATAAGCAAATTCCAGCCAGATTTCAAGAAAACTTTCAGATTATTAGAAATATCCAAAAGAGAAATAGGGGTCTTCCAGCAGAGGCTGGGTGACTACTTAATGTGTAATTTGTGGTATGGATTTTTTTTTCTGTCTATTAATTGTAGCTTAGGGCTCTTCTTGTTTTGGCTAGAAATCCTGAGGGTCTTCTCCTCCCAGATCGATTTTTTTTTTGACTAGGCCATTTTTTTATGCCATCCTTTGCCTTTTTCTTCTTTCATGTTATTAAGCCTTAATCACAGAATGGGAGCTGCCATAGTCAAACTGAGACCTGTCAAAGCCTAGCTTAAAAAGGCCAAGGTGTCCCACTGCATCCTGGGCCATGTTCAGTTGTCCTGATCTGTATCTTGCTCCTGGACCCAAATGACTCTGGAGGAGAGAGTGAGGCTGGAGACTTAGCACAGCTCTCCCTCATTTAAGTCCAGTTCACTTGCATGTCATGGCATCACCCCCGATATCATGGATCTCTTGGTGAAAACCAAGGACAAACAACGGGACCCTTCCAACTCTGAAATTCCATGACTCTTCTCTCTGTCCCATCCTTCTCCCTTACTTAGTGCTTATTGTACAGTTGGCAACTGATAAATATTTGCTAATTGAATGACTAAGGTATGGGTAGATGCAATATGCAGCATGGCAGAAATAAAAGGGTGCTACCACTGGATTAAGGAAATCATATTTGAATGTCCAAAGCTGACACTTATGGGGGACATATAGTGGACAAGCCCTGGTTTTGTAATCAGAGAGCCTGCGCCTGGTATTTTCTGGCTGAGTGGCCTTGAGTAAATGATGCAATGTCACTTAGCTTCAGTTTCCTCATTCATAAAATGTGTCTAATACACTACTTGTATCAGTGTTTAAGAGGAAAGTATTTTTAAAATCACTCTGAGTAACTATTTAATTATGAATAGATAAATATATTTCACTGAGAAAATCATGAAAACGTAAAAAGGGAAAGGAATGATTAAAGATTACAGAAGGAGTTAGATTAAGGTAAGAGAGTGTCAAATGAGAAAAGTAAAAGTTGAGCAAACTGGAAATTCAGGCTTTTGCAACTTTCCCTGCCTGCACTAAACTCCAATTCCATTCTAGATAAACTCATAGTTAAAATATATCCTTTTCCCCTTCCTATCACCTGCCTTCTCACACCATGAATGGGACAGTGGAAAGGGCACTGGTTTTAGGTTTAAGATAGGTTTAAATCCTATCTGTGCCACTTAGTACCTGTGTGACCTTGGGTGAGTTGCTCAGCTTCCTTGGGTCTGTTTTCCTATCTATAAAACAAGGAAAGTCAAACTAAAATGGCTCTGAGGTTCCCACCTATCTCCAGATCAATGATCTTATAAAATAGAGTATACCACTATCACTTCCTTTCCTTCTGAAAACAACAATAACACAAGACTCCTTATTGTTAAAATTTCTCCCCAACTCTCCTGTTTATTGGAAGATCATAAAGTTTTCAGTCCAACTAGACCCAGAATAAAGTTTATATAAAACCTGTGGATTCATTCACATGAGGCTGACACAGATATTCCATGACTGATAGAAAGGCAAAATCTGTCCAACTGGCATCACAAGGTGGATCATAAAAAAAATAATGGTAACAAGCTGGCAGTGATTACCCAAAGTTGTAAAAAGAAGTAACTGGCACTACCTTCCTGTCAGTGTGCAGTTTTATAGCACTGGGTTCGGGCATGGCAGAAAAGAAACGCCACCTTAATAACCTTGAAAGCCCACATCCACTACGCAGAACTGCTAGTCATATATCTGACAGTATGAAACAAGCAACTAAATAACTTTCACTTGAACTTTTAGACCCAAGTGGAGCAGACAGGACAGGAAGAGAAAATCAGAAAGCTGATGAATTTCAGTCAGCTTAAAGATACGGGATATCTCAAGTAGTCTTGGGCACCTGTTAGAGGACATACTACGGGCATCTCTCTGATATATGTATTCCCAAGTTGGGGGTCATCAGGACGGCAGACACCTTTCTTTCAAGGGGCAAAGGCTGCTTTGGATCACGTTATTCTGCAGTTTTCTTTAGTAGCACACAAAAAATTCAGTTTTTGTATTGGGATGCTCCAAGTTTGTTAAGTAAACAAACAATCAACAAAGTTCAAAATGAGTGTAGAACTGTGTCTCCTACTACATTCCACATCAGGTTACGTCTGGAGACTTTTAAATCTTGGCTTCTTTCTTCATTTTGTTTGGATGACAAGTTGGTTAAGTTTTGCCATTAATTCTTTTTTTTTAAATTTTTACAGAAGTTCTCTTCTGAAAAGCCTCTGAGAGAAATTAAATAACAGATTATTGAGGAGATCCCTGACCTTTCCCCAAAATTTACCCCACCTGGACTATCTTACCAAGATGCAGCTGTTGCCCTACTCAATAAGAAAACCTTACAAAGAATTTAATCTGGGTTTCACTCAGACTGGTTTGGGCAAGGGCGTAGTTAGTCCGTCTCCATGGTCTCCATTTCCCAAGCCTGAGGGTGACTTGGAAGCAACTGACATTATCAAAGTCATAGCCCCAGCCCCTCATTAGAATAGATCCATCTCTCATTATGGTATTCATTCTCTATTATCAGCCAATCAGTTGATTGCCACCCTCAGAAACATCCACTCTTCCAAGGGCATAGAAGCATCGAGTGTGTTCCCTGTGGGGTCTTTGGCATTGTCACTGACCCTATAATTACTGCTAGCATGATTAATAAAATATTTTGAGACACTATGTCTCCTAACTTTTTATATGTCACACCTCCCAAACACAGCAGCATCATTATTTTAAAAAAAGAAAGATTTCTAATTACTAGGTTACTATGACGTAGCTCCTACCCCTCAAGAGAGAAGATAATAAGTTCATCTGTCACCCCCATCAGCACATGCGCACTTTCCAATAGGAATTTTGTTTTTTGTTTGTAACATCAGTACCTTAGCAGTGGGCCTCATATAATAGGCACCTAATAACTGGTTCTTGATTGAATGATGCTTACAAACTGAAGAGACCTGTGGTGAACTTCCAAGGACCTGGGGATGTAAGTGTGTGGCTGCCATAAAAGTTTACCTATTTTAAGAAAATCACTTTTCCCCCCCTGAGTCTAATCAGTCTTACTTCCTTGTATACATTGGGGGGGGGGTCTTTCCAATATAAGCAGAAGCAAACAAGATTTAGACATTTTAAAAGATACAAAGGTTTATTAAACAAATCCAGAAATTAACAGGCATTATATAAATTAAACAGCAGTAATATTTCACTCGGGTTTATATACAAATCACAGTGATTTTATTGTGCAACGAATTGACATGACTTTGGACAGTACTTTTACGCATGATTGAGGACTAGCAACCAACAACATTAATGAGTCTAAAATACCTTGCCTATTTCTCATTTCAAACTAGTTATGAAGTACACAAACCTGTGGCAAGTTATTATTTCCCACTGTTTATAAAGTAGTCAGGTTTGCCATAGAAAAGTGCAGAATATGGCAAATCTGTATGTGAAATAGGACAAAAAAGAATCATGCTACAGTTTTTGTTGTTGCGAAAGATGAAAAATTAGCCTCTAGCATAAGGAAGCATCGAATTACAATTCTTCAGGACCGCAAGGCAATGGACTGAACACTGGTTATCTTTTCACAACATGTAAGCCTTCAAATCCTGGTTCATCCATTAACCATAAGTTTAGTACCTAACTGAGTTTTCACTCAATTGATGATGTTTTGATAGTGGAGGACCAAGTCCGTTAATGTTAGTTAAAAAGTCACTTGTTAAGGTCATGTCGAGTTACGGAAATCTGTTCTCCACCAAACAATTTTCCATTTGTTTCCACTGCATTCACAATGCAAGTTTTATTCTAGAACCTTATGCCGGGTTAAAAATAAACAGAAATGACCAATCCCCAATAATATGCATGGTCCTCGAGGGCAATGTCTGTTTCGGTTTTGCCCTTTGTATCCTTGGTGCCTAGCAAGAGCCCTGGCACATAGAAACCTATTAAGTCTAGGTACTTAATAAATTTTTGAACAAAGGAATACGCTAAAAAATAAAGACGTTTTGAACCTGCTTTAAAAATTCTTTGTTGTAATAGGTCCATTTTGTTCACTTAAGATGAAGTAATAAGTAAGACCCTTCACAATGTTGTCGGAGAAGGAAGGTAATACATAGAAATTGTTCAACATGTACAAAATGCATGATAGAGAAGTGAACCAAATATAACGAATATTGAGACTATACATTTCAAACCAAAAGGAAGAAAAAGGGGCATGGAGGCTCTGTGTTGTGGCTCCAAAACAAATGGAAAACGTAAAATTCTTAACCAGCCAGTCTCAGTATAGCAAATCACTAAATCCTACTGTTTTTTCACTTCACCGTGTAGACACATGATGTTTCTATCATCAGTCCTTGGTACCAAGGGAGTCTGTGCCTCTTGCTCTTCAGTTAACACCATGAGAAAAGTATAGAACCTTAAGACCCCCCACCTAGGCCATACACTTAAATGACAGGTCATCCTCTCAAACCCCTCACCTAGTTTACTTCATTTTTTTAGTAGGATTTAAAGATAATTTATCAAAAATACATGCAATTTTGAGGAAAGAAATACAAAGAATTGTACTGGAAATCATATAAAAACAAACCAATTATTCTCGATTCCATATGCATAGATCTAGAGTGGATAAATGTGTGTGTGTGTGCACATAAGTATGTATGTTTGCAAAC
This sequence comes from Pseudochirops cupreus, assembly GCA_028627135.1. Taxonomy (NCBI): domain Eukaryota; kingdom Metazoa; phylum Chordata; class Mammalia; order Diprotodontia; family Pseudocheiridae; genus Pseudochirops; species Pseudochirops cupreus. The sequence continues at coordinate 197,722,291 of CM053580.1, read as the reverse complement.
ATCCCATTACTTCTATTCCTTCTGCTAACTCTGTGAGGCTGGTACCAGAAGTCAGAGTACATCCATTGCCAGCAATGGATATACTTATGTCTAAAACAAATCCAATTTCTGATGTGAAAGGGTGGAAAATCTATCACTGCATGTACAGTATAAAGTGAATGTGAATGCTATTCCCTCCTTGCTTTAATCCATACAAATGAAGACAGCAATGATCCTCTGACCACTTGAAAACGAAATCCTCAACACACTCAATGTAGCGATTTGTGCATTTTATAAATAAGAAATTTTGTGGTACTCAGATTCCAGAAAATACTGCAAACTCATTAATATCAGCAAGTCAAAAATCAAAATGGTACTTTAAATGGGGTACACGCTCTATGATCCATACCCCACAGTTTTTAAAGTTTTGCAGTTATGACTGACCATATAAATACAGATGTCCAACTATACAGACATAATCAACTATTTCCCCAGCTACTCTTAATGATTGTTCCAGGTTTATTATTTAAGTTACAATCAACCTTTATGTAACATCTCACTATATGAAGTGATATTTTATGGCCCATTAATGAACAGTTAACATGTGGCACCTAAATAAAATCTTGAAGTGTGCTCGACTGTTCCCTCCATACTTATTAACACCATCAAATGTCTTTGAATCTTCTTTTTAATGTCCCAGTTTTTTTTTCTCCTACTGAAGGCTGATTACATTTCTGCAGAAGAACAATGTAACCAATGTTAACACATCTGTATTTCCTGCATATGTATTTCAGAAATATATTTCATGCTTTCTATACTATTTCAATTGAATATCAACAGTAAATTTTGAAAGGTAACAAGTAGTAAACTAAAGAAGTACACACACTAGCACATTGAACTTATATACAGTTTAAAGTCATACTCAAAACAAGTTGTTCTGTATACGATTGTTTAAAGGAAAAAAGTTCCTTAAGAATAAATGTGATTGAAAAGTCAAGTGGCACTGGACTTGGGTTATTACTTCCGGTAGCTGTTTTTATCTCAGTAAACTATGGCAGTCATTTTCCTGATTTTGTTTTTCTTAACGTTAGATCACACTTTACCTCAGAAATTGATTGTTGAATGTCTAGCAACCTTTGGCCTTGATCTTAATGTTGGATCCAACATTAAGGGAGGTAAAGTAAGTCTAAGCTCTACAGAGTTTTATGGATGAAATTTATATGCTCTTTTAAAAGGTATTTAAGAATTTCTCTCATTGGGTTCTTTGTTCTAAATACAATTTTGAAGAACATGGATCCCAGATTTTTGGAAATGCTTATTTGGAATCTATAAGTTTGAGATGACTGAGGATGGGACAATGACTTGTTTTTTCACATCATGTCAGGCTTCTCTGAAGGCATTTAGGAAACTGTCTCTGAAGTCAGTTCTTTTTTCTAAATACACTAAATACTAAGCTGAAACATGATAGGAAGTGTCTTTGTCGTGTTTTTTTTTTCTGAAATCTTGCTACTCAGAAACCAATCTCTGTGTCAAATGAGTATCACAATAAAAAAACATCAAAATCATTGGATCAGAATATATCTGAGACGACTAGGAAGACCCACAAAAAGTACATCTCTTCCAGTGCACTCTCTTATAAAACAGTGCCTGTGGATTAATAAAAAAAAAAATTTGCATAACATACAAATCCAACAGATTTACTAAACAGTGTCTTAAATGCACAGTGAGTTAGGCACTTTAGGAGACAGCAAGCTGAGAGGCACACTCTCGTTTTTCACTTACATGAGTAGTATTTGCTAAATTTCTTCAGGGTGTGGAAACATGTGGTTACTTAAGGGAAAAAAAAAAAAGAGAAACAATGCAGTACTCCAAAAATAATCTGCTCACTTCCTGGATCTAGTTCATTACACAGAACTTATTCACATGAATAATGGCTCTGCTTTGCTACTTGAGCCCATTTATTTAATGCATGCTGTTATCCTGTTTAGATGTTGTGTGTATGTCTGTGTGTATGTCCACTCACATACACAGAACTGCACACTGAAATATATATATATAGTATGTAAATGTGTATATGTGTGTTTATGTATATATGTATGTATACATTATACATATACATGTATAAACATCCTTAGCACTGAGAGATTCTTCATGGGAAGTATTGTTGGGTTTACTTCTTAAATAGAGATAGCACATAATTAGAATACACAACTGTTGACAGATTAATAATAGGATTTTGCAAACTAGATTTATTATTTTTTGCTGGGGGATAAAAGTCTCTGGAGATTTCCAGGGAATTTCAGAACACTAAGAGGGAAGAAGAGTACAGAAAGAAGTGGGAATGTTTAAAATGAAATGAACTATAAGCAGAGGTTCACATGCTACTTCCCAGAAGTTCTGCAAGCTCCTTTCTTCTGGGATGAACACCTGTTTCGGTCCATATTTTGCAGTTCAGCCCTAAGTATCACCTTAACATCTGGCTGCCATAAAATACACATTCAAAAAACTCTTTTATTTATGTACATCATTGTAATGTCTAGGAACTCAATTTCACCCCCTAATATCATAAAACCCTAGGTGATCTTTGAGAGGGAAACAGGCTGCATCTGCAGAACTAAATAGAAGCTAAACCTCTGGGTAATTTACATGGTACATCGGATGTTATATCCTGTCACTTGTGTAGTTCTTCTCTCCCTAAATTAAAGGGGAAAAAAAATCCACATGTGGCCAAAAACAATAGAGGCCAAGGTCTTGGATATGATGTGCCAGATTTATACTTCAACTTAAATAAGGAGAAGTCCCAGCACACAGCAGGACACCATAGAGCATGATAGCATGTGAAATATTTCCAGGACATTTTGTTTTCTGAACACTCATGAATCAATAGGGCTTTCATGAACTAAAGAAACTTGGACCTCCTCTTCTTTCCTTAGGCTTTCAAGTACTATAGTTACAGACAGTGAAGCACTGGACACTTTAATTACAAATCTTAACATAATTTCTTTTTTTTTTTTACAAAGAACTATAAAATGTTTAAGATGATGAAAAACTTATTTATCCTTTAAGAGTTTTATCTCCCCAAAGAAGAGACTCTTGGAAAAAAAAATCTGAAAAATAAAAATCATACTCTGCAAAGTACAAACATTTACATCTTTGCACAATCCCTGTGCTTAGGTGATTTTGTTTTCTTTATATACATATATACTAATTTGTGCTTACAATGTCACAAGTTTAGTATAAACTTAAAAAGTTAAGTCTATAAGATAAAGCAAAAGAAAAAAAGGTCTGGCATCGTGGAAAAGTAACAATAAGATAAATTTTAGGCTCTTAAAAAAAATCAATTTAATCAAATAATCTACTACCAAGTAGACTTTCTGTAGTAACAATTGTTGAACTAATGCCAGAATTATACAGTTAGAATTAAACTTCACCATCCCTCCAATTTCATTTTATATAAATATGTGCATGTATAAATGTGGAAATTTCCTCATCCATGTGAAGGAATTTCTTCATGTTGGCAGATGCCCAGTTCTTTTCCTCAAATGTGCTCAGACTGTTCCAAATCTTCTTCCAGTTTCTGATATTCAATAACACAAATACAAAGAATTTTTGTTAGTTTTCCAATCACCAACCAATCTTTGAGCTCCTTTCTTCAAAAGCAGTAACATGGAAAGTCAAAAAGTTTCACAATTATTTTCATAATTCTTATTAACATGAGAAAAAACTTTTCAAACTAGTGGTTAAGGGAACTAGCAAGCATCAGTGCAAAATTAAGAATATGAAAAAGAATAGGTTTTAAAATTTAATGTAAAATGCTTTTATTTTCATTTATTTACCCACATAAAAGTCTAATGTTAATGAGGGAAGTTTGTACAAAAAAATGAGATTCATCTCTGCTTTAGATGGTTCAGTGTCTTGTCCTTTCTAACAATTCAACAGAGCTGCTAGCAATTTTAAAACTCAAGCACAAAACAGAGTGACTGAGCTTCTGTTTTTCTTCTTCTTCCCAATCCTGATCCTCTTGACCCCACCCGCGCAGACACACAATGGAGAAGATGAAGAGCATTTTAGAGAGGCAAGGGAAACAGTCGATTCAAACACTTGACAACTATGCTTTGAAAACATAGTTTTTAATTCTAGATTCCCTAACTGAGAAGCATCATGACACAGTGCGTAGAGAGCTGGCCGCAGAGCCATTAAGAAAACTGTGGTCCAGTTCCATCTCTAACACATATTAGTGGGACCCTAGGCAAGTCACTTAATTTCTCAATATTCTGGGCAACTCTTAAGTTGTAGTGAAGGTGATCTTCGTTATTGGTAAGAGGGAGTTCAATACACGAATGAAATCGTAGGTCTAATACCTATCCAATAGGATTTCCTTTTTTTTCCATAAAAAGGAACTATTATAAACTGATCCCCTGTGGTTGTTCAGCTCAACAATGGACATTACTTTTACTGAAATTATTTACATACCTTATAATATAATAGTATCCTTCCTGAATCATTTTAAATACACAAAAATCCAAATTTCCTGATTTAGGGCTAATGATCTTCTACAGAAGGATACTTTGAATTCCACTGAAAGTTTTTTTATAAAATTCAAACAGGAACTCATTTAGTTTATTTAAAATAATTATGCACAATTATATACCCAACTTTCTAAGAACACATCCAATGTGTAGAGCAGGGTACTCAGTGTATCACGATAATAAGGACAGTAAATTTTTGGGTTTTTTTTTTGAGGGGGGGATTATGACAAAATTCCTTCCCATACTGCTAAGAGTTTATGGCATAAATATAGAGGGGCAAGTATCAGGGATTTATCAAATATGCATTATTCAAAGATATCTCTGTATACATACATATATTAAAGAAAAGAACTTCAATCTTCCTAGACTTTTCCTGGTTTAAAATACATGAATAAAGTTAACAGACGTCAAAGAATAAGACATTGAAGCAAGCAGAGAAAAATGAAAAAGCCAGAACATAAACAGATGTTAAGACTATCTTGTGATTTCAATATTAACATTTGAAAGTTTCTTAAGTTTCGTACAACCTAATTTTTTAAAAAACCTGCAAAAAATCAAGTTATTCATTTTAAGTCACAACTGGTCACAATCATAAAAACAATCAAACTTTATCAAGGGATGATAATATGCTACCATTTCAAGCGGTAAAGACAAGATGTTATTTCCCTACCCTCTGTTGCAAATTATTTTGCTCAAACAGCACAGTTAAATTGTTCCAACAAACAGTCAGATTGGTGAAATGGAGCAAATTGGAAAGTGGGTAATAACAGTGGAGCCACTATTAACTACCTGGTATAGACTCTCCACAGTAATCTTAAAAGCTGTTGAGTTAATGCTCATCCAAAAGGCTGCAGATTTCACTTAATAGAACCTATAAAGGAAATATCATTGCAGGATAGCTTAGGATATAGAAATATAACAATAGACATTCTATGACCTGTGTTCATTTTTGAATAAATAACGATCTCACATTTTTTTTATTTATACATACACAAGAGTAGATATGGTTGCACATTTCCTATTGTCATGAGAAAAAAATTCTAAAGCCAGTGGCTAAGTGAAAAAAGCAAGCCTTGATTTCTTTAAAGTGAATCAGCATCATGCTGGAGGGTTTGCACATCAAAATATTTAATTACACATATGCTAGTTACCCTACTATTCAATGGCTGCTTAGTTAAGCAATTTAATAGGCAGGAAAACAAAATTTTATCCCATGGAATTATGGTTTAAAATGCAAAAAGCAGCGCTTTTTTTAAAGTATGGCAGATAAAGGTATACCTTTCCAAATGTGGTTCCCTGTTCTCAGAAATTCTTAAAGATTTCTAAGTCTTTAGGAGGCACAGGTGGTGTCTTGTTCCAGTCATCTTCAGGATAAGCTTCGAAATTAGATGTATCACCATCATTGGATACCTTCGGCACTATAGGAGGCTAAGGAAGCATGCCAAACAAATAATGTTAGAAGAAAAACAAACTTTGTAATTCACAACCAGGTATTATATTAATTGGTTTATTGACACTGTTTTGGAAAAACATGAGTTTTCTCCAGTGTTTTGAGGTCCTGTCCATATGGTTAGTCTTTCCACCAAAGCAGATTTAGGAAAGAGTCTTCAATATTTGTTGTGACTCAAAAATATATCATTCAATTGCCAGCTTGGTCATGAGAGTTCTTCAGAAGTTTGCTAAGCATGTATTCAAAAGACAGACATACAGGCTTGGCCTGTACTCTAGCACAAAGTAAGAACTATTGATTTTCTGTATTTGTTTGCCCTTCACCTAGTACACTGCCCTACACACAGTATAGGTGCTCAATAAATGTTGTGTTGAATTCACCTGAAACCTTTTTAGGTTGGAGGTAACAAAATGTAAACTAAAAGGTCAATTTTTAAAAATGAAAATGATAGTTTTACATTAAATGGGAGTTCACCACTGATACTACTAAATAGCCGTTAGGAAAGATGTTTACTCAGGGATGAAGAACTAAGGGTCCTGATGTTCTGGTGGAAAGAACCCAAAACTTGGGGAGGGAGTGTTGAAGCATACTTCTTATAATCTGCCTTGAGCAGCTCTCAGGAACCCTGCCTCTGGCTGGGGAACCCCGAACAAGTCACTTAAAACTTCTTGGGTTTTAGCCTTCATTTTTATTGTAGTCTATAAAGGACTGAGATTAGATCATTAAGATCAGTCACCTTTAAGACTCTTTCAATTAAACATTCTATACACTTTCTATATCTTATGGCAATGGAAGGTTTCAAAATGGCAGATTCTTTGTTACTTTGTTCATGGTTACCAGTGGAATTCTTTATGGTCAGAACATCTTCTGCAGTGGGTGTGTGCATATGTGTGCATGTGTGTGCGTGTCTGTGTGTATACACCTGTGTGTGTGTATATATAATGCTTTTCAAATATCTGTATCTATTACGGTGGCATATTTATTTAATACTAATATATATCTAGGCATGTAATATACACAGAACTTGGTAACACGTAACTAAGAAAGGATGAACTCTGGATCCTCCAGGTACACCATAGCAAGGAAGTCTAAGACACAGATGCCCCTTAACAGCAAATGAAGTGGTGCAATTGAAGATTTGGGTATTCACCCTCAGCAAGTCCATACAACGAGACTTATTATATTGTCTGTTGGGTGTTAACACCCTCTGTCCTAAAATGGCTCCTATTCAGACGTAAAGATAAATTTTGATTCCAATAAACTGAGTTAGCTTTTTAGTACTGAGACGTTTAAAAGGAAATAATTTGCAAAGTTGCCCTAGACATCCTATCAACTGCACTCATTAATAATGTCCTCGGAGCTGTAACCTTTAGCAGGGTCCTCCACTAAATGCTTTTCTATAAATATTGTTCTTCACTGCATATTGAGTCTTTTTTTTTGTATTGTCTAATGAGTAAAACATTTTATATGAAAATGAACAAGTCTGAGAATTTCTCAATTTTTTTCATAATCTATTTTGCTTATTCAATTCAATCACATAACACTAAAATCAGAGTTCTAACTGGCTATCTAAAAATGAAGACTGTCACTTGAAACCAGTGTTTTACCTTCAGTTTTCTCTGGGGTACAGCATCCCAATCCACAGACCTGAACCACCGGTGCCTTTTCACATCATCTGCTCCATTCTTCAAAAGAAGGAGAGAAGGCATCAATGCAAAGCTAATAATATGCCATCACTACATTTAAGTAACGTCAACATTAATTTATTTAAGAACAGAATCATAAGAAAACTTTTGAAAAACTGAAAATCAAAGTCCATATGCTTTGCAATCTATATTAGCTCCTCCTGTAGCTGCTGGTGTGAATGTAGAAAAGTCAGCATTTGGTGTAAATATGAATGAGCCTGTACTTCTCCCAATTCATGTTAGCCCCTTACTGCTCCCATCCCCAGGACTTCATTCACCAACCCATAACACAAAGGCTACAACAAGAAGGGGGTGAGTGTGTTGGGTAGATCAGAAGAAACTATTTTCTTAAAATAATTTGTTCACTAATGGAACATACATCCTAGCCTCTTCTCAAAATAAGACATTTCAGAAACAATGAAAAGTCCGACAAAGAATAACATAGTATTCTATCTTTCACAGTTCAGAGATTTTAAAATTCCCCTCTACTTTATAAATAAGTTATAGGATTGTGACACAATCACTTTGTGCTAGACTTTGTAAAAGTTTCGTGCTTTAATCTTGCCTGCTGCTGAACAAACAGAATATTGGTTCGCAAAGGAGAGAAAATTAAGAGGGGCAGCTATACCTATAAACAAACTAGATGCTGGGAAGGCCCAAAGTTATAGAAATTTTTATAATTTCAGAGCTATTAGGGAGCTGAAAATGTCAACTAGTCTAATACTTGCGTATTATCTGAGTATTAAAGTACTTGTGTTAAAAAGGCAGATGTATTTACTTTCCTTGTCTAAAAAAACTTTTCCATGGCTATATCCCTTAGCATTAACAACAGCAAACAGTACCAGAAAAAAAAGTAGGAAATGTAGGTGGAAAATACTGAACATCATAACCTACATTCAATCTTTTGAATTTTAAAGATTCTTTAAAAAATTTATGATATTTTATTCTCCAAGATATACATAAATTCAGCCCTGAAACCCAGGATGTGGAAGAACAATTAGCAAATGTATGCATTGTCCTCTATTCACACTGGAAAATGAGGCATTTATATTTTTTATTCCTAAAATGCTATCTAGGTAATTATTGTAATGGTGAATACTCTTAAATAATTACTATTCCCAGGCCAGAATCAACACTTTCATTATAGAAACATTACTAATTAGGGCATGAGACAGAGCTAACATTAAGCCTTGGAAATGAAGCCTAAAGGGAAATGTGACCCCTGAGCTAGTCATATCGTTTTTCTCTCAGCTTTTTACATAAACTATAAGAGATATCTGGTCTTTCTCAGGAGAAATTAGATCAATGAATCAAGAATTTATTAAGTACCTACTATGTCCTAAGTGCTATTATGAAATAGTCCTTGTTCTCAAGAACCTTAAATTCAATGAAGGGAAAACATGTGCAATGTCAATAAAAGACACATGGAGTGCCTTGCACAGGGTAAGTAGTAAACAGATTCATAGTGAACTAAATGTTCCACAAGCCAATCAAACATGATTAGCATTTATGAGGACAGTAGAGCCAAGATATATTTTTATAATTAAATAGACCAAAGACATAGAGAAAACATGCTATAATACTAAGGGGGGAGGGGTTGTTTAACCTTAAAAGCATCAAGTGCTATTTATCAAAGTGTGAATGCTTCATAAATGGTTTCTATTTTCAAAGACCAAAAGTGTCTAAATAATGACAAGCAGAATTTTTCTGAAAATTCTACAAAAGTCGCTCCAAATAGCATATATTCTGCACTTATATTGCCTGAATTTGCCAATAAAAGTAACTCTAAAACAGTCGTTTAGTTTTCATAGAATTCCAGAATATTAGGGCTTTAAGGGACCCTAAGAAGTCATGTCACACAAACATCTTGAGCATAATAAATGTACTCGACAAAGTCCCCAAGTGGTCATCTAGCTGTGTACCCATGAGACAGAACAAAATCTTTTCCAGAGCCGTAAGTGTTGGGAAGCTAGGGTTTTTTTCTCCCTGACACTGAACCCAAACCTGCCTCTCTGTAATTTCTCCATCCACTGATACTCGTTTTTGTCCCTGGGGCCAAGCATAAAAAGTCTAATTGTTCTTCCACATGATAATGCTTCACATATTCAGAGACAACTATGTTCTCCCCCTCACCCCCATGTCTTTTTCAAGCTAACCAACCTTTCTTTCAACTGATCCTTGTATAGCATGGTTTCCAGTCCCCTTCACCATTCTGGTCATCTTCTTCTGTACACATTCTAGCTTGTCAATGTCCTCCTTAAAATGTGAAACCCAGAACTGAACACAATAACTCAAGACATGGCCTGACCATGGCAGAGTACACTGAGACTACCCCTTCTGGATGATATATTTCTATTAAGGTAATCTATGAAATCATTGGCTCATTTGGCGACCACCTCATCATATGGAGCTTTTTTACCCAAAAGCCTTTGCACACAAACTGTGGTTTACTTTACTCTATCCTACATTGAGACATTTGCTTTTTTGAGCTGAATGGTAAGACTTTATGTATCTCTTTTAATTTCATTTGGACAACATTCAGTTCATCTCAAGCTTGTCCAAATCTTTTTGTAGATGTGCTACAAATGTAAAATTAACGATAGTATGATAATATTGTATGCAAAGATACACACACATACACACACACATATATACTTATGTATGTGTTTTGTGCCTATATAAATCTATACATATACATACACATATACATATATATTATATATGTATATACACACACACACAGATATATATATGTGTGTGTGTGTGTGTGTATATATATATATGTACATGTACACACACACACACACACACACACTTCATTTAGAACTTAAGCCTTAAATACATAACAAATTCATGCATTTCTCTCTCAAGTAAAATTGTAATGTAAAAATGGCATGCCTAAGACATTTAAAATAATGATGGAGAAGTGACTTAAACCAATATTCCTCTGGGCCATTCTGTATCATTTTTTCATGACCCTCATTTCCAAAAGCTTTGTAACAGAGCCATGAGGTGATGGAAATGACTGAGAATAAAACACATCAAGTTTGAATCCTTCAAATGTATGGCCCTTTCCATTTAGTTGACATGCATGGGTGTAAATAGTACTATACTCAATTAAGTTATTCTCATGCAGAATATTATTTAATACACGAAGAATGGAATACTGACCTTCATGTTCCCTAGTCGTCTCGTCCTGTCTACAACAAGAAGTTTCTTAATAAGGTCTCTATTGTGACAAGAAGAAAAAAAGTAACAGAATTGGCACTTTTATCTCCCAAAACAAACACAACACAATGTTAATGTACAGATGCAGGAGAAAAATTGGCACAAAACAGCAGAGGATGGATTTGTTACTCTTGGTGTTCTCTTTCGGTACAAAATTTTCTATTATTAGGAAGTTCTTCTACAGGTCATAAATAATTCATTTACTGCCGGACTGAGAGCACTTGGCCTGGCTGAGGGAACAGAAGTGATTTTTCACTTTGCAAAATGTAGGTTTCAGATATGAAAATTAGAGCTGTAACTATGCCCTTCAGATAAGACAGTGAAAGGCCTCTTTTTAGAGTAAATATACCTGTCAAATTATCCTTGTAAAATAGAAGACATCTGTTTTAAGCAAGTCTTTTTTACCCACAGATCTATTTATTTATTTATAGGATTCTCATTCAAAATGCAACCCATACTTTCCATGGGTTCACAACATGCATGATAAAAACTCTGAAAACAAAACAGAAGCTAATCCTGCATGTTCAATTACATGTTCTAAAGTCATAAACAAATATTCTGAAGAGAGTCAACATAGACAGAGTTAGTTCTGATGGAAATGGGAAGTGGTTGGCTGGGAAGTGGTTGGCTAAACTTGCTGCTCAATATTATAATATCGCAAAACTGTACGGGATGGACTGGTAAGAGAACCAAGCTAGTATACAGATTAATAAGGATACTCCTTTCCAAAATAGCTTCATTAATCCACAAAAAAGAGACTTGATAATTAGTAAATCTGGTTTTAAGTATTATCTCTGATACTTACTAGTTGTATGACTGTGACTGAATGAATGAATGGATAGATGGATGAAAAAAATAGCAGGATACACTGCTAAGGACTAGGATGTCAATACAGACATGTCTGCCTTCAAGGAGCTTACATTCTAAAGGGGGAAGGCAAAATATATATGGACACTGATGACTGGGAAGTCATACTGAGTCAAACCACAGGGCAAATGATTAGCATACTTTTCTGGGGACACTAACAATACCGATTTGACTAGTTTTCAGAGGAAGTTCTTTAACCTCCAAGTCTGTTTCCTTGCATGTAAAAGACAGATGATAATATTTGTATTCAATATCTTACAGACTCATTTTGAGGAATTTATTTGAGAACAGTATCTGTGATTTTATTTTTAAACAGCGAGCATTTAGAATTCCTACAATAAATCTAACTCCTATCTATGACAAAGCTTACTCCCAAAGTTTTATGAACATAAGGCAAGAAGGAGTAAGGAGACTAATAACCTCAGAATGGGGAGGTCTGGGTGCCCCTCTAGTCTCTGCTATTAAGGAACTAGCTTTGCTGGGATATCACAACCCCTCTAAACCCCATATATCACAAATATAACATGCAAAAGCTAGCTTATACTATCACCATGGCCCCTGTTAGCTCTAAAATTCCATTATTCATTAAGAAAAGTAATTTACAAGATTACTGCTATTGCTCATGTCTTTTTTTTGGGGGGGGGGCCTTAAAACCTATACCATAGTAGGATGAGTTGAAGACCAAACAATTGATAGATATCCTGACCCAATGAAGGTGTATATAAAATAAATATGACAAAGTGAAGTAGACATATTAAGATGTCTAAGAGGTAAAACTATCTCAATCATACAGTCAGAACCTCAACATAAGTCTAAAAGATGGATGGATGGGAAAACTTTCTAATAACTATGGATTTTATTTTTTTTGTTGTTGAAATACAAATTCAGGGATCATACCGTTCCATAATTCCAATACAGATGCCCAATTTTTCCTCCTATGAGCCACAACCTTCTCCAATGATATAAAAATTTGAAAGTTGATTATGATTGTAGTAAATAATTAGCAAGGTTTGTCATTAAACAGGAAAATACTTAATTCTGAGAGAAAGAGAGAGAGACAGAGAGAGAGAGAGAAGAAGAAGAAGAAGAAGGAGGAAGAAGAAGATGAAGACAAAAAAGACAAAGAATTATGGAAACTATACGGTTGACAACAGTTCAAGAGAGAGAGAGAGAGAAGAAGAAGAAGAAGAAGAAGGAAGAAGAAGATGAAGACAAAAAAGACAAAGAATTATGGAAACTATACGGTTGACAACAGTTCATTGTCTACCAAAACACCATGTGCAAGAAGAACAGACCTACCGGGCTAGAAATTACTCCTATCTGAAGGAAGGAAGGAAGGACTTACATAATACCTACTATGTGCCAGGCACTATCCTAGTCACTTTATAAATACTCTCATTGGATCCTCACAACAGCCCCAGGGTAGGTGTTATTATTATCTCTATTTTACAGCTGAGGAGACTGTAGCAAACAGAGGTAAAGTGACTTGCCTAGGGTGATATAGCTAGTAAGTGTCTGAGGCTGTATTTGAACTCGGGTCTTCCTGAGTCCAGGCCCAGTACTCTATCCACTGAGCCACCTAGGTACCAATAATAACAACACAAAATGGTACCTCTTAGTGAGTGTGTGTGTGTGTGTGTGTGTGTGTGTGTCGGGAGGAAGGGAGAGAAGAGGTATCTGTGCAAGTCCAAATGAGGCCTGGGGCCATTTAAAATGCTTTGAGTTTTATCTCCAGCACCTTAGACCCTTTAAGCCACCACTCTCAGAAAGCCCCAAATATTCAGAAGCCTTAATATAAAAATAAGCATAACACTAAGAAATTTAGATACAGATGAAACATAAAGAGAATATGAGGCAACCAGATGATAATGCTGGTCACTGTGTAAGCCTTTCTAAATTAATAAGTGTGCCCAGTGATATGGAGAAGGGGAAGAGAGGTCAGCTAAAAAATAAAATACTAAGACTGGTTTTTGAGGAAAAGCACACGTTTAGGGTTCTGTAAAAGCTAATTATCCCTCAAAGAATTGCCAGGGAAAAGGCAGATTGTTACCTTTTCTCGCTGCTCATTAGGAAAAGTTAGAGGAATAAACAAAAATACAGTAATTTTTTTTAATTTAAAGAACTTTTTCAGATATAAATTTTACAGATGCAAAAACAAATTCACAAATTTCTTTGAATACTAAATAAATATGTATTTAATAAACTCCTAATGAATTTTTCCAGATAGCCTAGGTACAACACTTTTATTGACAGGCAAAAAATCGTACTCATGTGTAGTGTTCCAAAGATGTGCTCGTAAAACAGTTCTTGGTCATTTACAGTTTCTAAAATGAGCTAAAGTAGATTTTATTTATACTGATAAAATCTCCACAACATCATAGAGTCTAAAAAAAAATAAGAGATGAAAAACAAGTCAAAGGTATAGAAAAAAAATTATTTTTGTAAGATACTTGACTTGTTTTACAGATTTATTATTCAATGAAATATGAGATGCTAGTAATAAGAATATAAAAGAAACTTTAAATTCTTGGACTTGTCTCATCCCATGGAACTCAAAGCATTTTTATTTTTCAACAGAAAAATCTAAAGCATGTATAAAAGCATATCCTTTCAGGCACAAGCTCTGCCAACATACATACTGGTTAAGACAACAGCTGCTCACCCATCATCTAAGCATCTTTTTGCCTCAAACCAGTTGTCAGGAAGAATCTGGAAGTAGCTAGAGGTGATCTGGTATCCATAAATTCAGCCTCAGTATGCCGTCTATTTTTAACTCTTCCAAATATATTACGTGTGTGTATATACACACCACACACACCACCCACCCCACAAAATGTAAAATATTTTGCCATATCATACCGTTTACTTTATTTTCAAAGCAAACATACATTCTATTCATTTACAAAGTAAGATTTCACAAAGACCCCAAAGTGTCATTTTTGGCAGAAAAGAGATCATCCTAAGAGGAATAGTAAACCTTTTTCCTTGTATACCTAATGGGATTACCTTACATTAGCTGAATTTCCCCCCTTTTTATTGTTTTTCCAGGACAAGATTTTTTTTCTTTTCTTTTTTTCTCCCCTTTTAAAAGTAAGTCTCCATTAAATGCTAAAGCCCTTGAAACATAACTTATTTATTTCAAATGGAGCCCAGGGCCTGAGGAGTATGGAACAAGCTTGCACAACCCTTGGAAAACTCCCTACCTGGTGTGCAGATGGAGAACTTCATGCTCCAGGTCTGTCGGCTTAGAAATATTCACCCTCATGAAAATGACTAACCTTAACAGTGCTGGAAGGAGTCCTCAAGAAGTGCCATGTTTGTAAAGTCATCCCAACCTGGCCTTTGCTCATGAAAAATATTTTTCCTATAGTTAATTTCCACAGACCATTTCAACATTTTTCCCCTTGGGGGCGGGGGGTGGCGTAGGGAGGAAAACCTCAGTTTTGCTACCGTTTAATCTAGTTTTACATCCATTTTATGAATACCAATATAACCAGACTACCACTGAATCCTTTAAGACCCTGAGGCAAAGAAAGCAAGAAATCATCCTTAATACCCCATACTATCTAATCTAAAAGTTCAATCTCTAGAGAAGTTCAGGGTGGTAGCAGTTTGGGGGGTAAGGGGTTCAATAAGGGAGGAATAGAACGAGCACACCACTCTATTTTTAAATTATTACAAATTTAAAGAGTCCAGCACACAAGGGAGATATCACAAATAGCCACCATCCCAATTTTTATACAGATGCCAACATTTAATGCTGTTAACACAAAAATATTTGTATCACAAGGATATTAAGTACAAATGTAACCTAAGTAGATAAGTACTGTTGAACCAATCAACAATACTGCCAGTGATGTAACTGTTAAGAAAATCCATTAATGTTATACCCACACCTGTACTTGCTTATTTGATGACGTATGAAACACCTCTGTTTGGTAAACTTCAGGCAAAAAATAAAAGATGATAGATCATTAAATTGTTATACTTCATTAAACTGAATAATTAAAAACATTTATTTGGCGTGGAAAAGATGACTTTCCAGATATTTCTGAACACAGCACATGCGATGCTGCAATATGGTGTCCTGTTATACATATGCTTTAACTGTGATTTTAATTAGGAGGCTCTTAAAATAAACAAGCCAATGACAGAGGAGCCAATTTACTTACTTTACATAGAGATCCAAATGCCTGGGGAAATCTATTTTGCCTGCAAGAATTTTTTGATAGATGCCAAATGGGTTGTCATCAAAAAATGGAGGAAACCTGTTAAAAAAAATAACTATTTTTAGATTAGAAAAGAGTATGGAAAAATGACTATTTCAGTGATTATTATTTTTGCCTAAAATAGTAAGGAAGCAATTTATTTCACATGCATTCTTTCATCACATACTGAAATCATCTATATCTCAAGAAGTGCTGCAAATGGTTGTCTCTAGCTGGCAAAATGCACTGAAAAGATAGCGCTGAAAACTGGTCTACATAGTTTGATTCAATTCAACAATCAAGTTTTTAAGTACCAATGATACACCGGGCACTGTGTTAAGCGTTGAGGATACTAAGAGAAATGAAGCCGACTCTGACCTCAAGAAACTTATATTCTACTGAGGGTGAACAAAGAAGACACAGAGAAGTAAAAGCAAGACATATTCAAAGCAGTTTGGGTTGGGAGGGTGGGGAAGGGAAATCCATGTAAGGCTTGTGTAGGAGGTGGCACCTAAGTGAGGCATCATGGAAGGCAGAATTGAGGTAGGAGAGTACTTTAAGAGGACAGAGGAAGGCAGAAATGGAATGTAGTATTGTAAGAAAATGAAGGAGGCCAATATAACAGATAGCGTGTGGGGGGAATAATATGAAATCAGACTGGAAAGAGACTGGAGTCAAGATTATGAAGGTGAATAAATACCAAATGTAGGCACTTGGCATTTATGTTAGAAGCCATACGGAGTCACTGAACTTAACAGGGGAATGCACATTAGGACCCGTACTTTTCTGGATGATCAGTTTGGCAGTTGTTAGTTTTGAACTTCATCACCTTTTACCTAAATTATTACAACAGCCTCTTAATTGATCTTCCTGACTCAAGTCTCTCCCCACTCAAATCTATCCTCTACAATGTTTCCAAAGCAGTTTTCTTTTACCTGACCCATTCATTTCCCCTTCCCAATCAATTGCTGTGGTTCCTTACGGCCTTTAGGGAAAAAAAAAATTCTCTTTAGTTTTCAAGTCTTCTACAAACTGACCTCAATCTATCTTTCTAGCTTCATTGTACATTCCTCTACTTCCTGCCTCTGCAATCCAGCCAAACTGGACTTCAATCTGTGACTCACACTTAACATTCCATCTCCCTTCTCTCCACGCCTTCCACTGGACATGGCCCATATCTGAAATGTACTGTCTCCTTACCTCTGCCTCACAGAAATCTTTCTTTTCCTAAAAGATTCAGCTCAAGTACTACTTCCTATACAAAACCTTTCCCAATTACTCCAAACTCTATTATTCTCCCTTCCAAAGTTTTATTATTTTTGCCTTTTATTTAACTACTTTGTACTTATTCTCCTTATATTTATTTCACATACATTATATTACATATGTGTTATGTGTCTCTAGATTATAAGCTTCTTGCAAGTAGGGATTATTTCATTCCTCATAGCTGTAAATACTTTTTAGTTAACTGGAGAGGGGAAATAATGCAAACAGGGAGACTATTTAAAAGGCTTTTGAAAGAGTCTAGATGATGAGGGTCTGAACTAGAGTTGTAAGGACATATATGAAACATGTGGCATCTGATTTGACATTGAGAGTGAGAAGAATGAAGAGTACAGGATGATTCTGAGGCTTCAAAACTGGGTGAGTAGAAGGATAGTGGTGCCTTTAACAGAAAAAGGGGTGCTGGGAAAAGTTGCAAATAGAGAACAAATTCTATTTTGGGTATGCTGAGTTTGTTGGAAAGAATCTACCTAGCTTGAGGCCATTTTTGATTAGAGCTGAGTTTTATATTTTTAAACTCTGTCTTTGGCCTTTTCCTTACCTTTCCATTATACCATTACTAGATGCAAAAAAGGCTGAAACATCAATATATTTCAGATATAGTCAATACCCAACTTAAAAACGAACACTGTTCAAAGAAACTGGGAACATTTTAGGGCCTCCTTAATAAAGTCATAGAATTTAAAGATGGAATAGACTATATAGGCCTTCATCTAGACCAGCAGTTCTCAATCTGTGGGTCACGCCCCCTTTGGGGGTCGAATGACCCTTTCACAGGGGTCGCCTAAAACCATTGGAAATATGTGCGGGGACACCACTCCTCTATCCATCTCCAGGTGAGTCTGCCCACATGCAGATATGCCCAGATATGTCCACATATGAGTATTAAAGGGTCACGGCATTAGGAAGGTTGAGAACCACTGATCTAGACACAGGGCTTTTTTTAGTGTTTTGTTTTAGTGTCACGGACCCCCTTTAGCAATTTAATGACCCCTTCTCAGAATACTGGTTTTTAATTTTTTTTTAATTCAGAAAATTAAATATGTAGGATTACAAGGGAAACTAATTATATTGAAAAATATTTATCATTTTTCTAAGTTTAAGAACGCCAGGCTAAGAACTCCTGCTTTGGAACCAGATAAGGAATCCAAGGCCCAGAAAGGGCCTACGTAGGGAAATGGCTAAACAGACTGAGCTACATAAATATAAACGAAATGTTACTGTACTGTAAGAATGATGAATATGAAGAATTGTTGTTGTTGAGGACCAATGACATCAGCATGGTGATGTTTTGACTTACAAGTGAGATTGCTACAAGGCTATGCAAAGCCATCAGCATCACTCTCTGTTCCAGTCAGCAGAGTCAAGTGGGAAAACACAGGTCAAGACAACTAGCAATGGCCCTGGATAAGGTGGCAGACCTTGGACTTTTTAAGCTAAGGTCTTTCCCAGAACTCAGTTTGTCTGAAGAACTGCACATTCAGTAATTAAAGGCCAGGTAATAATTGAGGTAAAAGATGTCCTAGTTGCCTTCACAAAAGAATCAGTCTGAAAAAGAAAGATCCTCAGAGTTTCAGGCCAGGACCCAGTGTTGGGAGACAGCCACTCCTAATGGCTGAAGGGGGTTGGATGATTTAACAAAGGAGCCTGAGAAGCAACGGGTCAAAAAGATAGTAGGTCAGCAGGATTACAAGCTGCTAAAAGGTAAAGTAGAATGAAAACTGTTTGTATTTATTCTCCTTACATTTATTTCACATATATTATATTACATATGTGTTATGTGCCTCATTAGAATGGAAAAAAACTCTTAGATGCCTTCCCTGAGATTGTCCCCTAATTTACCCGTATTTATCTTGTATACACATATTCACATGTTGTCCTCCCCACTACAATGGGGGATCCAAGAGGACAAGAGCTGTTTTTGCCTTTCTCTGCTTCCCCACTTCTTAACAATAGTGCCTGACGCCCAGTAAACTTTTAATAAATGTGTGTTGACTTGACTTGGTATAACCTTGGAAACAGTGGTGTCAGAATATGAGGAATACAGAAGCAAGGAAAGACTTACATGAAGAGATGCAAAGTGAAGGAAAGTCAAAAAATTATACACAATGACTACTACACAATGTAAATGAAAAAAACTAATCACAAAACAATATAAAATGAATGCTGCAAACTTAAGAAGAACAAGCTAGGGGCGGCTAGGTGGCGCAGTGAATGGAGCACCGGCCCTGCAGTCAGGAGGACCTGAGTTCAAAGCCAGCCTCAGACACTTGACACACTTACTAGTCATGTGACTTTGGGCAAGTCACTTAACCCCAACTACCCTCCAAAAAACCAAAACAAAACAAAAAAAACAAAACAAAAGAAGAACAAGCTAGACCTCTGAAAGAAGAAATATGAAAAGATACTTTATTTCCTTTGAGGGGAGGGAGGAAGGGGAAGGAAGGGGGAAGAAGACAAGGTCCATAGTTGCGGTACATTGAATATGCTGTCAGATTTTTTCATATATTAATCTGTTTGACCAGTTTTTTCTTTTTTTCTTTAAAAAGTTTTTGGTTGTAAGGAATAAAGTCTCTGAAAGTGGAGAGGGGAGAAATATATGAAGAAATTTACTTCATGTAAAAACAAAAGGGGTAAAACAAATTTCTTTTTAAAGAAATCAAATTGTAAAATGATGAAGGGCTGGACTAGACCTTTAAGCTCTAACTCTATGAGCTTAATAAAAATATTTTTTAGAAAAAGAAAAAAGAGGCCATCTACCACATAAAACAGATAAATCCTTTATGAAGGGTTTATGTGAAAGAGCTGAGAACTCCACAAGATGAGAAGGGTTTTGGTTCACACGGCTGGCTGGCTGGCTTTATAGTACATAGACATATGTACTATATCCTTTCCCCATCTGCTGGACAGTCAGACTGCTTTCCTTCCACACCCAAGAAATGAAGCATATGGTATCAGCTCCTGTAGCCTACAGCAGGGACTTCAAGAGGTTGCTGCAACACAATTGTGGGAGCTCTAGGGATCAGAATCCAGAGCGATAATATGGGCTATGGAGTGAAGACTAGGGTAGGACTGAAGTAAGGAATAAAGCTCCGATATCACTGAAAACCTAGCATGAGAGCTAGAGGGAATGAAGAAAATTACTAAAGGTCAGATGAATAAGAGCAGGACTTAAGAGAGTATGGTGAATAGTAGAGGTCGGACGATATTTGCTGCAATAGTCTGAAGTCCCCCCTCGCCTGTCACCAGAGATTGCTACAAGAGCTGTCCCCGTCAATAGATTTGAAGACGTCATGGGAAAGAAAAGGGAAGGGAAATTTTTGTAGTCATCTCAATAAGCAGAAATCAGAGCATAAATAAACTAGGGATACAGAAACTGGGAGGTAAACTTTCCCATAAACTGAGTTGAATACTGTTGTACTCAAAAGTGTCCACAAGGTGGCGGTTCCATCCCATACAAACATTTCAATGAATGACCTACGTCAAGATGCTAAAGTCCTGAACTAAGCAGGTTATTTAATGTGGTGGCAACTTTTATCTAAAGTATACTGGCTCCTCACACTGAGCTGTAGGGAGAAACCAGCTTGCAGGGGAGTGAACTGGTTTGGAGTCTCAGAAGCTGGGCTTTGACGTCTCGCTCTGCAGCTTTCTAGGAGGGCATTTGGAGAGAAGCCTAAACAGCATCCAAAGTCCCGGTGGCTCTTGATTCTACAACATTCCCTTCTTTGCTGATAGACGACAGCTGGGAAGAGGGAAGGATGCGAATAAGAGAATCAATTTAAAGCATTTATTAAGCTTTGGTGCTAGGGGATATAAAAACACTAAAAACCAGAGATAAAACTACAGAAGTGAGAAAATCCCTGTCCTTAAGGAGCTTATAATGTAAATGTCCTTAAGACTTATCATTTTTCTGTATAGGGGAAAGAAGAATGAACTTCGATCCTAAACAAGAATCTAGGTTCACATCCCCCCTCTGACATTAGCTATTGTAACGATTTCTGATTCTCCACTGTCTCATCTGTACAATGGAGATAACACTACTACCTGCCGCACCATTATGAGAATCAAATACAATAATGCTTGTAAAGCATTTTGCAAAAGTTAAAGAGCCAAGTGCTATGTAACAGACAGCCTATGTAGTATGTTGGGTGCGGAGTCAAAAAGACGAATTAAAATCCAGCTTCAGATGCTCTAATGTGTGACCATGGACAAATAACTTCACTCCTATCTGTCTTGGCTTCCTCAAATGTAAAGTGGGGATAATAAAAGCACCTACATCCCAGAGTAAAGAAGACCAAATACGACATTTGTAAAGCTCTGAGCACAGTGCGGGGCACAGTGGGCACCACAGAAATGATCATTTTTATCATTAGTGTTATTGCTCTTGTCATTGCCAATCTTATTTTTCTCTCCCAAAGACCCTGAAAAGCAAAAGAAATTTAAGAGATTAAACTTTAAAAAACCCTGAGAGAGTTACAGAATTCTTTTGTCTGTCAAGTTCTTTTTTTGTAGAACACATGGTATTCCACAGTGCAAGCTGTTCCACACATGGCTCTTAACGAACAGGAGAACACAGTCTGTACTCTGCTCTCGGCCTGGTTTCAAGCAATGAGTTAAGGTCCTTGTGGTATCCAATACAGCAGTGGCAAGGAATGTCGTGACATATAAAGTCACTGAGACTTCACCTCTGGAGATGGAAGAGAAGCCTGCCAAATCCCTCCACACCACTTCTAATGACATAGTGAGAAGGAAAAGAAGTAGGCAGTGTGAAGGGCTGAGTTTGAAATTTCCAGTCATCGGGTAGTGAGAGGCTCATGCCCAGGAACTTGGAGTTGGCTAGCAGAGTTCAGACTCTCTCATAAATGCTTGGTTGCAATTCCACAACAGTTCTACCTCCCACACTGGGCTCCATGATCACAGTGAGATCAGGCAAGCAAGGCTGGTATCAGGCTCATGTCACCGTGGAGCAAAGAGCTACAGTAAAATGGCAAGAGAAGCAAGATTTGGGCTAAGAAGAATACACTTCTGATTTGTAGAGTATCTCTACACTCCTGCTATACTGAGAAGGAATCCTCATAAGAACTTCCATGAATAGGGGGGAAAAGCCACCATTCTGTTATTACTGTTTATGATCAGAAATTGAGATTTGAGGGGGGGACCTGAAAAAGTAGAGGAACATAATTAAAATTGCAAAGACCAATTCCAAGGTGATCACTTAAAATAATTTTGTCAGTTTTACCAGTTCCATATCTTAGTCATCCCCTCAGGGTTATTAGAGAAGGATAAAAGCCCTCAGAGAGATTAGAATTTGGCTAAATATCTGATACAATCAAGGATTTAAGGAAAAGAAATATTGTACAAAATAGCTGTTTCCTGTCCTAATTTCCACCTCCATCCCCATCCCCAATCCAGATTTAATGTCAATTTGCCATAAAATAAAGTAAAAACTCCAGGCTCAATGAGGAATGTTCTTTTGGCACTTGATAAAAGGATCTGTGTCCCAGCTCTATCACTAAGCAGGTTAAATCACTTCACCTCTCTAGGTCTCAGTTTCCTCATGTGTAAAATTAAGAAGTTACTGGACTAGATAGTCTCCAAAGTTCCTTTCAACTCTAAATGTAAAATAAATGTCTTGAGAGAGATTTCAGGGATATGAGAGCAGAAAAAAATAAAAGAACCAAGAACTATATAATTCTAAAAATGGAAAATAATGAAATAAGGAGTCTGGAAATAAGTTTAGCAGGATTATTTTGTTTTGGCTTTTTTAATTGTCATAGAGGCGAGACAAGCTTGATAAGAAAATGTAAATCAAGAATAAAAATATATTTTTAAAATGCAAATAAAAGTAAATATATTCCTTGTCCTCCTTAAGTTTTCAATGAATAAAAAGTATATGCTTTTTTAAAAAGGGAGGGGCAGTATAGCTGGAATGGTATTAAAGCAGTGAAATCATGCTTTTTCCAGGCTCATTGTTTCCTTTTGCAGGCATTAATGACCAGAATCTTATGTAATTAGCACCTCACAGAATAATTAAATTCATTCCTTTGGTATATGCAAGAATTTTTCCCTAATGATGTTAGAATGAATATTTCCCTTTCCTATTTAGCAACCAAACTAGGGCTGTGGTCCTGCTTCGAATTCATTCACATGTAATAATACATACTGGAAACATAACAATTTAAGAAACAGGGCATTAAACTCTAGGAGAAAGTTTGTCATACCTGAAAGTGTTCTTGGTAAGTGAGAGATTCCATGACAGTATCATTGGAAAAATATTTTAGCAGCAGTTGAAACAGGAAGTGGAAAGTTTTTTATACCAAAGGAAAGACTGGTAATTATGCCAGAAGTAGTAACAATAGTCAACAAGAAATTATTGAGAAATAATACTATCCTGGATACTTAAATAACACTGTGAAATACTGGTATTTTTATTCACCAAACTGTAGTGTATTTCACATAATTTTACTATAAGCAATGAAAAACAAAGTCAATATACTGAATCCTGTTTTACAAACAACTTACCATAAAGAAACCTGTTTATATTGAGAGATAATGGAAGTAACATCATTATGCCAACATCTTAATTTACTAAGCAAATTACAAAAGATAAGATCAGAAAATCATAATGATTAAAGGAAGCAGCAGAAGACCTCTACTAGAAATAAGAATGCTCAGATGCTTGTCAAAAGCATTATTTCCTCTGAATTTTAAATCTGACCTAAAGTTCTTGACAGTAAAAACAAAACAAAACAAAACAAAAAAACCTACGTCTTAGCTATAACATAGCTAAGTTATGATAGTTTAATTAATGGTTTCTTATACTAAATTTCAATTATATTTTAAAGAAGGATTAGGATGATTTTTTAACGTCATTCTTGATAATTAGGATTAATAAAAGGGAGAGGTCAACATGAATAAATGTAAATCCACCAATTAGGACCATAGCTCCAAGCACTGGATCTGTCCAATAGCGGAATACTGAAGAACTTTCCTTTTGAGGATAACTTCACATCTTTCTGAACTTTCCCACTATTGAGATTTGATCATGGGGGAAAAAGGAATAAATCCCCAGTGGAGTCAGAGCAAGCTCCCTGTAAACATAAGGATGCATTAAAATTCGTCATATTTTCCACAATACCTAGTACAACACTGTGCCTTGCATATAGGAAGTACTTAATAAAAATAGGATGATAACAGTAGGGTGTGACAGAAGTTGCACTGTACTGGTAGTGAGAAAACCAGCCCAGCTATTTACCAGTATATGACCCTGGGCAAATCATTTAACATCTTTGAGCCCGAGATTTCTCCTCTCTAAAAGGAGGGGATTGGAAGAGGTGATCTTACAATACTTTCTACTTCTAAATCATACTGTCTCCTATGACTGATTAATTGATTCTCTTCTAAATGGGTTATTTTTTGACTTGGGGAAAAAAAGGTTTAGCTTACTTAGGTGGTACAGCCATTGAGCCTTGTTAAAAAAATATGAGAAAGTAAAAATTCCAGATTTTCTTTAAGCATGTTTATTTTAGCAGTAGTACAAAAAAATGTAAAGATAAAGATATTTATTTTTTGCTGAAATACAAAAAAAGCTTTAAGATAACAAAATCATAAGTATGAATGATTATAATTCATTGATTTTATTAACCACACCAGAGGACAAAAACATTATCTTCATTTACACTCCTCTCAGGCTCAGTTTCTTCTCTCAAAATAATTGTTCTGGACCAGTTCTAAAATTCTAAGATCCTATGACCTTACTGAAGACCAAAATCATGATCCATGAGTGCAAATCAATCTACAGAAAATGCTGCCACCTTGTGCTGAAAAATATTACCAAAGACAGAGGTCTGAAAGACTATCTGTGAAATGTTATAAATGAAGGGAAGAAATCTACTTGTCATTTAAAAGAAAAAGAGGTAAGTTTAACTGGTGACTCTTTCAGCAGAATGCACTATTTCCTTTTTTGAGGTGATTCTTTTTCAAAGTCCAACAGAAATTTCAAAGGACAAAAAATGTCTCATGGATTTTTTTCCATTAAACACCATTTTTAGTTGTTGTCTTTCATAGATCTTTTTCAGTGGGCACTATATGTATTTCAGGAAAAAAGCTAGAAATTGAAGAATTTCCCTACATAAAATATAAGAAATAAAAAGCTTAGGAAGATAATACATGAGTGGTACAGTTTACAAACAGTAGAATACTATTAACAACTGCCAGAAAATTCAGATAAATTGTATAAGATCACAAACTTAGACCTGGAAGGCCCTTAAAAGCCATCAGATTTAACCCTGCCACTTTATAAATGAGGAAACCAAGACTCAGACAGATTAAATGACTTAGATACAGTCTCACAGCTAGTAAATGTTGGGAGGCAAGACTAAAATTAGGTTATCCCAATTCACAAGTCATTCCCATTTTACCAATGAAGACCTGGGGTTCAGAGAGGTTTAGTGTCTTGCCCACTGTTATACAGCCAGCAGGTATCGGAAGTGGGATCTGAATGTGGATCTCTCTTAATTTCAAGTCTAATAAGTCTTTCTTCTGCATCACAGAAAACCTGAAATGGGGCCCTGTCTCTATAACTATATATAAGTTGACTGGGGGGCAACACTGCTAAGTTCCCAGAGGCTCATTATCAGAAGGCTGGCCACTAAGTGATGGACTGGAGATGGGGGGGGGGGAGGGGAAAGAAGGGTCAGGGTGAGAAGGACAACAATAAGTCAAAAAGATTCTCTACTAAGACAGCAAAGAGTTCTTATCTGCACTCCTATCAGTGAAATCAAAGATCTTCTGAATTATTGAAACCTATGAACAGTCTTCATACTTCTGAAAATAGTGACTACATAGGAAGAAACAATGTGCTACAGTGGACAGAGTTGGCCTCAGAGCCAAAAGAGTTGAGTTTAAGTCCACCTCTGATATATATTAGCCATGTAACCCCAGGTAAGTCACTTAACTTCTCAGGGCTCCAGTGACTCTATTCATACATCTGATATAAGTTATCAACTGGTTCTGGGTTTGAGAGATCCCTGTGCTGAATTCTTATAGCAGGGATTCTTAACATCTTTTGTATCATGGATCCCTTTGGCAGTCTGGTGAAGCCAACAGACTCCTCAACATAATGTTGTTAAATGCATTTAATAAAATACAAGGAGATTTTTTTTAAAAAAGAAAGGAGAAAAATGTTTACAAATATGCTGAATTTTGGCCTATAAAGAGGTCCTTACCCAGATAGCATTTCAAATATCAGAATCCCCAGAGCCCACCAGTCTACTGCTCTTCCATGACCTTTACTTTGTATGACTTCTGGAGCAAGGTATTCTGGTGTCCCACAGAGTGTCCATGTTCTAGAAGAATAACAAATAACAAAGGCAGAAAAAGAATCATTAATAATCATATAATATATGTCTCCATTCCAATATTTCAAATATTCTTATTGATCCAAAGATATACATTTCCATGTAAATATGATTTACCCATACAGAAATAAGAAAGGAATCTTTCTTTTCCTTGTAGATTTTTCACAAAGTTTTTAACAAAAGCAAGAAATAACAGGTAACAAACCTATTGTTATTAATGGAGAAAATAAACAGAAAATGGGCTACTTAATTCTTATGATGGTGTGCCATCATAAATATAAAAGCAGCATAAGCGAGTTACGCAGTGACATCTTTTACAATTTATTTACTTATTTTTAGTTTTCAACATTTATTTTCACAAGATTTTGAGTTACAAATTTTCTCCCCATCTTTCACCTACCCCTCACAACAAGATAGCAAGCCTACTGAATACCCCTTCCCCCAATCTGTTCTCTCTTATATCCTCCCCCATATCCTCCTAATTTCTAGTAGGGCAAGATGGATTTCTATACCCCAGTGCCTGTGTATCTTATTTCCCAGTTGCATGTAATATTTGTTATTAAAACTATGATTTCCAGATTCTTTCCCTTCTTCCCTCCTCACCCACTCCCTCTGGGAAGACAAGCAATTCAATATAGATTGTACATGTGTAGTTATGCAAAACGTTTCCATACTAGTTATATTGTGAAAGACTAACTATATTTCCCTCCATCCTATCCCACCCTCATTTATTCTGTTTTCTACTTTGACCCTGTCCCTTTTTAAAACTGGTTGCTTTTAACTACCCTCTTTCCCAATCTATCCTCCCTTCTATCCCTACTTCCCTATAGGCTAAGACACCCAATTGAGTGTGTATGTTATTCCCTCCTTAAGCCAAATTCAATGAGAGTAATGTTGACCCATTCCCTTTCACCTTCCTGCTCTTCCCCTCCATTGCAAGTTTT
>CM053580.1:197626883-197694258 GCA_028627135.1 Pseudochirops cupreus | reverse complement strand
ACACACACACACACACACACACACATACATATTCCCTTCAACTATCCTCTATTTCACTGAATGACTATATTTTCCCCTGAAACATCATACTCAGTTTGCTGGGTAAGTGATTCTTGGTTTTAATCCTAGCTCCTTTGACCTCTGGAATATCACATTCTAAGCCCTTCAATCCCTTCATGTAGAACAGTGGTTTTCAACCTTCCTAATGCTGTGACCCTTTAATACAGTTCCTCATGTTATGGTGACCCCCAATCATAAAATTATTTTTGTTGCTACTTCATAACTGTAATTTTGCTACTGTTATGAATCGTCATGTAAATATCTGATTTGCAGGATGTATTTAAATTGAACATAATCCACAGGTTGAGAACCACTGAGGTAGAAGCTGCTAGATCTTGTGTTATCCTGATTGTGTTTCCACAATATTCAAATTGTTTCTTCCCGACTGCTTGTAGTATTTTTTCCCTTGACCTGAGAACCCTGGACTTTGGCTATAATATTCCTAGAAGTTTTCTTTTTGGTATCTTTTTCAAGAGGCGATCAGTGAACTGTTTTCAATTTATATTTTGTCCTCTGGTTCTAGAATATCAGGGCAATTTTGCTTGATAATCTCTCAAAATATGGTGTCTAGATTCTTTTTTTGATCATGGCTTTCAGAAGGTAGTCCAATAATTTTTAAATGATCCCTCCTGGATCTATTTTCCAGGTCAGTGGTTTTTCCAATGAGATATTTCACACTGCCTTCTATTTTTTAATTTGTTTGGATCTGTTTTATAGTATCTTGATTTCTCATAAAGTCATTAGTTTCCAATTGCTCCAATCTAATTTTGAAGGAGTTATTCTCTTTAGTAAGTTTCTGAAATTCCTTTTCCATCTGGCAAATTCAATTTTTTAAGGCATTCTTCTCCTCATTGGCTTTTTGGGCCTCTTTTCCCATTTGAGTTAGTCTATTTTTTAAGGTGTCATTTTTCTTCAGTGTATTTTTGGATCTCCTTTAGTAGGCTGTTGATTCATTTTTCATGATTTTCTTGCATCATTCTCATTTCTCTTCCCAATGTTTCCTCCATTTCTCTTACTTGATTTTCAAAGTCCTTCTTGAGCTCCTCCATGGCCTGTAACCAGTTCATATTTTTCCTGGAAGCTTTTGATATAGGAGTTTTGACTTTGTTGTCTTCTTCTGTTTCCATGTTTTGATCTCTTTTGTCCCCAGAAAGAGTCTACAGTCTAACTGTGCTTCCTCTGCTTGCCTACCTTGGCTGCCAATTACTTGACTTTTGAGCTCTTTTCCAAGGTAGAACTCTGCTTCCAGAGTGGAGAGAGCTGTGTCCCCAGCTGTGTGCTGGGGTTTTTGCAATTGTTGTCAGAGCTTTTGTAAGAGCTATAAGGGGGGTACCCTCTCTACAGCCACCACAAGCTCTGGCACACTAGCATTTCCCCCAGGTGCACCACCCAAGAGTGCAACCCAAATCCAAGAAGGTCAAAGCAAGAGCTATTACCCTCTGAATGGTTGCATGGTTCCCCTATGATCTATAGGCCAGGAGCTCCACAGGCAACCACATGGCATCAGCTGCAGCTGCTGTGCCTCCGCCACCTCTGCCACCCCAGGGTCAGGGGCCAGACTGCGCTCTTCTCTCACCTAGTTTCAACAGTGTTCCCTACTGACCTTTTACTTTCTCTTTAGAGTTTATGGGTTGAGAAGTCTGGAAATCACCACAGCTGCCAGTGATTCACTCTCCTGGTCTGCTCCAGCTGGTCTAGGTCGATGTGGCTCATGTGGGACTATGCAGCTCACATGGGACTGCACTCAGCTCCCATCCTGGTGTGATAGACCCTTCTTGCCGGCCTGCCAGGCTTCCTTCAGTGGGAGATTTGTTTCCCTTTGTCACTTTGTGGGTTTTGTAGTTCTAAAATTTGTTTAGGATCATTTTATTTTTACAGGTATTGGAGGTGGTTGGAGTAGGGGCTCAAGAAAGTTCCTACTTTTACTCTGCCATCTTGGCTCTGCCCCCTCACTGACTTTTTTTAAAGGCAAATTCTGATATTTCTGAACCCGTTCCTTAACCAGTTTACACCCCACTAATAAGTGTCAAAGTCATCTGGTATTAGTTGACATTAATGAGGTTTTTTAAAAACATCCAATAAAAATCTTCCTTTGAGAACAAGTAACACTCTTTAGGAAAAGTGCTACTGCTCCAATATTGGTGTGTTGACACTTGTGGAAGTGTCTTCTGAGCAAAATAAAGTTTATTAGAATTTCATCTTTAGCTTATCACGCTACTTAGACTGAATACATTGTTTGATTCTTGGCTTAAACTGGGAACAGTACCAATTTTTTTAAACCATTAAGAAACAAATGAATATGTCTGATATAATACTAATTTCTAGTGCCATCTAATAGCAGAATGAATTCAAGTAAGTATACTATCAACACCACTCTCAATTCTTGAGTCTTAGAAAGGGTTAAAATGCTGTGGGTTATTTGAAAAACAAAAGTTAAAACTAAAACATTCATTTTTAAATAATGTACAATCTAAAATATTTGTAAAGTTTCAGTTTTGAAGAATAGAAAACCACAAACTTCTTAACCTAGTTTTTACAGTTTCTTTGACTTGTCAGGTGACCTTTTAGCAAATTCAAAACTTCATTTCCAATGTAAACTTTGGTTAATTTTGTGCAAAATACCTAAAATGAAGAATTTTCTAAGATACCAATGTCTAACTTCAGAATAGTCACAGAAAAACTTGCTTGAGTCCAATTGGCACTTTTAAAATATTATAGAGGAGATAAGCAATCTTTTCCATCTAAAAGATTTATTCTGTATCATATATTCCTAAAGAACGAGTGTCAAAGAGTAGAAGATACAGGGAGAGGCATTTTTGGCTTATAAAAGAAGGAACTTTTAAATCAATGAGAGGTACCCCAAATGGAAGAAGATACCCAGTTAGGATTCCCTGTCACTGGAAGTGTCTAAGCAAAAGCTAAAGGGCTGCTTGTAAGGGGCATTGTCTAAATTTATTCATGCATCAAGCAAGGGGTTGGACTAATACTAGATTACCAATTAGGGGAGAAGAGGGCAGTTGAAGGAGTAGGAAGAATGCAAGCAGAACCTTGTGGTGTACATAGAACACAGGTTGAGGGAAATAAATGAAGTTGGTGGCAACTAACTGGACCAGCATTTCTGCCAGGACATTTAAGAGAGTTGTGCAAAGGAACTAGCACCTCTTAGATCACAGCAGCCCACAGACAAATAAGTATGTGGCGAGAGTCAGTGGGGTATGCATGCAAAGTAGAGCCATTGTAGAGCACTGTAAATAACGCTAGATTTCAAATCAACAGACCTGTGATCGTCTCAGCTGTGACACTTACTTTTATCTGTGTGATGGCCAAATCACTTTACCTATCTGGACCTCAGTTTCCTCATACACAAATTAGGGGACTGGACAGAAGACCTGTAATATCCTTTCAAAACTCTAAAACTATGATCCTATGCAAGAATGGTTGTTGTCTGGGACTGGAAGGGGGTGAGGGGGAGAGTGTCTTACTACCCACACTGTATTTGGTTCCAGGTCTCTTCCCTGATGCCACCTCTACAATACAAGGAGATGGGGTTTTGCATCAGTCCCACCCATGATTCATGCTGCTCCACAGACCCCAAACAGCACTCACCAGAACTTGTTGGATCTAGCTACTAGTACTGCCTAGATGAATTGTACCAGTTGAGTTTATTCCTCATTTCCCACCCCTAGAGAAAGAAACCCAAAGAGGATATTGGGCCTGTAAGCTAAACAGTTTTTCCACATTTCTGATACATCACAAGTAGGATCTGAAATGTAGCACATTTTCAGAAAGAAAAAGTACACACACACACACACACACACACACACACACACACACACATATTACTGTCTGATAAAATGTTCCAAAAGATATAGAAGAGAATAATTTGCCTTTTTTTCTGACAAGGATACTTTAAATCAGAATCCTGACATCAGTGGTGTCAAACTCTGGAAGCTGCTAAATGATACATAAGAATCTCTGTGGCCACATATTTACCTGGAAAACCACATGTTAATATTATCTACGTTCTATTGTATTTTTATTTATTTTGTTAAATATTTCCAATTACAAAGTCCTCTGGTTTGGCTTCACCCCGCTGCATGTTTGACGACTCTGCCTTATATGATCAATATGATACCAGGGATTCTTCTTTTAGAAATCACACATCAATTTCCTGTGTCTCCCAAACAGCACAGATAAGTGAAGAGATGCGTAACATCACCTTTTCATTTTAAACTTAAGCAGATTATAGAACTTCTATAGAAGTTCACCAGCCTACTTTTATGTATTTACCTAAGTAGCTGAAATCATTTTATAGCTTACCCACTTCTATTTACATAGGGAAGAAATAAAGTGTGAAGACAGGCCTCCATTTATATACCTTTTAAAAAAAACAGAACTTATTTTCTTCTAAAAACATTTCTAGTTGGATCTTTTCTTACTGTTTCACCTCCTGCATAACTGACCATTCCCCACTTGGAGAATTATTCATTTTCTATACATTTTTAAAGGGTAGGAATAAAAAGAAAAAAAAAAAATAAAACCAATGAACAAAAAGAAAAAAAACCTGACACAATGTGTAATAATACGGACCCCACCCTCTGCAAAGTGGTAGGGAGACATCTCTTCCCGTCTTTTCTTAGCTGCCTGGCATGTTCTCTGTAATTCTGCAGCACTCATTTTTGATTATGTTATAGCAGGTGTTATTTCTATTTCCACTGTCATAGTCCTGTATTATATTTATATAGTTATATAATATAATAATATTTATAATAAATATATATTTTCTTGGACATTGACACTGTATCAATTCATGTTAAGTCCTTCCATGACTCTATATTCATCATCTTTGTTTTTTCATATAGCACAGTTAACATCTGGTTACATCCACACAGCACAATGTGTTTAGTCATTTCCTAATCAATGGGTATCTTTGTTTCTAGTTCTTTGCTACCACAAAAACTGCTGGCATAAATATTTCAGAACATATAGAGCTTTTCTTTTTGTCAATGACCTTTTGGCAGATAATAAGCCTAGCAGTGGAATGCAGTGGAATCTCTCAGTAAGACAGTATGAACTATTTAATTTTTTTTTCCCCATCATTCCAAACTGCTTTCCAAAATGGTCAAGCCCAGTCACAATTCCATCATCACTGCATTAGTGGGCCTGTTTTTACACAACCACTCCAGCAAAATTCCAATCTTTTGTTTTCTTTGCCATTTTGCTGGGTGTTTTGATTATTAGTTATTAGCAGTGTTCTTTCATATAATAATAGCTAATAGTGTGCAATTATCCTTTTGAGAAATTTGTTTATAATCCTTTGATCATTTATTTAAAGGAAAATGGCTTTTGTTACTGTATACACTAGTTTTCATCATGTCTTGAATAGTAGATTTACACTTAGAAGATAAATGATACAAGGATTTTCCCATTCAACAACTTCCCTTCTTAACCCAGATGAGTTAATTTTGTTTATGAAAAAGCTTTTCTATTTCACATAATAAGAATGATCTATCACATCTTTTGTAATTGAATCTATGCCTCATTTAGTCAAGAAATCATCCTGTACCCATAGCTGTGAGGGGTATATAATAGCTTTCACATTTTCTTATTTAACACTGAATTCAAGGAGTAATGTAAACACTTATAAGAGTGCACAAAAAGTTCATTCCAGTGTCGGACCTACAAAAAAGCTATGTAGTTTTCTACCATTTAGCAAAGCTACCTAAATAGCCAAAGAATATTTCTCTTATGTGAACTTAATAAAGTCTATAGGAAATATTTATTTAATTTTATGTTTTTGAAAATAACCTTTCTGATGTTTTTGCTTTTCCCATCAGAGTCAATTTCTAATAATGACATGATCTGCCCCCACTCCTGATAACCATCTCCTGCATAACAAAGAAAAAGAGTTAAGTGGAAAAAGGATTACAACTTCTACATCTATTAGTCTGCTCTAGGCTACCTAACCTTTTTAATTCTTTACAATTCTAACACTCTAAAGAACTAACTCTCCACCATACAATCCATTTTACCCTATTCCAGTCCATGTTATGCTCCATTACTATCTTTCAAATCTTCCTAAAATCCTACCTGCACTTGGGACACTTTCTAAATTAAATGGATTATACTCCTCTACTCTCAAAGAAGTAACAGCACAATATGGTAAACTCAGCCCTTATATATCTTGTCAAAATGATGGTTTGAAGTTTAATGAGAGATAGTGTATAGCAGATACAGGTGAGAGGAAGGAAGACCACCTCTCCTGCCTCTAACACATACTGGCTTTATGTTCTAGGATAAGTCAAACCTCTTAGAAGCTCTAAGACTATGGCAGATGGGTTGCAGAGGTGATTGTGGAAGGAGTTTCTATGCTGAGGTCTCCAGGGGTCTCTAGTGAAGGAACCATGAAACTGGATCAAAAGTAATAATAATCATTCATTTTTAAACAAAACTGACCCTCAAGCCTGAAACCTCCTCCCTCGTCATTTCTACCTCCTGGTTTCCCTGGCCCTTTTCAGATCTTAGCTAATGTTTCATCTTCCATAGAAAATCTTTTCCAATTCTCCTTAGTGCCTTCCCTCTGAAATTACCTCCAATTTATCACACACAGACAGACAGACAGACAGACAGACAGACACACACACACACACACACACACACACACACACACTATGCTTGGCCCACAGTTGATAATAAATAAATGATTGTTGATTTGTAAGATTTGAAGAATTCTTTCTTCACAACAACCCTATCAAGTATATAGTACAAACACTATTATCCCCACGTGAAGAAACAAGCTCTAAGAAGTTGTAACTTGCCTGTGGTCACACAGATAAGTGACTAAGCCAGTATCTAAAACCAGTTCTTCTGCAAGTCTAACACAACATCCACTGTTCAACCCTGAGATTATCTTGAGTCCTTGGACTTGTATACAACATTCACCTATATTTATGCCTGCACTGTTTTTGTATTTCCCACAACGAAGGTAAGCACCTTGAGGTCAGGGACTTTTTCATTTTTGTCTTTATATCAAAAGTATCTAACACAAATGCCTAGCACACAGCAAGTAGGAGTCTAATAAATATTTGACTGAATGTATTCTGTATTTTTATTCTTGATCTGTAGAAATCTACATCTAATTATAGTAATCAGAAAATTAGATGAAACTAAAAATATGATTCTACTATATTTAAGTCACTTTAGGGTAGCTCTTTCTTTAAATGAATTATCCCAAATGGCTTGAATCACCCACTGACTAAAGCCTTGATAAAATACTATCTTGGGGGGTGGCTAGGTGGCAAAGTGCATAGAACACTGGCCCTGGAATCAGGAGGACATGAGTTCAAATCTGGCCTCAAATGCTTAACAGTTACTAGCCATGAGACCTTAGGCAAGTCACTTAACACCAATTGCCTTGCCTTCCCCCTCCAAAAAAAAAGGCAAAAATAAAATAAAATACTATCTTGTCTCTGAGACATAAAATGCTTTTTTCAAGAAGGTTACATTTGGGTTTGTACAAAGGACTCCAAAGGATCCTGGAGGTCTTAACCCCAACTTCCACACAGCTGCATTTAGAGCACCAGACAGGGAATCAAAGGACCTGAGATAGAGACAAAAATGCCTTCTATTCCCAAGGGAGCAATCTTGAGGAAGGCATTAGATGCTCTCTGCCTTACTTTAGCAACCTATAAAATTAGGATAGACTTACTTTTCCTACTGAAAGCAGAGATGTGAGGTTGAAAGCTATAATAAAGACAAAAGTGTTTAAGAAAGAGAGTTTCAGTATAAATATGAGATCTTACTATTAGCAAGTCAACATTTTTACCTTGTACCTGCCATAGATAAAGGATCAATAAACACAGAAGGAGTCTAAGTAGTATGATTTGGTCCCTACCCTCAAAGAGCTCACAATTTAGCTGGGAAGACAAAACAGGCCACCTGAAATAATTAGACATCAACTGTGTGCTAAAACAATGTAGGACTTACTTTCAATTAAGAATGGGCACATTAGCATGAGCAGGAGAAAAGCTTTAGAGCTAGAAAAGACCTTAGGTCATTTAAACTCACCTCATATTTTTAAGCAAGCAAAATCAAGTTCAAGTGAATAACTTGCCTCTCCCTCAAGTTACCCTACAAGTTAGCAGAAGAGTTGGAACTAAAGCCCAGGTCTCCTGACTCTGAATGCAGTGCTCCCTCCTGTGTCGTTCACTGACTTCCAAAGAATTGATAATAAGAAAACTAAACACAAGGAGATCAGAGCAGAAGTTACTACAATAATCCAAGCCAAGGCAGAGATGGGATTCTTAGTGTTCAGACATCACCTGTGATGTCATTAGTCTTCTTTGAAAACAAAATACATCAACTAGTACAACCTCATGAAGTACAGAGAGGCCAGTTTGGATGAATCGCAGGGTATAGGATGAGGATTAACGTCCAGCAAGCATAGAAAGATAGATTGGGGCCAGGTTGTATTAAGACTTTTAATGTTAAATAGAAGACTTCATATTTTATCCTAAAGGAAGTAGGAAGCACTGGAGTTGACCAAGGAGAGGAGTCACATAGTCAGATCAGCCTTTAAAGGAAAATTACTTGGGCAGGAATATATGAGATAGAATGTATTGGGAGAGACTTGAGACAGGGAAACAAACCACAAGGCTACCAAAGGAATCCACGTAAGTTCTGGAGGGCCTAAACCAAGGTATTAGCTAAAAAGGGAGTCAGATGCAATAGATCTTGTGAAGGTAGAAATGTCAAGATTCAACAAATGTAAGGATGCCAAGTTTATAAACGATACCTTTGACAGAAATAAGAAGGTCTTAAAGAAAGCTTCACCCACATATTCAATCAGTTGCTAAATTTTGTCATTTGGAAGAGGGAAGGGTTTAGAGAGGAAAGATTAATAAGCATTTACTATCTATCAGACAACAATGTTAAGATTAAAAAAAAAAGATAGTCCTTCACCTCAAGGAGTTTACATTTTAATATGGGAAAACAACATACATAGGGATGAGGTGACTTAGGAAAGAGACCTTTTTTTTGAGGGAAGCATAAAGGTATGGAAGCAGAGGAAGAAGTAGTAGACAGATGTTGAGATGGCCTGGGCAGATGGCTAGAAAGGATGTGAAGATATTATACATATTTTGGTGTCTAGATAATGTATGTTAAGTGGGCTATTTTGCACTCACTCAGTAACCAATCAACTGAGTTGACTCTTATATGATGGAAGCTACAAAAATGAATCATGAAACATGTAGACATAAAAATGCAGTTATAGAGGTCAACATTTCAGGTCTGGCATGGACAGTAGTGGTCCAGGGGGGAGGAACAGGTCAATAACGGAAGGCAATGCTTGTGTGAATGGGATATGAGTGTGGGGGGATGGGATGTGAAACTGAAGAATGTCACTAGGAAATGATCTTCAGAGACTGATAATTAGAGACATTAACTGCTCATGGTTGAGTTGTGTAAATATAATTAAAATAACAATACTACCCAAGTTAATATACTTTTTTATTCTATCTAGTCAAACTATCTCGAAAAAGTAACAACATTCCTCCAGAAGAACAAAAGACTAAGAATCTCAAAGGAAATATGGAATGAGAGTGAGTATATCAGGACCATGGACAGCTAGCTGGTGCAGTGGGTGGGGCCCTAGGTCTGGAATCGGGAAGACTGGAGTTCAAATCTGGTCTTAGATTACTAGCTGCGTGACCCTGCACCGGTCACATGTCCCTGTTTGCCTCGGTTTCCTCATCTGTAAAATGAACTGCAGAAGGAAATGGCAAACCACTCCAGTATCTTACCCAAGGAAATCCCAAATGGGTTCACAAAGAGTTGGACATGATTCAACAACAACATATCAGTACCATATCTGAGACTCTACTACCAAACAACAAGCATAAAAACCATTTGGTTCTAGTTAAAAATTGAGAGTTTAATCAGTGGGACAAATTAGGGATACAACGAGCTGAAGCAAATTAGTATAGTGTTCAATAGCAAAGTGTTCAATATTAGCAATTAGCAATTAGCAAAGTATTCGATAAACCCAATCAGTGGGGTAAGGATTCACAATTTGACAAGAACTGCTGCGGAAACTAAAAAGCACTCTGGCCAAAATTAGGTTGAGATGTACACCTCATACCTAAAACTAAGGTAAATTCCTTAAATGGCTACAGGATTTAGAGAAAAGGCCACATCATAAACAAATTAGAAGAACGTGGAAGAAAAATAACTACTGTAACTATGGATAGGTTCTTTGACCACAGAAGGAACAGAGATCACTGAAAGTAAAATGGACAATTTTTATTACATAAAATCAAGGTTTCTGCACAAACAAAATGGATACAATTAAAATTAAAGCAGGAAAAATGAAATAGGGGAAAATTTTGAAGTAACTTTCTCTGATAAAAGATTTCATATTCAAGATACCTGAAGAACTGATTTTAATATATAAAAACAAAAGTCAATTAGATAAATTAATATGAAAAAGTTCTCGCAGGAAGAAATCTAGGCTATCAACAGACATTTGAAAAAAATGCACCAAATCCCTAATAATTAGAGAAATACAAATTAAAATAACTCTAGGCTTCCACCACAGACTTCTTAAATGCTCAAAACCATCAAAAAACAGAAAAAGAAAACTGTCAGAGACTGTGGGAAACTACGTGAATTGATCCTGCTATTCCGGGAAACAATGAAAGAGGAACCAAAACTGTGCACACCCTTTGACCCTGCAAGACCTATTCTCCCAAGAGATGGAGTAAAGATGAAAATGACCCACACGTATAAACATCTCTGTGTGTGTGTGTGTGTGTGTGTGTATGTGTGTGTGTGTGTGTGTGTGTGTATTTACAGTAGACCTTTTTATAGCGGCAAATAAATGGAAACTAAGAGAACATACTCATTAACTGAATAATGGTTAAAAAATTTAAAGAATTTGAATCTAACGAAATGTCATTGTGTCATATGAAATAATGAAACGTTTATTTTTAGACACACCTGGAAAAACCATTTATGGAATAACAATAACACAGAAAAGAAAAACAACCAAGGACCTCTCACAGTGAGATGGTGAGCCGTGCAGAATGAGGACATGTCAATGTATGGATTCGATTTGCTTCAATATGCAGAGCTGATATTACTATTTTGTTTTTCTTCCCATTTTTTGGAAGGGAAGAATTAGGAGGGAACAGGTGATTAGCAAGACAGTCGTCAAAATTTTAAAAAGAGGGTCACAGGAGGATTTTTTTATGATTCACAAAAAGAGAACAGAAGGAAAATCAGTAGGAAACAAACAGAACAGTATTGAAAATAATTCGTATATGTGGAGGGAGGAATGTTTTATGTAGAGCAGATGTTCTGTGGCACGTGCATTCCTTCTGTACTTATCTGCTTTATCTTACTGACTGTTAAATTCAAAATAAAAAAAAATAAATTTTTAAAAGACTGAATAAGGGTTCATATTTAAGAAAAAGCTCTAAATGTTTTGCCACACTGTCTTGTGGTAAGTATTCTTATATGCAAACACAGGAGGTTGGCCCCTTCTTCGAATTTCCTTTCAAGTAAACTCTTGGACAAAATGATAATTTTCAAGTGGTAGCTTGCAGGTGACTTGAAGGTTTCCTAATCAGCAGAGAATAGTAGGGAGGGAAGGAAAAGATAATCGGTTTGAGGCGGCATATCTAAGTGGAGATGCCCTATATACAGTGAACAAATAGGACAGAAACTCAGCTGAGGGGTCATAAATCAAGACCGAAAATTGGAGATCTTTCCCATAGGGATGATGGTTGAACCCACAAGAAAAAGAGACTTAAGAGATCAGTCCTCCTGATCCTGAGTAAAACTACTATTTACATTCACTCTGAGACAGGAGGGCCCAAAAAAGTAACCATTAAGTGGT
Source organism: Pseudochirops cupreus (assembly GCA_028627135.1). Classification (NCBI taxonomy): domain Eukaryota; kingdom Metazoa; phylum Chordata; class Mammalia; order Diprotodontia; family Pseudocheiridae; genus Pseudochirops; species Pseudochirops cupreus. The sequence continues at coordinate 197,682,299 of CM053580.1, read as the reverse complement.
GCTTGGGCAGGGGCCTTATTGCTGTCCAATCATTAAGACACAGAGTGAACTGGGTTTAAGGCACGGTCTTTGAGAATTGGGTTTAAGGGCATGGTCTTTGAGAAAGGAATCTAGCCAGTAAACCCCAGTCATTTCAACATGCTTGACAAAGCCTTTATTCTACCCCCTACCTGTAACATAGAGCAACTCAGTACCTTCTTTTTGGGCAGTTCTAATTGTTAGGAACTTTGCCCTGATATAAAGCTTAAATTCGCTTCTGTAATTTCCACCCACTACTTCTGGTTCTCCTTCTAACACCAAACATGGTATTTCCTTAAGTAAGAGATGGAAAAAAGGATAGGCTAAAAGTCAAATGGGAGTAAAACAAAGGGTGGGAAATTAAGAAGTCTGAATTAACATTTACAATTTTTATATGAAAATATGAGAGGAAAATGTGCAAATGCCAGTCAAAAAACCTCCACTTTAGGATCAATTTTCAAATCATGTTTTCATAATGCATAAGAAAGTCCCAACAAGGCACATGAACCCTGCTTTTTAAAGGCTCTATCCAAAACTCTCGGCCATCTCAGATATGAGAAAGGGTAGTTGGTTCTACAAAAGGCACTATACTAATCAACTCTCTGTAGGCAGTAACAATTCTAGAAGTGATGCAGTTTCCTAGCACAGCGCTGGCAGACTGTCCAGGTTTCACAGGCACACAACAATGAGGTCAGCACAATGGCTCTGTAGACCTTCAGTTGGGTAGTCAGTCTAATAACTCTTCCATCCTCTACTTTCCTTTGGAGCCCCCCAAACACTGAGCTCGCTCTGGCAATGTTTGCGCCAACCTCATTATCAATGTGTACAGCCTTGGAAAGTACATACTGCCTAGGTAAGTGAACTTATCCACAGCATTCAAAACTTCCCCATCTGCTGTAACCTATGGTGTGGTGGTGGCTGATGGAGCATCTGTGTTTTCTTGGTGTTGTTAGGCCAAAATTAGCGCAAGCAACAGAGAATTGATCCATACTTTGTTGCATTTCAGCTTCTAGGTGACTTTAATGCTAGAGTGGGTTCAGACTACCAGACTCAGCAAGGAAACCTAGGGAGGAATGAAGCTGGAAACAGCAACAGCAATGGTCTCTTACTACTGGAGACTTGTGCATTTCATGACCTTCTTATGACCAATGTTTGCTTAACGTAATAAAACTTCATGGATGCACGCTCGTAGCAAACATGACTGTAAGGAGAAGAGACACACAATATGTTAGTGATGAAGGCAATGTGTGGTGCAGAGTGCTAGACTTATTCTTTCCATGCTAAATATTCACATTCATCAAAAGTGGCTCCTACAAGAATTAATGTCAACAAATTAAGAGTCCTTCTCTGAGAAGGAACAGTTTATTGCTAACTTGGAGGAAAAGTTGAGTCAACACACATTGGCAACAGTGGAGTAAAACAGGAGCAAGCGGCTTTCAGAGATTTTAGCATTGCATTTGCTTATCTGGGTCAGAACACTCACAGACACCAAGACTGGTTTGATGAAAATGATGTGGAAATTCAGAAACTGCTAAATGAAAAACAAGAACTCCACAGGGTTTACCAACAAGATAATTCATCCATCTCTAAGAAGGAAGCATTTAAGTCCATCAAAAGTAAAGTACAAGCAAAGCTTAGGCAGATGCAGGATTCCTGACTCAGTAAAAAGACAGATGAAATTCAGTTTTATGCCAATAGTCACAACCCAAAGTACTTTTATGATGCCCTGAAGGCTATTTATGGGCTAAAGACCTATGATGCATCACAACTACTCAGTGCTGATGGAGCCACAATGATTAGTGATGAGGACATGATCCTAGAGAGATGGGATGAACACTTCCAGAGTGTTCTTAACAGACCATCAATCAATGCTGAGGCCACTGACTACTTACTTCAGCTTGAAGTCAACCCCTCCTTAGCTGAAGTTCCAACTGAAGAACAGGTTTTGAAGCTATAAGGCTCCTTTGATGTGGCAAAGCACCTGGTGCTGATTCTATTCCAGCTGAGATTTACAAGGTAGGGGGTCCATTGCTCATACAAAAGCTGACTGAAATTTTCCAGGCTATGGCAAGAGGAGGTTATCCCCCAGGAGTTCAAGGATACCTCCATTGTCCATCTCTATAAAGGTAAAGGAAATAAATTGTCCTGTGACAATCACAGGGGGTGTCTCTCTCTTGGTCATTGCTGGCAAGATCCTTGCCAGAGTCCTCATAGGCTGATCCTTCACCTGGAAGACAGTCATCTACTTGAGAGCCAGGGTGGCTTCAGAAAGGGCCAAGAAACAGTCAATATGGTGTCTGCTGCCTGACAACTCCAAGAGAATGCCAGGAGTAGAAGAGAGGTCTGTACACAACGTTTGCACATCTGACCAAGGTCTTTGATACTGTTAGTCATGAGGGCTTATGAAATATTATGTCAAAATTTGTTTGCCCAGAGAAATTCATCAGCAATGAACATCAATTTCATGATGGCAAGCTCACCCAGTTCTAGATAATGGACAATGCTCCTGTGCCTTCCCAGTCACCAATGGAGTGGGACAAGTCTGTGTGCTCACTCCCATGCTTTATAGCATGATGTTTTCAGCCATACTGTCAAATGCTTTCAATGAGGATGAACACAGCATCAAGGTCAGCTACTGCACTGAAGGTAAATTCTTCAACTTGAAAAGGCTACAAACCCAGACCAAAGTGGAGGCAGTGTTGGTGCATGATTTTGTTTGCAGATGATTGTGCACTCAATGCAGCCTCCAAAGCTGAGGTGCAACAAAGGGGCAGCAATAATTGAAGACATGAAGGACAAAGCAATTGTGGGCACTGATAACTACTTCTACAGGATTCCATCAATCATGTTAAATTGTCAGAACCACAAGTTATTTGACATGAATGGAAGGCACCCACCAAAAAAAAAAAAAAAAAGATGATTCATCACAGATGTAACACAAAAACAGTCCATTAAAAAGGTAATTATGAATTTACTCCAGGAAAATTACAGAGTTTAGCACCCTCTATGACAATAGAGGCAAAAGTTATTAACACATTAAGAAAGTTAGTGTACCTTTGGCATCAAAAGAGCATCAATCTTGACATTTTAGACCATGAAATGATAGTGTTGCCCAATCTATCTTACAGATGCCAAGGTCAGGCTACAATAATTCTCTAACATTAGACTGGGAAAAATCTACCTTCAATTCTCTTAAACTGACAACAGATAGGGGCACAGAGAAGGGGTAACCACAAGGAAATTTCACAACTCACACCATATCAAGGGTGGCAGCAATAGTTGAAAGCATTCTTGGCTTATATGCCAAGATTATGGATAAGGTCTAATTACTCAATAGAATATCTCCTAGCACAGAGAGAACCAAGTGCAAGTCGGGCTTACTAAATATTTTTATGTGATGAGAACCAGACAGGTCAGGGATGAGAGGTCAGCCCTACCATGACTGCTTTGCCTACAAGTGGACACTGAGATATTCCATGTCCTGCCTCCATGCCCTTGCTATAAAGTATGGTTCTTTTGGGGCTTGAATGATCTCACTTCTCATCACTCACTGCCTCTTAATTTCCTAGTTTCTTAGAACATGCCCTAAAATTACTACCCCAACTTTAATTCAAATTGGCCGTTTGGGTGACCAGAATTCTGATTGCTACATCTCCTCTCAAGGTTTCTAGGGTACCCTCAAGAGATTAAAGGACTAAGGATTGTAATGCTATAATTCATGATCTCCCCACTGGTGTGTTTCCCCCATTTATTATCATTTGACATTAAAAATTGGTCCACTAGACTTAGCTTTCAATTAAAATAGCATATTTGGTATAAAACTCCCCTCTCCTCCTCCTTCCCCCAAGGTCTGACGCTCTACTGCATACTCTCCCACAAGCACAGAGAGACTGTACAGCTTTTGGAAGTCCTTTTCCTGGAGTCCTCAAGTTCTCCTTATGCACAGTGTTGCTTTTTTGTCAAGCTTCTTGTAGAGTCTTGAATCTTCCTGGCCTCACTGCTCCTGGTATATCCTTGGTTCCTAAGATATACACAGCCTCCAACAGCTGGAGTACCTCTTGAAGCTTACAAGGCCCTTCTCCAGCCCAGGGAAGACAGGGGATGGAAGAGACTGACATTGAAGCCAAGTCTGTTGTCCTCTTTCCTGTCCCCCAGAGACTGCTTTTCAGGGTTTTCAGACAGACACATGAAATTCTCACTTCCAAATTATCTTGCTCGCCTTAGACAAGCCCCACTGCATCTATATTGCATCTATTGGAAATGTCTAGGCCTTTTTCACATCCAGTTTATACTTAGGACTGACTGGTACAGTTGAGGTGTGTCCTCACATGTTAAAGATGTCAGGAGTGAAGTGGACTAATTTGACTGCCACTCATACATACACTTTAGAGTCCAGCACTATTTCAGCTATCAGGAAAAATGAAGTCCCTGTTTTCCTGCATGACAGTTATCTTAAGTACATGGGTTCCTTGCTATTGCAGAACTGGAATAACCTCTTGCTCCCTTAAGAGCAGCGGTTCTCAACCTGTGGGTTATATTCAATTTGTAACAATGAAAATACATCCTGAATATCAGATTATTTACATTACAATTCATAACAGTAGCAAAATTACAGTTATGAAGTAGCAACAAAAATAATTTTATGGTTGGGGGTCACCACAACATGAGGAACTGTATTAAAGGGTCGCGGCATTAGGAAGATTGAGAACCACTGCTTAAGAGCATTTAATATTAGACTTCTTACTGTTTCAAAGCATGATTTCTCATGATCATGTTTAGCTCATATATTTTTGTTATTTAAGTATTACCTTTCAGATAAAATTTCCATTCTCATAGGACATAAGACTTTCTATGCAATACATTCAGTAAGTCACACTTCCATTTCTCCATACTGTTGTCTCAAAGATTTTTAATACTGTGTGAAGCTTATTAGTCTATCATAATGAACCACAACATACCACATTACCTCCTTTATATTAGTGTATGAATCTAAACTCATACATTAATTTTCCTTTTTTAATAAATTTTAGGTTAACCAATTTCAAAGGCAGTAGTACCACTTTTTTTCCCTAAGGACTGTGACCTCCCCCAGGGATATATCACGACTAATAAAAAATAAAGTATTTTCAAATTATTCTATAGTAAAAAATGGCTAAATCACTTTTTAAACTCTTGATTACCTAAATTAATGCTTTTGAATCAAGAGTCATAAAAATTCAGTCCCTGAGGAGATGGTATCTTATGGGAAATAACCTGAAAGATCATCTGAAATCAGAATGGAAGGATGATGAACAATCTTATTCAAAATCACAAGAGAAATGAGTTATCCAGGAAAGGGACTTAGTAGATCAAGTAGAGTTCATTTGAAAATATACCTCACAGAACGAGATCATTAATTTTTCTCACATGGTAGGTGAAATAAGTATTGAGTGTCTGAGTCATTGATCTGTATAGGTAATATACAAATGCAACCACAGTATCTACAGACATAGCTATCAAAAAGCTATGCCCAGTGACCCTTATGGAGACAAAGAAGAAAAGGGAAAGAAGTAGTTATCACGCCTATCTTCTGGAAACAGTATGGGAAAAAAGAGTAGCTTTCTTTAAAGACACAGGTCTTACTCTTCCTAAATGAAATGTTTTATGTCTTTCTAGTGAGACAATAAAGAAAATCTTACGGAAGAGGCAAAGAGAGAAAGAGAACCATTTCTCTTCCCTCAAAATTTCTTTTCCCCTTCATAGATCAAAGAAGAAAGATCAGGAAAGAGAATGATCTTGTCTAAGGACAAATGCTGGAAGCAGGACTGATATGTGATCAAAATGAAAAACTGAAAGTACCCGTAGGGGAAAAGACAAACTACTATAAGAATTTTTTATACAAATTTAAGTAGATAAAACAAAGGAGCCAATATGTACTTTAAAAGGGCAAGGGTGAGAGTATGAATTTTAAGAAGATTTAGGAGAGAAAGATACAGAATCATAAATATTCAAAAGTCCATTTTTATAAGCTTACTTTAAAGAATTATGTTTAAGCAATTTTTAAGGTTTGTTTAAACTGAAGAAACGATGAAACACACCTCCCTCCTAAGGTGTGAGTGAGGGTGGGAGGAAGACCTATAAAATTGTGAATTATTTCTTTTTTTGTTTAAGTGTCTTCTTTGCTTTAAGAAAGAGGTTCTTTTGGCAGCAATATTTGCTGGGAAATTACTGTGACTCAGGAACAAAAGGCATCTATAAAACTTATTACATTTACTTGTTTTAATAATTTATTTTTATATAATCAGCATTAAAACAAATAAGGTATGGAAAATCATAATTAAATCTGAATGAGCTAGAATGAAAAGCCATCATCTTCATTCTCAGGGACAGCAAAATACCTTAAAGCCAGCTATGACTCCAAGAGACCACAACTGGCAGGTGGTGGCATATTTAAGTTGCATGGATTATTCTAAAATGATGAATAAACTCCTTTGAGAATCTATAATGAAAAACTTATGAAATAGTTGCTGTCACTACTCTCAAATTATATTTCCAGGTCTAAATATTGGACAAAGTCTAGTTCTCAAATTTCATTTGTCTATAACAAAGTTCAAAATTACCACTGCCTACTCACAATCCATCACAGATTCCTCCTTCTGAAATTATTTTTGTCAACACAAACATTCTGTTTTCTTTAGAAAGGATCATCTTTAATTCATCAAAGTATTTTATAAATCTACTTAATCTGCCAATTCTTTCTGGAAAATGTCTTTCATATATATCCCTTATTTTCCATTTCCACTACAATCACCATAGTCCACATCTCCATTATTTCACATCTAGATCACTATAGTACCTTCCTCACTTATCTCTCTGCTACTCATTCAGAGGTTCCTAACCATTTTCTGTATGATGGTCAACACCTTTGGCAATCTGGATTGCCAAATATAGATCTTTCCTCAGAATGATATTTTTAAATATATAGGATAAAATACATAGGATTAAAAGGAAACCAATTATATAAAGGCATTCTTTTAAACAAGTTCCAAAACCCCAGATTAAGATACGTTGCTCTAGTTTCTCTTATTCTAATCCATCCAATACAATACCGCTGGATTAATCTTTCTAAAATATCACTTTCATTTTGTTAGTCCCCTGTTCAAAAACTTTCAAAGAACCCCTACTGTCTAAAGGATAAAATCCAAACTCCTTAACTTCACAAAAAAGCTCTCCCTTTCCCTCCTCCCCAATATGGCCTCCCTCTTATTTTATCTCCATACTTCTATAATCTCTATATGTACTCATTAACACGAATCTTTGGCTTAAATCACTCCAAGCTTCTCATTGCCCCCAAATAGAACACGTTAATTCCAGCCTCTAAGTGTCAGTTGACAATATTCCTCTGTCTGCAATGCAGCATGATTTGTCAGAAAGAATAAATGATCTGGAAATCTGTTTTGCTATTTAGTAATCATTGGATCACAGACAAATAACTTGCCTTTTCAGAGTACCTGTTAGTCCATCTATAAAATGGGGAATATTTATACAATCTGCCTCGTGTACTTTCTATGAGGAAAGAAACCTGAAAATTGTAAAGTGCTATCTGTCTGTCTATCTGTCCATCTATCTATCTATCTATCTATCTCTACCTGTCTGTCTGTCTATCTATATCTGTCTGTCTATCTATCTATCTATCTATATCATATATCATTAAGATCTAACTTTTAGAGCCCAGCTCAAATACAACCTCTTCAGAAACTCCAGCCTAAACCATGCACGACTGTAGTCATCTCCCTTTTTGACATATTGTGTACACTGCTCATTTTGTAATTAATGGCATGCTACCTTTTATTATTATTTAACTGGTTCATGTTGTTGTTGCTTTTCTAAGTGCTTAATAAATGCTTTTTGTTCAAGTCAAATCATCAGACATTTACTAAGCACTGGGAATACAACATAAGCAGAAAGACAGTCCCTGCCCTCAAAAGCTTACATTCTAATGGGAAAGACAATACATAAAAGAAAGCTAAGAAGAGGCAGGAGGGGAGAAGGTACTCAAGAAGGACAAGAAGAAGAAAGTCTAGAGAGTTAGGAGTGGAAGACAGAGAGCAAAGAAGACATGGTTGGTCTGGTCACTTTCCTCCAAAATGAAGATTTGGGGAAGAACCAACCCCAGAAGAAGAGGAATCAGAGGAAGAGCTCTCAGAAATTGAGAGTATTTCTAGTGAGAGGAGGTTGGGTGTGGAGTAAACATGTAAGATAAGAAGGTTTGCTATGACATGGTAGAAGAAGTACAGAGTCAAGAGTAGAGGTTGGATAACAATGAAGACATGGGTGACCTGGCCACATTCCTTCAAGTGGAGGTTGTGGGACAAATCAATCTGAGGAAGGTGTCAGAGTGTACTTCCACAGCAAGAACAGGGACCAATGAACATTCAACAATCAACCAATGAAGGATAGCTCTGGGGCAGAGGGATCCTCCAAGGTGAGAAGGCTAAAGTGTCATGGTGGAGAAAATTCTTTCATTCACTCGTTACTCAATTCTCTAAAATTCTTAAGTTATAGAGAACTTGCTATGTGCATTTGGTAGAGGGAGTTTCCTTGTCAAGAATTCCCTGTACCATAGATGTGATTCATTTTTAAAAATCAGATTCTTAGAATTTTGGTATTCTAGACCTAGAAGAGCATCTTAGAAATCATTTACTTCACTGTACCAATAAGTCAGTATTTGAACTCAGCTCCTTCAGCTCCATGTCCAGTTCTCTTTCCACCTAGCTGATTAAGATTGTTCTTAATTAAATAACTGTGTGGAACAATATTTACATGTGAGTCAGCTAGCCTGGGAAGGAATGATTAGATTTGGTGTACTGATTTTATCAATTAATTCACTTTAATATAAAGAAAAATTCCATGAAGTGGCAGTACATCAAAGTAGGTAAATTCAAGTATACTGACTGATTGTTGTGGTTGGGTCAACACATTCAGAAAGTGACTGTGTAAAAAACCCAATGTAAAAAGCCATCTATCACAATACAAGGTTTAATTTGTTTAACTAAAGAGAAAACCAAGAACCTTAGGCAAACCTTCCTGTAGTTAAAGAGAATGAAAGCTAAGAATCCTAGGAGAAATGAAATGTTTTTCCAAAATCAGTTTTAATTTGACATTCAGGAAGATTAAAAAGCTGCTGTATGGCTGTCAGAGTAACTTTAATATACTCTCATCTCACTGAATTATAATAAATTATAAGAATTCCTAAGTCTTAAAAATAATCAGCTTTAACAAGATAGTAGCCAAAATGTAAATGTTTGTCTCTGCTTTTCTTGGGGGAAGGAAAGGGGGTCACCACAGAGGGGAGAAGAGCCTAGAGTAGATGCTGAATTGCTTTTAAGTTTTCATTTCCCTCCAATAATGTCTTCCTCTGATGCTTCACTGAGGTGCAGGGGTGACCTGTTTGGAAAGTATAAAATCTCTATTAGGTCTTGATAGACTAGAAAGACTTTGAATAAGACATGGTAACAGACAATATGTCTGCCAGCTGAGGACAAAAAATACTAAGTCTGGAGAGGCTATATCATACTATAGACTATCTGCTAAAATATAGAAGGCATGCCCATGTCTTCTGCTGTAAAAGGAATACCCGTACTGATGAAATTACCAAACCTGAGACACAGCATGGCACACATACTTGGAGTTAAAGAACTTGGGTCCACATCCCACCTCTGATACTCACAAGCTCTGTGACCATGTACGAGTCATTTAACCTCTCTGAATCACAATTTTGTCACCTGTAAAATGGGGATAGTTACACCCAGAGTACCTGCCTCACAAGGATGTTATAAGATTCAAATAAGATCCTGGCAAACTTCCCTGTTCTATAAATGTTGGTTATTCGTGTTGCTTTAGGTAGAAAGCATAAAGAGAAAAATCTCTAGAAGTTCTTGGGGGAAAAAATTAAATTAAATTAGCAGGTATTTGCTGTATTTTTCCCCTTCAGATATAGACACTCTTCTCCATAAACTGGAGCATTGCCATTAAATAAAAATTCACTTCTTTACTATGCTGCCTGAGCTGTGCACTTGCTGTCTCATAGCTAAGAAAACTGGGTTAGCATTTCAAAAGTCATGTGGATTCTTCAGCTAATCCACATTAGTGTTTCCATTTCCATTTTCCCCTTTTTATTCAGGGTCACTCAAGATTTTTTCCAGCTACCTAAAATCATGTTTTGATATCCCACACACTCCTTGTCATTTGACCTCTGGCCCCACCAATTGTACTTCAACTGCCCTCTTGAAGGGTAGCAATGACTGCCAATTACCAAACCCAAAAGTCATTTTTTAACCTTCAGCTTCCTTGACATTTATGCTACATCTCAGAATGATGAATGATAAGTACTTGAAGAGTTTTTCCTCCTATGCTTCCTCTGCTGACTCTTCATCCTTTTCCTACTCTCTAAACATGGACATCTCTTAATGCTTTATTGTGAGTTAAAAGGGACTTGACGGGTCCTGAAGAATACCCTTGATGACATTTCTAAGCAGTGGTCTACACTCCAGCAGAAGCTGCCCACGGCTATGGAACCCAAGCCCCTTCGGAGGCAGTACATTTCATTTTTGGATAGCTTTAATAGAAGAAACTTTTTTTCTTCATATACAAATCTACCACTCTGCCACTCACTGATCCTAATTCTGCTTTTTAAGATCAAGGAAAAAAAATTCTAATCTCTCTCCCACAGGATCACTCATCAGATACCTAAAGATAAAGATCAAATGCCCCCAAGGTTTTTCTCCTCCAAGTTAAGCAATCTCTCAGGTCCTCTAGATCTTATGAGAATGTGAACCTTTTCCATGCAAATATTCTAGAGAAATCTAGATAAGCTCAAGATGAGAAAGGACTAAAAGACATGCAGGGCACAATTAGGAAATTTGGTAAGCTCTAGTAAGAAGTGCCAAATCCTACCCAAAGAATAAGAACAAACAAAAAAGGGGAGGGGGCTGACATACAGGAGTTTTGAAGTGTGAAATGGAGAAGAGGGAAATCAGGACAGATGATTGATTTTTTTTCCAGCAAAGTAGGAGGCAACCCCCTCTGACAACAGGATAGCGAAGATAGTATGAGGAAAGGAAAAAAGGTATGGAACAGGCTTTAAAGAATATGGGCCAAGCAGGGAAGAAAAGAATAAATGATTGGCCATCTAGCAATTAGGTTAACACATGTGTAATGGAGTCAATTATCAAAGTTGTTTCATTGTCTCCAGGACATCATGGGCAGGACTGGAGAAGGCAGATGGAAGTGACAAGCCAAGGTTTGGTTTTGGCAAGGCAGGAGGGAATCTGGACAAGGGAGAAAAGTTCAAGTGTAAAGAATGGTGTATCATTGAGTTGGTCAACCATAGTCTATACAGCAAAAACTGTAAAGGAAAAAGTAAGACTAGAGCAAAGGTAACAGACTAGAACAAGAAGGGGTAGAGGCTATCCTTTTCATCTTCATGTCATTCACAAATTTAATAATCTTTCTCCATCCACTTCTGTGAGAAAATACTGCACAGAAAAGGCAGGGGAATTATAGCATAATGGCACCACATTACAGACCTCTCCAGGTTAATATCAATTCACTACTCCTTGACTTTGTTTCTTCAGCAGGTTTTGAATTTACATTTTGAATCTAACACATTAATATCATTCTCTTGATCTACCATTATAGTGATCTTGTAAAACAAAGAAAATGAGGCTAAGCTAGTAGGAGACAGGATGATGAACTACTATTGGGTATTAGTGATCACCACTTCCCTAAGTGTTATAAACTATTCTTTACATAATAATGTGTTTAAGAATACTGCCAGGAAATTAATCAAACTGGTTGATGCTTTAACGGATCTCCCTATAATTTCTCCCTGAGTAGTCTCATCCACTTTAAGGGTGCTAATTATGACTGTTAGACCAAGTTTGAATGTAATTCTTCACTGTTCGTCTATCTCCCCCCTAAAGTTTCAGTTTCACATTTCCAACTACTTGCTGAACAGATCCCATTAAGCAATCTCTTTACGCCTTAAATTCAACATATCCAAAATGGAATGTGCTTAAGGCCCTGAAATCATCTTTTACTCTTCCCCTAATAAACTTCAGTGGCTCCCTATGATCTCCGGGATCAAACATAAAATGTTCTAACTTTTAAAGCCCATCATAACCCGACCCTTTTCCTTTCTAATCTTCTTACCCTTTATTGTCTCTATATTCTATGCCACCAGCTACACTGGTCTTCTTGCTATGCATCTCACACAACACTCCATTTTCCCAACTCTGTGCCTTTCCCCTGGCTGCCTGACATGCTCTTCCTTCTGATTTCTCATTCCTGTCTTCCTTCAAGATTCAGCTCAAATTCCACCTTCTGAAAGAAGACTACTTCTACACCACCAGTGCCTTCTCTTTAAGATTACCTTCCACTTACACAGCATATATCCTGTACATAGAGGTTTTTGCATGTTGACTCTGCCATTAAAATATAGTTCCCTGAGGGCAGACACCATAGTTTTGTCTTATTTTTTATTCCCAGAGCTCCCACAGTAGTACCTGGTTCATTGCTGCTGTCCAATCTTTCGGTCATATCCTACTCTATATGACCCCATGGATTTTTTTTCATGGAGTTTTCTTAGCAAAGATACTGGCATAGTTTTTTGCCATTTCTTTCTCCAGTGTGCCCCCATTTTATAGATGAGGAACTGAGGCAAGTAAAAGTTAAGTGACTTGGCCCAGGGTCATACAACTAGTGTCTGAGGCCAGATCTGAACTCAAATTCCTGATTCCAAGTCTGGTGCTCTAGCCAACTAGTACCATCTAGCTGCCCACCTGGCCCACAGTAAGTGATTAATAAATGTTTTTCACTTACTGATCTTGTCTGTAATATCTCTAAAATCTCTCATATTCATCTCTTTTGTTCCCACTACCTTTGATATTACCCTAGTTCTTCGTGTTCCCCTTCACCTATCAAGAAAAGGATAAACTCTCTACCATTCAGGATCCCAACTTATCCTATTAGCCTCATCATTCCCCTCCATACACTCTAATATCTACCTAAAACTGAACTTTTCTTGTACTCTCCCACCACTGTCCACAGTTCCTCACACTATTCTTTAATGCTTGGAATTGGCATGTTCTGTTTTGTCTTGTTTGTTAATCATTCCCTCCCTTCTAAGCCAACTCGTCCATTAAGCCTAATTTGATTCTTCTAGCTGCAACTGATCTGTCTCCCTCCTCAGATTTCTCATGTTACGTTGACTTTTTCTTCGTAGTCATCATGTTCTAATATGTATTATAGTTATTTGTGTACATGTCTGATCTCTCTAAGATGTAAAGATATAAGAGGCAGAATAGGAAGGTGGGTAGAGCACTATATTGGGGATCAGAAAGATCTAGGATCAAGGCAGCTTTATGACCCTGGCAACTCCCAAATTCTCTGAGCTGATTTCTTCATCTGTAAAATGGGGCCAAGAGCACCTGCTTCCTAGAGGTGCTACTATGGTCTACTAGGTGCTATTATTGCATAGTAGCTACTATGCTACTAAGTCCCTATGAAGGTAAAAATGGTATAATGAATTAAAGTGCTTTATAAACTTTAAAATGTCATATGTGAGCCATTATTAGTGGTACTGTAAAACGTACTATTATATAAGCTCCTTGTAGGCAGAAATTGCTTCTTACTCTTCAAGGTATCTTCAAAGTCTGGCATAATACCCTATACATAATAGGTGTCTACTGCTTGTTGAACTGAATTAAGAGAAGGTCTATTTATTTTTCTGTCATCACTAACCACAAGGAAAATGTTCTGGTATACAGAACTCGTCTAGTACATTTTCGTCTGTTTTCTCTATAATTCCGAGGTCAAAAGTTTCTTCCTAGGCCTGAGTTCTGCTGCATTTGGTATCATCACAAATGTGCTATCAAATGTGACTTCTCCAAAGATAGCCTATCTTTAGCCTCCTTTTTTGATTAGAGTTGAGGCCATCATTAAAGGGTTGCAGAATCACAGTAAGTTATAATGATTTGAAGTGAGAAAGACACCAAGAAGACTGGTTATAAAGTTTCCAATTTTCAAAGTTAGAAAAGAAACCAATTCTAGACTATCAGCACATTGATGAACTTAACACTGATCTCTGGCAAATTTTAGGGGAAAAAAATGTTAAACAGAAGATAACCCTTGTGAACATTTAGAAAAGAAAAGAAGAATCACAAAAGCCAGGATGCCTACTAAGAAGTCACCTAATACTAAGAATAAACCCTTGATAAATGCTGAATGTAAGTTAACCTGATCTCTTTGACAGGATTATTAGACTGATGAATGCTATCTTGATGGGTAGAGTAAACAAAACTAAGGAGATCTGGGTTCAAGATTTCCCTTGATAAATTACTAGTTACATGATGTCAGACAATTCATTTAACTTCTAAGAACTTCAATTTCTTTTTTTAAACAGAGATGATGGCTGACCTCAAGATTATCAAGAGAATCCATCAGTCTCTCTTTGCATTTCCTTCTATCTCTCTTTTTCTCTTTCCTTTCTCCCTCCCCCCACCACACACACACACACACACCCCAAACTGCTTTGTAAAATTATAGTATTATTTACAAAGTATTAGGTTTATTCCAGCAAAATGTTGACAAGGTCATTGATGGCACCCTGATGAGTAAGTTGGAGAAATAGGGACTGGGTAAGTATATGGTTAGATAAGAGTCAAAATTTCACAGAATTTTTGAGGAGGAAGAGCCCTTACAAATGATCTAATTTTATAGACGATAAAACTGAGGTGCAGAGGGGTTGAAGAACCAAGATTACACAGTTGGAAGCATGTAGCTGAATAATTGTAGCCAAAGAGAAGTGGTTAATGGTTTGGTGCCAACCTTAAAGAAGGCCTCTACTGTCTTGCCACAGGGATCTATCTGTCTGTCCTTGGCCCTCTCCATTTTTAATCAATGACTTTGATGAAGACACAGAAGGTTTATCCAGTTTGTGCAGAGTAAAAAGCAGGGAGGGATAGCCAACAAAAGGGGTAAAAAAAAAAATCAAGATTCCAGCTTTGATAAGCTATGGCATTTGGTCCCAGTTTATATAATGAAATTTACCAATTTTCATTGCCAAATCCTACCTTAGAGGGTTTTATAAAAAAATATTCATTTCAAAAGTACCGTAAGGTACGAGTAATATGTCGGATTGGCCTGAATTAGGCCCATTCTAAAACATTTAGTTTGACAGTAATTAGTGTTTAAAAAAAATAAAGATCTAGTACTTTTAGGTAACCACATGCCCAATATAATCAACTGTGACAGAGTTTCCACAAAAACTAATACAGTCTTAGAAGCATTAAGAAGAGTACAATGTCTAGCTCACAGGGCTGAACTTTCCACTGCTTAAAGCAGGATAGCAGATGCTTCATAAATAATGGCTGAATTGAAGACGAGCAGTTTTAAATCCTCTACTAAATACATATTTATTCTTTGTTTAAACCATACTTGTTTTTCTCCTTTTTAAAGAAAAATCATACTACTTCTACGTATCCATGCAAATCTAAAGCAGACATTTATCTATCTAAAGTAGATATATCTTCATCTCAAATTATTCTACCTCATTTGAACTACACGAACCTTACCCAACAATCATGTATACCTGTTTGTCTACCTAGAAAATGGATATAGGACAACTACCATGTTAAGAACAGGACCAAAAGAGGTTGTCCTTTGCTAAAGAATTTAAACTAGTTATCTTCTAAATCTATTTGATAATATCAGACACTAAAGAGACATGAGAAGGAATAAAATTTCCCATCAAGCTATGACTTGCATAATAGGAGAGATTTAAGTTCATTTTTAAACTTCCATGGTTATATAAACATAGTACCAAATTCCTCTAAGCAACTAATATCTGCTCCTCCTTCAGTTTTCAGTGAAAATACTTTAATTCTTTTCTGCGTTAATTCTGCTTTCTCAGCAATAAGACTGAAGTAATATAAAAGCAAAAATAAAACATTAATAGTTTAAAGAGACAATTCCATTACTTCTATTTTAACTATTTTTTTAATATTTAGACATAAAGCCTCGGTTTCCTCATGTGTAACATGAGAGGGTTAGACAATCACTAAAACTGATTCATCTTCACAGACAAAAATCCATAACAGCCACAGCGTGGCAGCAGCTACACTCTAAACCAGGTTCTTAAAACCTGCCAAGTCACTATGTTTGAATAAAGCTTTAGCTGGCATTGCTCTTTAAAATGCACTTCTTTAACTCTGTCCTTATGGATCCAAATAATTAACTTTTAAAGGGCAGAGATATCTTGTTCATAGTACACTTAAATGAGAAATCATTTCATTTAAAAAAAATATTGCTAGATACCAACGAAAATGATTGAAGAATATATAGAATAAACAGTATTAATTCCTCCATGAAAGCATAATGTCAGTCTTCCTGAGAAAGCCAAACTCTTTGTAGGCTACCAAAGTAGAAAAACAGCTACTTATAGAATGCTATAAAGTGGCATACATCCTTATCTGACCTTATATGACAAGTTTTCCACATAATTTATCTGTTTGATAACTGAAGGATAAATATTTTTGAGGGAAATCTTTCTAGAATATACTATACAGTTCTTTCTTGAATATTCAGAATATAGTTTAATATTATTATTTAGAACATAATGCAATATTCAGAATATAATTTAACTTTTTCTTGATTACTCATCTTTTAATTATGAATACAAATTATCATACTGTGCTGTAATACAGTAATGCCCTCAGGACCTAATGAGATACACGGGAACAAACACTAAATGATCCCAGACTGTTGTTTCATAAGATGTTTCTGCTTTTTATATTTGTTCATTCTCTCTTGTCAAAATAACTTCTCACAACGCTTATACACACACACACACATATATATATATATTCATATGCATATATGTATGTGTATACATGTATGTAGGTATGCCTAAAAGTGTGTGTTTCCATGCATATATACCACAATACGCAGAATAAGCATTTTAGTCATGTAAAAATGATAAATCTTATTAATCAAAAAGAAGCATCTAAGTGGTGAGTAAGCCACTTTTCAACTATTAACTTTCATAATTTTCCAATTTCAAAATTAAAAGACTTTATATCTTACCTGTCTACTAGCTTTTTAGCAAATCCAAAATCCGTGAGCTTGATATGGCCTTCTTTATCTAATAATATATTTTCAGGTTTTAGATCTCTGTAAACTATTTCTTTGGAGTGCAGATATTCTATTGCACAGATAATTTCTGCAGAGTAAAACAGTCCTGTGCTGTTATTGAACCGTCCCATGTTCCTCAAGTAGCTGAAAAGTTCTCCTCCAGGAACATATTCCATTAACATGTATAAAAATCTTTCATCATGATAGGTCCAGTATCTGCAATATATAATTACACATTTTGTTAGTAAATCACAAGCCACACTGATATATTGAGAAGCAAAATTTCCAAGTTGTCCCTTGGGAGAAATCATTTTAAGTTTAAATATCATAAACTAAAAGTAGTTAACAGATGTCATGTTATCATATAGACACCAGGTGAGAATGCCATTTGGATTAGCATGATAATCAAAGGCAGGCATGTGCAATATACCTCACTAAACAGAAGAATGTTTTACCCCCCAAAAAAAGCATAAATCCAAAGGCACAAAAAAAAATGCAGGAAATGTCTAAGTAATTACCTGCACAAGTCGGCATTAGAGAAGCAGCTTGGATAGCATGAAATCATAGTTAGTGACATTTACATAGAGAGAACAAAGTAATCAAGCATGAAATATGGACAGAGAAAGGCACAGCAGAACTAGAATGTTCTCAGGACAGCTAATTCAACACTTCCATGTTACAAATTAGGAAAAAGAGGCCCAAACAAGCCAAGTGACTCCTCTAGGATGACATAACTTCAGAAATAATAACCATTTTATTCTGTAAGCAACATGATGTTCTCTTATGCAGAAAAAGAAAAGGAAACAAAACACTCATTTATGAAAGGACTTAGAACAGCGAAATCATTTGCTTAAGGTAACACAACTTGATAAGAAATGTCAACTATGTACTAAAAGAAGTTTGTCCTGTCTTAGGTAAAGAAAAGAAATAACCATTTTAACAACCTTGAGTTCTGAGTGACGCACATCTTTACATACAAATGGCCACTTGCACACAGCTCTTTTCCCCCTAACCCCCAATCACCAAAGGTTTTTTTTGGTCCCCCCAGCTTGTGTCAATCTAGCATCGATCTGTCCTGGCACAGTGGTGTTACCTGCCAACAGCAAACTGTCTGACCTGCTGTCTCATCTATACTTTGTTCTTATTTCATCACCCTCCATATCAAATTTCCTTCTGGGGCTCATACAGCAGTTATGCTTCCATGTTTCCTTTGACTACTTAGAGCTTATTAAATTACACTTCATATCAGTGTCTGGCATATACATATAACCTCCTTTTTCTCTCCCTATTTTAACTATAATTCTCTCTTCATTTTATTTGTGAGATAAAAGTATTTAGATGCTCAGTCTCTAGAGCCATATGAAGTTGCTCTAGGGGCTTTATATTCAGGTTCTCTCACCCTTCCTTACCCTCCCCAGCCTCTATCTTACCTAGTGGGAGCCCTGATATGCTTCTCAGAGCACTCCCATTCTTTAACTGATCCTCACATGCCTTTGTATCACTACAGTTCATCATTCCCATTATTCCCTAACCTCAGGACAGAGTCAGGAAGCTGCTGGCTACTGTTCCTTTAGCATAATAAAATGTTGTTTTTTCTTCACCAAGGCAAGTCAGGAATTCATGGACTGAGGGGATGAAGGGAAAGAGGAACATGAGAAATGTATACTTGGTATGTTTTTCAATTTACTGACGGAATCAACCTACCCTGCCATTTGTCATTAGATAAAGTGAACAGATCACTACTATCCCTTTTCTCATCTTACTGGCAACATTACACTTGTTTGGGCAGAGGCAGAGAAGGTCTTCTTTTATTTTTTTACAGTATTAAAACCGCAAGAATAGTTTTTTTTATTTTTTAAAGTTGCAAGCACATCATCTTTCAGCAATATCATAAGCTTTTGTGGGCTAGTCAAAAAACCTAATCAGTATAAATAACATTGTTGTTTCTATGGAAGGAATAATTTCCTAGTTTCACAAACACTGTGTACATATCAATTCTGGAAACAAAAACAGTTTGTAAAGCAAGGTCTTCCTGAGCTTCTTTAGTACAGTGTAATGTTTATAAGCATTTTACTGCTATTCCAAGTAAAAGCAACGAGTTCTTCAGGATAACTTGCCAGCAGCAGCGGCCCTTGATGCTTTGCCTAAATTACCAAGACTCTATCCAAATGTTAGTAGTTTCATTTGCTATGCGTATGACTAATAAATAGGCAAGGAGGATGCAAGTCTAAAAAGGACTGTTGTTTTCAGCCTTTTCTGGTCTTTACAATATGGAGCTAATTATCTGAGTATTGTAGGAGAACATATTCTACTTTTTCTCAGCTACTAAAAACAACACTGAATTCTTTACATGGTTCCACAGGGGCAGAGGAGAGACAATGGATTAAGTTGAAGCATCTTAAAAGGAACATCAGTGAAAGAAACCATGAGTGTGGGTTAGGGGGATAGAATTACAGAGTTCGAAAGTTTTCAAGATTAGAAGAATAACAGGAGTATTTGATTCCTAATGATGATACTGGGTCAAACTGTAAACACAAGTCTTAAACTCAGAGCCAAGGAAGGGAAGGACAGTAGACCTGTAGTCAAACGTATGGGGTTTGAGTTGCAGCTCTGTCACTAGACCTTGAACAAGACAATTAAACTTTCTGAACCCCTGTTTCCCAGTCTACAAAAAAAGGGATAATAGCTGTCCTGGTCACCTAACAAGATTACTGATAAACAAATGAGATGAAGGAATATGAAAGGCAGTTTTAAAGCGATTTATAAATGTAAGATATCATCACTATTATTTTAAACATACTGGTACATGTAGCCAAGGGATTCTAGTTCTGACTCTGGCACTAAGTGTGATCTGGGCCAGCTTATAATCCCAAATGAACCTCACTTTCCTTACCTATAAAATGAAGGGTTTGGATTCAAAACTCTTTGAGGTCTTACAGCTCTAAAATTATATGGCTCTCACTCCTCTCTCCAACAAATTATATCGAGCCACTTAGAATTCAATTATAATCAGAGCTGATAGTGCTATTTTACCTCTACTTTTAATAGTTTATTTTTGTAAGGTGATATAGTAAGATCTGTGTTTTAGGAAAGTCACTATGGCAGATCAGAAAAAAATTAATCATTTCTACTCAAAAGGTATTTATATTCTAATAGGGAAGACAACAATTATATAGATGTATGCATGTATTTGTTATATATACAGACATGTATGTACATGTCTGTATACATGTGCGTATCACAAGACTAATAAACATACACAAAGAGGCATACACAAACCCAAACATAAAGTAGTTCAAATATACAAGCTAGCATGGGAGGCATGACAGTAGCAATTCGGGGGATCAGAACAAGGGTGCATGTAAAAGCTGGTATCTAAACTTCATCTTAAAAGAAAAGACTAACTTTATGAAGTAGAAGTAAGGAATAAGAGAGACTATGCGTGTGAGACCACCAATATAAGAATATGAGAATGGAAGAAATAATATTGTGAATGAGAAACAGAGAGGTCAGTTTGGTTGCCTATAGGAGGATAGTAGGGGGAATAATATCCAATGAGGCTGGGAATACAGCTGGGGTCTGGTTGTACAGGGTCAGATTAGATGATGTTTGAGGTTTCTTCTAACTCTAATTTTCTATTAGTCGATTAAGATAAAATAAAAATTAGGCAAAGTCTGGAAAAATCCAAATAACTAACATTTAAGCATAATGTAAACATATCAGTTTCTGAATTCACAATAGCCTCAAGAGGTAAGATTTTTCAAAAGGACGTAGTAGTCCAGATATTAAATTATAAACAAAATGTAAGCTAGAAATCATGAGATTATTCTTCTTCCAGAAGCTGCAAGAGGGAGGTCAATCAATATTATAAGAATAAAGCTAAATATACCTTGACACAGATTTTGCTGCCACAAAGATAGGCCACAGACAGTAGTGATGAAGAAGTTAAATTATGGAGGCATCTGCTGGAGTTTTTCACTCAGTTGAAATAAGAGCAACTAACACTCTTGCATTGCTGATAATTTTGTCTTTCAAAAGTTAACATAGCAAATAAAGAGAAATTCTATTCTACATATGATCTTATTCAATAAGTAGGAATGTGTTGGTCAGATGGAAATCATGGGAACCTTGACTGGAAGAAGCAACTTTTTCTTGCAAGAATTTATGACAAAAGAAAAGAAAGCTAGGCTTTACCCGACATACTCTCTATATTTTGGATGAGCAGATTTCAAAGGGTTCAAAAAAACAAACAGAATTCTATGACTAAAATTCTACAGGAGAGGTCAACCCATGAGTGATGAGAAGCTTTCAAGAATGAAATTAGGAAAACACAAGGAGAAACAATTCTGACAAGCTGCCAGAAGGAGAGCTGTCTAAGGAGGTTAATATATACAGGCTAAAACGTCGGACCAAATATAATCGAATGAATTTTAACAAGCACAAATGTAAAGTACTATACTTGAATTTTTAAAAATCATATAACATGGCAGAGATAGAGCTGGACAACATTTCTTGCTGAGAAAAAAACCCGAAGGTTTAAGTGGACTGCATGATGAACCGCGTTAACAACACGAACGAACAGCGTGAGAAGGAAGCCAAAAAAACCTCTTACGTCACATTAAAGAAAGGGAGGTTGTCCAAGTAAGTACAGGAACAGTCTCACCTTATTTGAAGCACTGTGTCAGATCTAGATGCCACATACTGGAAAGAGTACTAACAAGGTGGACCATATCAAGAGAAGCACAATCAAAATGGTAAAGATCCTAGAGTTCAGGTCACATGAAAACTAGTCAAAACAAGTGAGAATGTTTAGCTAGAAAGGAAAGAAGATCTTGAATGAGGGGGATGGCAGCTATCTACAAGTATTTGGGGGATAGACGGGAGAGGTGATGTGGAAAAATTAGGTTCACCCTGTCTGCCTGGCCATAGAGGGCTGAACTAGGAGTTGAAAAAGAAGCAAATATAGGATTTGTGAAAAGAAAAACTTCGTTTTTAACAATCAGAGCTATTTATAAATGAGATGGACTACTTCAGGAGGTAGTGGGTTCCTCCTCACTTGAGATCTTAGAGGAAAATATAAATAAAAAGTTTTAAGATTTTAAAAGGTGACACAGAGTGGTAAACAGAGTACTAGACTTAAAGTCGGAAGACTTAGTTTCAAATCATTATTAGCTCTGTGACCATAAGTAAGCCTCTTTTGAGCTTTAGTTTACTCATCCATAAGATGAGAATAATGGTATCTGCCTTCTAAGGTTACCATAAAGCTAAGAGTGTCAGGCATGGGGTCAGGAAGACTCATCTTCCTCAGTTCAAATCCCACTTCAGACGCTTATTAGTTGTGAGACCCTGGGAAAGTCACTTTACTCCATTTGCCTCAGTTCCATACCTGTAAAAATGAGCTGAAGAAGCAAATAGAAAGTCACTCTAGTACCTTTTCCAAGAAAACCCCAAAATGGCTTCACGAAGAGTCAGATATGGCTGAAATGACTAACAACAATAAAGCTCACATGAAACTAATGCATGTACAAAATGCTCTGCAAACCTCAAAGTGTTAAATAAATCAATTATGTTCTGAAATTAGAAGTGATTCTTTTACATGCTGGCTTCTGGTGGTCCCGTCTAATTTTGAAATTTAAATCTGGCAATTCTATAAAACCTTAAGCATGCTAACTCTTTTACTGCATCAATATGATTCATAAAAAAGTTGATTATTACTCAAGTGGCAAGAATTTAGTGTTTACAAAGTTTAGATATTCTGAATATTCATAATGGTTTAATTTTAATTTGAAGTTCATAGGTTCTGGATTTAGCCTGATTTGGGATTAACCAGTCACTAAAGTAGATAACTCAGTTACCCAAAGTAGCAGCTGATAAAAATTGAAAATATAACATTAATATTTTCAAAAACATTTTGAAATTTTCAGAGAAAATTAATTTATTACTGGGATTAATGTCAGTTATTATCATGAAATACTCACATCATTCAGGCAAAGTATAAAAGTAAACGCCATGGCACAAGATAAATTACTTCCAGAGCAAGTCTGTGCCTTCTCTGCACCATCAGGACTGAAACTCACTGAGAAATGAGAGGCTAACCTGGATCCTGTCAGTTATCACATAATTCATACGAAAACTTTTAGCTTGTTCCACAACCTCTAGCAGCGTACTAATATATTTTCCATTTTTCCTATGTTTAGCCTATGACAACTCAGATGAGATAAATTAAAATAGCAACATTTACCAAACACCAGCACAAGCACTGAGAGCTCTAGGGAAGTGGCTATGCCGCGACACGCTGAACTCCCAACGCTGGAAGGTGTTCAGGCAGAGGCAGAAGATGATTCGTCTAAGTTTCTGGAAATGGAATTTGTGTATCAGGTGAGAGCTGGGCAAGATTATTTATTAGAACCCTTTTGATTCTAAAATTCTATGATGGTATAGTATTCATCAGGGAAATTATCAGAGGGAATAAAAGATGCATTTTTCTTTCTGCCACTGGAAACCACAAAATTCCTTGTCATAAGATCCCATAAACATTGTTCATAACTTCTTTATTCTGTTCCTAAGAGTGGCAACAGATATTATGCAGTTTTCTTCATTCTCATAAATTCTGCTGCAGGGCAGGAAACGGGTTATGGGGGTTGGGGAAAGAGACTATTTCCTTTTTTTTTTTTTTGAACAAGTAGAAAGAAGATTACCTCCAGCTCCCTGGGAAATACTGGACTAGGAAACTCTTTCCATATTAAATGCTAGGGAAGCTACACAGAAAAGAAAATAATCATTTTTCTAACTACCCTTCTAAAAGAGAGGAAGATAAATAGATACTCCATCAGAGCAACATTTCATTTAACCTATAGAACTTATCTGACTGTTCCCTCAAAAGAGATCCATATGCCAATTTCTCCAAGAAGATGCAATGACTTACTTGGCTTCTTTTAGCTCTAGAAAGAAATGTCTAATGGGAGAGAAGCTGAGAGAGTGAGTGATAGGAAGCAGTGCAGGTGAGCTCTCATCCACAAACTCCTCCAGAGAGACCTAGAACATGGATCAAACTGAATCTTGATGGAGAAACCCAGAAAATAAAATCTTAAGTCCCATACACATCCCACATCAGTATAAAGAGACAGACAAGGACGTCTGAGGACACTGGGAACAGGGTGAGCCAAAAGCTTAAAGTTTGGAGTCTCCAGTCTCCAGGGAAAGTTTGTTCAGCTGAGCAAGAGGTCCCAGACCTAGACCCCATACTAGGGCACAACAATAGGGACAGGTACAAACAGGCAGCTTTGTAACCAACTACCTGCCCAGTTCTGGGTCACAGATCTAGGTCGAACTGAGAAGGGGACCTGTACAGGGTAGTACCATTTTTGAGTAGGGAGGCCCTGAGTTTTGTATGGAGAATGCAGGAAGTTTAGAAACCAGCAGCCTTATGGTACAGAATCCAGGCAAAGCAGAGTCTCGCTTCCAGTCTAGCCCAGCCTACAGAAGAATAGCCAGGGCAGTAATCTCAGACCAAAAGAGAACCTCCAATTCTGCTGCCCAAAGTCAACAGAACTCTACAGCCAGTTGACAGGAGTGAAAACCAACTTCAGGCTACTCTTGTACAGCCTCAAACCCAGGTCCAGAACTTGTAAAGCTCAGACTGGTGGGGCAGCAATCTGTCTTTGTCCTGGATCACTCTGGATGCATTGTCCATGTGACCCAGGAATAAGGCAATATTTAATACCCCAAGAAAACAGCAACAATATCAGTCCAGACCTGCCCTTCAGAAGTGTGGCAGAGGCCAGAGGTAACATCAAATCCAAAGTCAAGAAGTAATCCGGAAGAATGCACAGTAAAAAAAAAAAAAAGAACTCCATTGTAATGAGTTATTATGGTGGCAGAGAAACTCAAGACACAAACACAGAAAAGGATAATGACTCAAAAACATCTACACGCAATGCCTCAGAGGAAAACACAGCTTGAGAACAAACTCCACTAAAACTTCTTGAAGAAATGAATCAAGAGGCAAAAGAAAAAGAAATTTAATCTGTTTATAAAGAGAATGAGAGTACTTCAGGGAAAAAAAGGAAAAGAAATGTGAGTTATGAAGGAAAGAATCGGAAAGGAAATTAAGAGAACGGCAAAGAGGCACAAAACCTTGTCCAAGCAACAAAATCCCTGAAAACCTGAATGAACTAAACAGAAGCCAATGGCTCTATGAGGCATCAAAAAATATTACAACAAAATCAAAAAGCTGAAAATAGAAGAAAATTATCCTAACTTTGCAACAATCTAAGACACAGATAAGAGTTTAGAGTAGATAGAGCTGTAAAAGGACAGTCTTTACTCTCCTATCTCATCATCTGTTAAAAACCCAGAACTCAAATGCTATTTTGGGTCTGTGGGAAGATTCTTATTTACTGATAAAGCATCATATTTCTTTGCCTAGAAACAAAGACACCTGATACGTGGGTGTTTGAAATGCAAGTAAATCAATAAAATATGCATTTTTGCTCCAACAAAGAACACGTTTCTAAACCATCTGCTGTTAAGTAGTTATGGCAAGTCACTATGATTGGTCTTACTTCCTTACTACTCTGAAAACCATCATTTATATGGCAAGATATGATAAAGGTCAATAAAGATACATTTCTAAATCTTATTTAGTTGTAGCCTTAAATGATTATTAAATAAAGACCAAAATCACAATATTCGCCTCTTGAA
Source organism: Pseudochirops cupreus (assembly GCA_028627135.1). Classification (NCBI taxonomy): domain Eukaryota; kingdom Metazoa; phylum Chordata; class Mammalia; order Diprotodontia; family Pseudocheiridae; genus Pseudochirops; species Pseudochirops cupreus. The sequence goes on along the minus strand of CM053580.1, from coordinate 197,656,406 downwards.
ATATATTAATAAAATATTTTATAATACTTTAAATATATTATACTTTAATATATTTAATAAATAAATATAATATATTAAATGTTATAAAATATTATAATAAAAATATTAATTAAAAAAGCAAGAGGCAAGGATGGTGTAAACACCAAATAGCCCTCCACAAGCCCTGCACAAAATGATAATAAAAATTAAAATGGGCTTGGGAAAATTTTCTTCCCTATCTCCCATAAAAACAACAAATAAAGTGTTCTCTTTCTCCAAAGTGTGCACACTTTTATATGGGAGATTAAAGTTACTTGTAAGTAACACCACATCCTCGTCTTCCTAAGACAAAGATTTAAGAAACTTTCAAAGGTTCAAAGCTTTAACACTACTTCCTTTTAGGGCTGGGTTTGTGTCAACCAAATCAGAAATGGAAGAGGATTTCAGCCTAGAAAAAACGAAGAACAGAATAAAAAGTGCCCCTTCCCCCAAAATGGTAAGACATTCTAGGAAAGGATAAGAAATGTTTATGCCTAGCAGAATTCTGTATTTGCTACAAGAGAATCCTGAGGATGGCTGCCCAAGTAACCTCTGCCAAGTGAAGCTGACTTTACTTCCTCCTTCCTCCCAATGCTTGATGTCCTGTGATCACGCTTACGTGAAACAACTAAATCACTTCACAGAACAGAGATTTTTTTCAAAGTCTGTAAGAGTACATTATAGCAAGTGACAAGATGGAAATTCTGCTCTAGACTCAACAGTACTTAAGTGACAAGAGGAGGTCACAGGAGAAGGCCACTGAACTTTTACAGGAGTAGAGGAACCTTTGAGACACTTTTTAAGGCTAAGTTCATAGACAGGAAGAGAGATCAGAGAAGGGGAAGAGAAAAACAAACCACAACAAAATCCAACAGATGCATATGCTTTATGAAGGGTGGAGTAACAAATTTTAAAAATACACTGGTTTTCACCTAGAAAAATGTTTTTATGTAAAAACAAAACTCGTACTATAATTTTCTAAATTAAAATAATTACACGTACATAGCTAAGCACCACACGTCTGCACAAAACAATTTGTAAAAATTAACATCTCTCACTTGGATTTTTCATGTGAACACTGGCAAATGTCAAAGAAGTTATCTCCAACATATATTTTCATTTTTATAAATTCATGTAAGCCTCTAGAACACTATTTCTTAAATAATTACTATATTGGGTCATTGTCCTAAAAGACACTATTCTTTACTCATCTAAAATTAAGGTGCCCAAGAAACACCATTATCATCAGACAGGATATGGTCTGTTAATATACATCCTATATATGAAACTTTTATGACAATCAATTGTAAGCTAAATATTCAATTAAAGGAACACGTTTAACTCTGAAAACTATTCATTAGCTTGGTTTTTTTTTAAATTGGTTTTTACTTTGCCTACATTTTCCCCGGTATTCAACCTTACCCATCCCAGAGTCAACTCTTATGTATTAGTTTGCTAATTAAATTATTGGGGAAAAAAAGAATTTCCTTTTTTATCTTTAAATATCAGTGTGATGAATCCTACTTAGAGTCAGAGAACCTTGGTTCAAATGTCAATTATTCCTATGCATATGCGTGATTCTGGGCATTTCACATGATCTCCCGTGGTTTCCTCATCGATAAAATGAGGGTGCTAGACTGGAGCTTCCTTTTAGTTGAAGTCATGCTACTGTGATTCAATGATCCAATCAAACTTTTAACCTCTCTCCCACCCAAAATGCTCAATATACCTGAGTACAGAGTGAAACCTAAATCCAATAAAATATGTCAATATAACTTTGAAATAGAGATCTGATAATCCACTCCTATGAGTATGCTAGTAAAAAAGACACTGGAACTCTGTAGCATTACCCTTCCCACAGCTAGCTAACGTTGTAGCTAAAATTTACATGACAAAAACACACTGTAGAACTCTAGACCCTCTCCCAAAGAGGTACAAAAAATATGTAGCTTTCTCAGTGTATAATTCCTCCTTACAGAGGAGAATTTCAAGGGATCAAGTGCCATGTTATAGTTTCAGGTTCAACTTCCAGAGTTCAGTTCCAAGACCCTTTCTCTGCAAAAAGGGTGGACTAGGTGAAGGGTGGGAATAGTACTGATGATCATCTTTCATTGTGAGATGAAGAACAAAGGAATTAAAAGCTTTTGCACGAAAGATCAATACAAATAGGATTAGAAGAAAAACTGTCAGAGGGGAAAAAATACTTTTGTCAATTATCTCTGATAATAGACTATTAACCACGATAGATATTTGTGCCAAGTCCTTATATGATACCAATAGTCAGCCATTCCCCAATGGAGAAGTGGTCAAAGGAAATGAAGTTTTCAAAAGAATTGCAAAACAACATCACATAAAAGGCTGTTTGAAATCACTAATAAGAAAAATGTTAGACAAAACAATTGAGGCTTCAACTGATGTCCAGAAAATTGGCAAAGATGAAAAAGATAGAGCTAGTCAATATTGGAGAGGCTGTGGAAAGACAAGCATGCTGACACACTGCTGATAGAGCTGTGAATTGGTCTGACCACTCTAGAAAGCAATTTATGTGGAAAAAGTTGCTCAAAAAAATCCCAGATTTCTGAATCTAAACCTCAAGAAGGTCCGAGACATAATGATCCCATGGATGTCAAAATAGTCACAGCAGCACTTTCTGTGGTAGCAAAATAAATAAAACAAATTTTAAAAAAACTAGAATACTGGGTTCCCATCATTTAGGTAATGACCAAATAAATTATAATATATGAATATAATCGAAAGCCATTGTGTAGTAAAGAACAACTAACATGGGAAATAGAAAAACATGGGGGTGGGGGTTGTAGCAGCAAGCACCCTAGCATGCCTAGGGTGGCTGCTAGCACAGGTTCTTAGATCTGCTTTTCTAAAGGAAAGCGACTCAAAAAGGGTTAACAATCTTACTTTAATCCATCAAACATACATCATTTACCTAGTTCAGGGGAAAAAAGTCAGCACCCTGAACTTCTGAGAATACAAACAGAAGTTACAAGCGGACAGAGAAACAGATCAGCAGACGGGCTTCCAGCTGTCTGACCATCACATCCATACCTAGTCAGTTACCAGAGAGGGAAGCACCAACACCTGGGTTTTCAAAGCCGAGGGGCTCAATGGCTTCCCAGAGTCTCCTCTGGCCAAATCACACAACTCTTTCCAGAGTGAGCCCCAAAGCAAAACCTCACATCAGGGTATATATAGCCTTCTCCTGGGTCAGAGAATGTCACAGCCCTCTTGACCCACTGCCCAATCACAAAGTAACAAGGTGTGGGCATTCCTGGAAAAAAAATAAGCCTCTTGCCACAGGCTCCATGTGACCACATTCAGCCTATTACAGGGCAGAGTATATTTTCAAATCAAAGAAGGTTCTTGGATTCACTTAAGCCTATCAAGGGGCCAAGGAGCAGGGAAGATCTTCAGATTCCCCTTATCATTACAGGGGGTGGAGACTATGAATTGATGCAGTCACTAAACACTTATTAATTACTATGTGCTTGCAATTACAAGTGAAAGAATGAAACAATCTCTGCTCTCAATGAGCTTATATTTCAAACAGGGGAAAGAACACACACAAAAATACATAAAGTAGTTAGAGAAAGGGCACTAACAACAGTTGGGGGAGATAAGGAGAGGCTTCATTTGTTGTGAAGGAAAAGAAGGATGCCACTAAGCAGAGATGAGGAAGGAATACATTCCAGGGATGGGGAGGTGGCCAGCACATGGAGATATGAGATAGAGCACAGTATCTAAGGAACACAAAGAAAGCCTATTTGACAAGATCACTATGAGGGTTGAGGGGGGTGGGGGGAGAGTAATGTTCAACAAAGCTGCCAGGTTCTGAAGGACTTTAAAAGCTAAACAGAGTGTGCTTTCTGTTTTATTCTAGAGGAAACAGGAAACCACTAAAGTCGATTGAGTAGGGGAGTGGCATGGTCAGATCTGCATTGAAAGAAATTCACTTTGTCAGCATGGAGGATGGAGTAGAATAGGGAGAAACTTTAGTTTGGGAGACCAATCAGGAGACAATAATCACAGTGAGAAGTGAGGAGAGCCTGAACTAAGGTTGGTAGCTGTGTGAATAAAAGAGATGGGGTTGCATAGGAGAAATGATGGGGAGAAAGAAATGGCAAGATTTGGCAACTGACTGGATGGATATGGGTTGAAGAAGGGTTAAGAGTCAAAGATAAGGCTGAGTTTAATAACTTGAAAGAACAAAAGAATAGTGGAGCCTTCAACATTAATGTAGAATTTTAGAAGGAAGTAGATTTTTTGGGAAAGACAATAAACTTTGTTATGGTCATATTTGAAATGTCTCCAGGACATCTATTTTGAAATGTTCAATAGGTAATTGATGACATGGAACCATATAGCTCAGGTGAGAGAGCAGGATTGAGACTAAAGAAAGTAGAACCAGGAAAACATACACAGCAACTATAGTAATGTATGAAAAAAAGAACACTAAAATGAATGCTGTGTTAAGTATCATGGCCAATGGCAGCTCCAGAGAAGAAAAAGAAATACAGTTCCCTCTTTTTGTTGGAGAGTTCAGGAACTATGAATGTGGAAGATGGACAAAGAGAAATACTGTCAGGTTTGTTTATTTGTTTGTTTTTGGTTTTTGTTTTGGGCTTAACTAACCTTAACTAGGAGGGCTCATGAAACTGGGTAGATGGGTTGGTGTAATGTGAGCGAATCTGAAGATCTTCCTTGCTCCTTAATGAGCCTTAAGTGGAACCCAGTAGGAGGGGCTTGATTGGGGGGAGGCTTTTTTTTTTCAGGAAGGCCCACACCTTTTGTTAAATTGTAAGCAGGCAATGGGTCACAAAGGTTGTAATGTTCTCTGACCCTGAAGAAGGCTATATATACTCTGAGATGAGGTTTTGCTTTGGGGCTCACTTATGAAAAGAGTTGTGTGATTTGGCCAGACAACATTCTGGGTAGCCATTGAGCCCCTGGCTTTGAAAACCCAGATGTTGGTGCTTCTCTCTCTACTAACTACAAATGTATGTATATAATGATCAGACAGTTAGAATCCCTGTCTGTTGGTATGCTGAATTGTGTTATTTTCTCTGTCTATATTTTTTGTCTGCTCGTAATTTCTGTTTGTATTTTCTGAAGTTCAAGGTGTTGACTTTTTCCTCTGAACTAAGTGAATGATATGTGTGTGTGTGTGTGTGTGTGTGTGTGTGTGTGTGTGTAGATATAGACAGATAGAGATACATATATTTAATTAAAGATTGTTGACCCCTTTAAAATTGCTTTCCTTTAGGAAAGCAGATCAAAGAACCTCTGCTAGTAGCCATCCTGAGTATGCTAGGGTGCTTGCTGTTATAGTGGGTGGGTAGGTGGGTAGGGGAATGGCTATGATTTTTTTCAAGTAATAAATAAAATTCAACTTTTAAAAATTGTTATATTAAACTTCTAACACTTAACTACTTTCAGTAGTTGCATCAATATGCGAAATGTATTTCATGAGATTTTTGTAAATGCTTATTCAGAAAATCATGTTTCATTGTAAATCTTTACACTGGGTTCCAACATACCCTATGATGACAAATACTAAAGAACTATTTTTTTAAATGAAATGTCAACCATTACATTTTTGAAGTGGATGACAGAATAAAATACTTGCTTTTAGAGATTATGCTCATCAAAATCAGTAGAGAGAAATTAACAGATAATGTGTCACTTTAAAAATCAGTGTTTAAATATTTTCTTCTGACTGATGCTAAGATTTCCTTGGATACTTCTAATAGCATTTCTTTCTCACTTTCAAACATAAGCTCCCCTTAGATTTTCCCAAAGAAGAAAAGTTTAGTCAGTCTGCAAATAGTGCTGGAAGGTCTCTTTCAGTAGATGGAGAATAAACCCTTTTACACAGGCTTTACCTGACACAAAATTTCCTGGTGTTCTTCCACTTTCATCCGCTGACTTTCAAATTGAATTAGTTAAAATTATATATAAAACAGGCACATACACCACCCCCCTTACCTGATAGATACTAAAAATAAATTAACATTACATTCAAACATAAACTACTGGACCACAAATTCCACTGCCCCAAAGCACAAGTAAATAAGCAGTTTGACAAATATAAGCACATGCTTTGTAAAACAACACAACGGGAGAGTCTGATACAGTACAAAGAGCACTGACGCAAGAAGATGTGGGTTCAAATAATTTGCCTACCTATGTAACTTCGGGCAGTTTACCTAGTTACCCTGGCTGGGCCTCAGTTTCATTATCTGTAAAATGAGGGGGTTATGTAGGCTTTCCGGTGTCTTCTAGCTATATATCTATCATCCTAAAGGACAACTGTAGGACATGTCCCTCTCCCTTCACTGCCTCTGAGGACTCGAAGCCTAACTCTTCCCCCTCTATGTAGTGATCAAGCATACATTCTAGTAGTAACTAATACACCAATCTGTCTTCCCTTTTTCCTCCACGCAGCGTTACATGACATTTTTCCTTCATAATTTGTGATTTAGAATCTAGTAAACTCTACCCCCACCCTACAAATGCACACATTTGTCTTTATTCTATTCTTGTTCTTTTTCCCTCTTTCAACTTTTAGCCTGCTTTACCTGGTGGAAGGGAAAGATTTGTTTTAAAAAAATTAAAAAACAAAAAGCTCTCATTTTGTTCTTTTTTTTGTTCCATTACCAAAATAAACAACTAAACAAAGCCTCTTAATAAGGGCTGAATGTAGTAGCATTTCAAAATCAAGAAAAAAAGAAAATAATTCATTTTGAGGTGGAATAAAATATAAAAAGCATTCAGTACCATCAACCTTTAAAACTCCTGACAGTGTCCATTAGCCCACTGCAGGATTTATACAAAAAGATTCAATCTACTGTTTCCTCTTCTAATTAAATTGGCTTTTCCCATAGTGCCAATGGATTTTTTAAAAAATCTTACTTAAATTTATATTTTTTCTCTTTGACTTAATTACTAATATTGCAAAACACTGTTCTCAACTTTTTTCATTATTAATATCCTAGAAATTTATCTATAATATGAGTTATTTAAGGTTTTGTAGGCTGGCCTGAGGACTTACTCATTATTCTCTATTGTGTTTGTATGTTTCTGGGTAAAAATGCGTTCCAAATCACTTATCTGCAAAACAATTTTTTAAACATAGCCCTTTTTCAGAGTAAGTCTAATCAAATACAACAAACTTCGAGGTATAACATGGACAGTCTAGTACAGTGTTATTAGAAAGTGTTAGTAAATGGAAATGTCATATAGAGAGCCTAAGAATCCACTATATTAAAATGGTTTAAAAGTATAGCTAACTACTACAAAATAAAGATCTTTCCAAAAATAGTTATTTTCTTTTATACCATAAAGTGTGAATCTTTAATTTCTGATGGAAATTTTTGATGCAATAATTCCTGTGTTACCCAGGTATGCTTCAAAGCAATGGTCTAATGGGAATCCAGAAACTGAAGAGTGAGTTTGGGCAATTCCCTTAAGCACTCACTGTTCCAGTTTCCATGACTCAAAATGGGGATTCCACCTACACTTACGTACCTAATAAACACGCACAATATAACTCCTTGAAGGAAGAGTACTATATAGCCACATTAACTCAATTATCTGTGCCAACAAAAGCAAGCATTAATACAGACAACCAATATCGCAGAGAGCTCAGAAGATCACACGAAGGAGTCAAGGCAAGGCTCTCAACTAGTCATGGGCTATGGAAACAGGCCAAAAAGAATAGAGCTATAAAGTGCATGTAGTTTTTTTGTTGTGATCACTGCATAGTATGGTAAGAATTGGACCAGGAGTCAGGAGAGCTACCTTTACTATTAACTTACTATGTGTCCTTGAGCAAATCACCTTATTTGTGTGATAAGGTGGACAAACTAGATAACTGGCAACGTCCTTACTAGTTAGTTTGACTTTAATTATATCCAGCCACAGAAGGAGATAAGTTACCTCTAAAAACAGAACTGTGGCCCCAGCTTGTAGTAGCCAGTCAGTGTTTCAGATCCAGCCTATGATGGTCTGGATGTTATACATAACTAGGAGTTGATTTTATTTCAACAATTGTTATTAGAGTAAATAATCAGGATTCACATGTACTGCAAATCTTTTTATATCTGTTATAGAATACAAATTAACAGTTGAAAGCACACACACACACACACACACACACACACACCCTAAATGGGAGGAAAAAAAAAGACTTACAGTCTGATCAGAAATGGATGGTTGACTTCTTTCAGCACTGATTTTTCATTGTGCACATGCTGCTCTTGCTTTAGCCGAATGACATCAGGAATGCTCATTACCTTCAATGCAAAATAATGTTTGGCTGTTCTTTCTTTCACTAGGTGAACTCGTCCAAAAGTACCTGTGCCTGTAAGTTTAAAAACAATATAACAAAAATCAGTAAAGTTTTTCACATTCAAGAAAAGTGTGTTGATGAAACTGAAATAAGGAGTCTATCATTACTACCATTATAAACTGAGTGCCTACTTTCTAAAAAAATCATCTTTAAGGGCTCATTGAGAAAGTAAGGGGATATTCTTGTTAATGTTTGCCTAGAATTTCAAAAGAAATAGAGCAGTAGTATTTTGGTCACACATTTTGCAAACTAATCATGATAGTATAAAAATTCCTAAAAGATGAAATAACACCTTTTTCTTTTTCTTTTCAAAAATCCCTTTCAAAAGTCACTATTTTCAAAATCTTTTAAAATAAACACAAAGGGGTATAGTATTGAAGCTCTTCATAAACTCTCATGGAATTTGTGTGGAAAAGATGATACAGATGATATGTTAGATTAGATGATATAGCAGGACCATGAGATCAAAGATTTAAGGCTAGAAGCGACCCTTAAAGGTCATCAAGTTGAACCCTTTCATTTTGCAGATGAAAAAACTGATAAAGAGAAGTTTAAATGATTTGCTCTAGGTCATACACTTAGTAAATGTCTAAGGTAGCACTTTAATCTAAGTCTTCTTCAGTCCAGGGCCCTGTCCACTACAGATGTCTTCAGCACCGGCTGAACAGCTAATGTCCTAGAGTAGCCACTAACTCCCCATTTCAACTGGGGAAAAGGTATCTAGAAGAGCATTCAAAGGCTCTGTCCTTAGCTTTTTATTTTTATTATTTTTATAAATAACTCTGAAGAAGGCACAGATGGCAAGCTTAACAAATTTTGCTGACAACACAAAGATAAGAAAGACCACTAAACATGGAAATGACAGACAGGATCCACAAAAAGAACACGAAATTGAATGTATTTTTAAAAAATTTAATAGGTGCAAATGGTAAGGTCCTATGTTTGGGTTCAGCAATTGTTTTTACACAGGAATAGTTAGACTAGTTTGTCTGAAATGGATTTTTGTCATTTCAGTGGACTGCAAGCAAGATATGATGGTAACAACAACCCAAACTAATAAGATATTTAGTTGCATTAGATGAGACATAGCAGGAATATGGAAGCTGATAGTCTGTTTTTACTCTGCCCTAGTCAGACAACATCTAAAGTGTCTAATTTGGATTGCCACAGTTTAAGGAAAGATAATGATAATCCGGAGAATACTCAAAAGGAGATATGGCAGGAGAGAAAACAGGATGGTGAAAGGTCTTGAATCCATGGAGAAAAGAAAAGTGGGTGGGCATAGAGGAAGGAAAAGGAAGTTGGATATGAGAGTTGTCTTCATGTATTTGCAGGGCTGTCAGGGGAAAGAAGGATTAAAATTGTCTTGCTCAGCCCCAAGGGGTAGAACCAAGAGCAATGGGTAGAAACCACAAAGAAGCAAATTTAATTCTAAATTAAGAAAAAGCTTTTTAAGAAGTAACATTATTGAAAAGTAGAATGAGCTAAGAGAACACAGTCTTTCAAAAAAGCTGTCCAAGCTCATAAGCCCTGTTTTACCATCTTCTACTCTCTTCCTTCATAAGTCCTTGAAATATGGCTTCCAGCATTTGTGCAGTCATGTTTAAAGCACTTTACAACACTAGACCCAAGTTTCTTCCTTTTTAAAATGAAAGTATTGTACTAGAAGACTTCTAAATTACTACCAAGTCTAAATCTATAATCCTATATCTCCAGCTGCCTAATGTCATCACTTAAACATCCCATAAACATCTCAAACTCAAGAAGACCAAAAAAGAATTCCTCTCCCCACATAAAAAGCCCAACCTAACCCTTCTCTTAACTTCTCTAATTCTATGGTGCAGTTCTTCCCGTTATGTAATTCTCAGTCTAGAAGCTAAATGACACTTCACTCTTTTCCTCCTCTCATATCCAATAATTTGCCAAGTTTTGACAAGTCTCCTTTCTCAGCATTTGTGGTACCTGCCTCCTTCCCTCTGTTCACAACAAAACCACTGTGTCCAAGCCTTTATCAGCTCTCCCCTGGACTATTTCAGCATCCTTCAAATTAGTTTCTCTGAATTAGTTTCCCTTCCCTTCTCAATCCCTTTTCTAGACAGCTGCTTAATTAAATTAATATTCCTAAAACACAGGTCTGAACTTAGCACTTTTCCTGCTCAAGAAGCTTTAGTGGTCGTCACTGCCCTTAGCATAAAATACACACTCCCCTGCATGGCCCTTAAAGCCCTTCACAATCTGACTCCAGAACATGATGAGAAACTATAACCCCTTTATCTATGCTATGTCAAACTGGTCTAACTGCTGTTCTGGTAGATGGCATTCTATCCCCTACCACTGGGCCTCTGCACGGTTGCAATCCGTGGTCTGGAATACTCCCACTCTCCACATCTGCCTCTCAGAAGCCTAAGTTTCCTTCAAGGTTCAGCTCAAGTGCCAACCCAATCAATAGGGTTTCCCTGATTCAGTCCTAGTTAGTTACTGGTCATCTCACCCTATCACTATGTACAGATTTTTAGTTATTTAACTGTGAACATGCTGTATCCTCCTGGTAAAATGTAACCTTGTAGACAGCAGAGATTGTCTCTCTTCTGAATTTGTATCACCCATGCCTAGCAAAATACCTGATGGTTTAAAAATTATTCCTTTTATTGTTTATAGAGTGAGTCCCCCATATCAGTGGGCACTTCCACTGGAAATGCTTATGGTTATGTTTCACTACAAATCCAGACGACAGAGCCACTGACGTCCAACTCTACAATTCTGTGATTCTGACACATCTGACTTATCCAACATTTATTTTTGTTCTTGTCACCTGAAACTTGTGTGTAGTTTGACAAAACATTTTTTTAAATAAAGAAAATTAAGACTCTTTTCAACCATGATTGGAATCAACCTCAGTTGCCATACGCAATTCATCTACATGAGCACTAAAAAGTTACTTACAATACTACAGATATTAATTTATTCTGAACAAAAGAACTTGTGAGTGAATGAGAATGTCTCCATGAAAGAGAAAATCAAAAGAAGAGAAGAAACATCTTCTAGTGTCTACTCCCTTCACCTCTTCTTGCTTCTCACAGTTTCTTCCACAGACAGAAAGAATGATTTGGTAGAAGAGATTTTGGAATTTATCTGGTCCAGCTGCTGAACAGGAGGACACTGAGGCCTAGACCAGCAATTGACTTGCTCCAGATCACATGTCAAATTTATGGCTGAACTGGGAAATCGGAACCCAGGCCTCTGGACCCCAACTCTTTCCATCACATTATAACTGACATGTTGCTTAATATACTGGGGAAAAATAGGCCCAATTGCTTTTGAATGCAATGGTGTTTTTGTAAAGCTTTGGGTTACCCCTACCTTCTCATTCTCAGACTTACCAAACCACCTGGGTACCAGAGAAACCAGACCCTGGTGGCATTTTCCAACCTTTATCATCTTCTCTGGACAATCAGCATAAAAGATTAGCATATCTACAAGGAATTACACTTTAATTCCCCTGGCTCCAGTCAGAAGTGCAGGTTTTTTGTTGTTTTTTTTTTAAACAATGAGGGGGTTGTCCCCAGGAGCTATTAAAATAGATGCTCAAATCCAGCTTTTAGAAGGCTTTCAGCTTCAGCCAGACACCCTAGTCACAGGACCAGCTCTTTCAATGACGTCTGTCTTGAGCCTCCTCCTTTGTTTTGTTTTGTTTTTTAATTAGCTTTGCCTATGCTGACTTTCAGGTAGGTGTGCAGCAAAGAGGAGACAACTTATTCACACACACACACCCCCCTTCCCCCACTCCCAAACGCACACACCTCTTTAACAGGTAGTACTCTGTACTCTCTGGCTCCAGGTAGATGTGAAGGTTCCTACTGGCATTGGAAGCCTTACATCAGGAGTTAGTACCTGAAACTTTGTTTGGAAGATTTCTGAAATGCATCCCAATACTTGTTAAATGGAGAAGTTTATCCATGTGCATGGTTTTTTCAAAAGTGGAATTCCAAATAAAAATTATATGAAAGCTCAATAAATTCTACACAATCTAAGCCTAAGAAAAGCTAGGCATAGTGTAGTACATTCCTCAGATATGGAAGGAACAGGCTTCTAAGACTTCAGAGAAAAAACTTTTTAAGTTTCTATGCCATAAAATTCAACAAAAGTAGGCAGTCATATTCCAGGGAAAACAGAATGTGCTCAAGAAAGAAATTCTGGTCAAATTACTTGAGAAAGAAGAGTTGTTTTTAACCTGGGAGGGAGTCAATGAATAGATTTCAGGGGCGGTGTGAATTTGGAGAGGAAAAAATTACAACTTTATTTCACTAATCGTTGGTTTCCTTGATAATTTTACATATTTTATTTTATTCCTTTACAAATATTATCCTGAGAAAAGGGTCTACTCTATAAGGCTTCCCTATGCTTCAAAGAAGATCTATGACACAAAGATGATCAAGAACCTCTGAGCTTTAGGGCTTAGGTCCAGATGTCACACCGTCAGACGGCTGAATAATCAGACACAGATCACCGCGTGATCTCTGGCCAATGGCTACCAACCTGAAGGAGACTACTGGAGCGTCCCAAGGATCTGTCCTTAGTCAACATATCCGCTGTCTAACAACCTAGCAAAGGAATCAGAACCTGAAGAGCTCTTGTCAGGCTGAAATAAGTTAAATCTAATAAGAGGAAATAAAGATAAATGGAGATATATGCTTAAAAAGTAATAAAAAAAAAAACTAACTGCAAATGTACAGAATGGAGGCCGTATGTCTAGAAAAGTGAATCTGGAAAAAAAATCTTGGTGCTTTAGTAGACTTCAAAGCTCAGTATCAATCAAGAGCATGACAAAAAGCAGCCTAAAAAGCTAATACAATCAAAGACTGTATCTAAAGCCAGGGAAATGCTAGTTTCACTGCTCAGATTCTACCCAGAATATTGCAGCTAGATTAGTGAGAGTTTGTAGAGATTATGATAGAGGAAAACCATGGACACTTAGACTAGGAAAGTGAAAACATTAGCGGACAAAAAAAAGTTTGTAGGGTTGTTCTTGTTATGGGGAGAGGGGTAGTTGATTTTTAAATAAAGTAGCTATAAGATTTTGATGTAAAAGCAAAATTAAATTTGTCCTGCTTGGCCCCAAAGCATTTGAAATAACACACATGCAAAAAAGCAGCATAGAGCCCAAGTGCCAAATACAAGGTCCATGGGCAGCATGTGGCCTACAATCACTGACCTAAATAAAAATGTAATTGGGAAATATTTAACAAGACACATAAAAAGAAGATAAAACATACATAATAACACATTTTAAAACTAACTCAACGTATGTACAATGAGATCCTTCTACATGGATCCTTTATAGTTCTATATGGTTCTTTCTTATGGTTCCATATGGTTCCCTTTCCTGTTTAAATTTGACACCACTGGTTTAGAAGATAGAAGGCCTATCTTTGCAGAAGGAAGCCCTGGATTCAAGACCTCCCTCTGCCATCTAATGGTTGTGAGACCATGGCCAAGTCATTTAACCTCTTAGGGTTCTCCACAATTCTCTGTAAACTGTGGATGAGTTAGTAATCGGAACCAGTAAAGGGAGCCACATAAATTCCATCAGAGCCTTGAACCACTGCCTCCCAAGGAAGAGTTGGGGTATAGTGGAAAGGAATACACAGCAAACTGTTTTAAAATTGGGCTTTTCGGGTGGGACTTCAAGTGGATCCCACATTTCTAAACAGGGAAATGCATCAAAATAATGAGCCTAATTCTTACTGAATGTGACTAGAATTGGCAAAAATAGTCACCTTGGAAATAAAGAGACAGTCGTTATTAGATGGGAGGAATACTGGAAGTAGATTTTGTCAGGTCATACACCTCTACCCTTGAAACTGATTTGCCAAAAGGTAAAATGAGTTAATTGTGAAGTCTGTTTAAGGAAAAGAGAAGAAAAGAGGTTTTGATGATTGGAAAGACTTCCACAAGCCGTTTTTTTTTTTTGAAACAACATAATAAAACAAGATCACTGAGATGAAAATAACCTTATGATCAGTGGGTGGCAAATGACTACTACTCATTATGTCCCTGCTGAGAATTCCATTTGGAAGTGTTAGCCACTGGGAGTCAAAAAGGAAATCTTGTTTACAGACACAACCAGGGCTCCTGGTGCCAAATTGTTACTAACGCCTGCTGATGACCCACCTAGGCATTCAAGTCTCCATGAGGGGATAGGCAGCCTAAACACCGAATAAAACAGATAGTGTGAATCCCTTTTTATCAAGTGACATTTCACCTCATTTCTCATTTGTCACTATCTAATAAAAACTTGTACTTAACTTCTCCATATTTTTATCTACTCATTCAGTAGTCTCCAGAGACAGGTAAGTAAGTTAAGGCAACAAAATGATAGTTTTGCCTCCTTGTGATCTCATTTAGATTCAACTCAGAAGAAAGTGCATTAGCAGATTTGAGGTTGGGGATCTGGGTTCAAATTCTGGCTCTACTACTTAGTACATGTAAAAGCTTGGACAAAGCATTTCACTAGGACGAGCCTCAGCTTCCTCATCCGTAAAATGGGGGGATTAAACTAGATGAGCTCTGAGGTTCTTTCCAGTCCTAGAATTTATGATAATATGAGCCCTCTAAGAAGGCACTACATCTAACATCACCTATAAGACAAGTCCCCTAGGAGTCCAGAGAAGAGGGAAAGCAATGCAGACCAAGTTGAATTAAAGACAGGACTAGAACTGATTTTTGAAGAGAGATACTTGAACTTGACACAATAAAGACAACATTCTGTTTCCCTTGTTCCTCCTATAAACTAGGGCTACTTCTTGGCTTGTAGAACGTAGAGCCATAATCAGACTTGCCAACATCCAACCTGAAACCTCTTAGTTCCAATAGTCTTTTTTTGTCAGCGGTTCTCAACCTGTGGGTCACGACCCCTTTGGGGGTCAAATGGGGTCTCCTAAGACCATCGGAAAACACATATTTCCGATGGTTTTAGGAACCCAGACGCTGCTCCTCTATCCGTCTCCAGGCGAGTCCACCCACATGCAGATACACCCACATACAGGTACTAAAGGGTTGCAGCATTAGGAAGGTTGAGAACCACTGGTTTAGATCTAACAGACATATCATTACACAGGGAGATTAAGGGTACAAGGGGTGGAAAAAAGATAAAGAATAGCAAATTGGTTCAATTATATGTAACTATCTGCCAGATAATTTGTCCAAAACTGATAGAAAGTATTCTATTTGGATACTTAAAATATATATTCTGAACACCAGGGAATGTGCCAAGTGATTTATTGCTGGAAGCAAATATGTATAAAGCAAAAATGATCTCCTAAATTTAAAAAGTATTCTTTAGCAGATCTGCTCATCCTGAAACACAGTCTCATAATTAAATGTGCATTATAAACCCTTGATTATCTGTATAGGGATTTTCCACCAAAGAACATCTCCGAGAAATATTTAGTCTCAGTTGGCTTCCCCATTCCTTGAGACAAGGAGACCAATTAGGAGATTATTGCACTAATCCAGGCAAGAAGTAACTAAGGCTGCAGGTAAGCAAGCTGTATACATAGAGTCGAGTAAATTGTGTGGAGAGGATTCAGAATATGGAGAGAAAACTACAATCCTGATAGCAGGAGAATCTTCATTCCATGGAGAACAAGAAAAGCTTCTTCAACCCATCTAGATCTAAATGATGTTGGAAAAAATTAGTACAGATTGTGTGCGTGAGCACACACACACATGCACACACGCACTATTGAGAGGTCTTTCTTTTCTATCCCTCAGTTTGGGACCATTTTTCCACCTTCCAACTTATTGACTCTTGTGCTCTTGGTTTGGGATCCTCTCTGTCTCCGCAGGCCCCAAGTATTCAACATATTTTTGTTTTCAGTCCTTTTTTGGTCATGTCCAATTCTTTCTGACTCCATGTGGGGTTTTCTTGGCAAAGATACTGGAGCAGGTTGCCATTTCCTTCTCCAGCTCATTTTTATAGATGAGGAAACTGAAGCAGACAGGGTTAAGTGACTTGCCCAGAGTTATACATCTAGTAAGAGTCTGAGGCCAGATTTGAACTCAGGAAGATGAGTCTTCCTGACTCCTGGTCCCACACTATTCACAGTGCCACCTAATCACCTACTTGCATATTGCATGCAACATATTACCTACAGGCCAAACACAGTACATGACCGGGTTATGGAGTCAGCCTTAAGATGGATAATCCCTAATGACCCAGTCACAATAGAACCTAACCACATACTTTTCAGCATATATTACTCCCCTCCCTGAATTCTGTGGTACAGCCAAACTGCTCTTCCTCATGTTCTTCACTCACGCCACTCCACCCCTCATGTATGTGCCTCCGCACTGGCTGTACTGAGCACTGAATGCATTCTCACCTCACCAACATCTCTTAAAGCATTCACATTGCTTTTCCTGATCACCACTGAAGTTAATGTCTTCCCTCCTTACTTGTTATGTATTATTTATATATGTGTGAGGGAGGCAGCATGGCATCAGAAAGCTGGCTTCGAAGTAAAAAAGGCCTGAGTTCAAGTCTCAACTCTAAAATATCCTATATCTCATCTCAGTGTTCCAGACAATTCTCTAACTTGCAAAGAACGCCCTACCAAGTTTTAGTAGAGGGAGCTTCCCCAGCAGGAAATTTTCCATACCAACAAAATCACAGATCCAATCACAATCCTCAAGGGAGACAACAACCTCCTCTGATAAAAATGTAAACTCCTTGAGGGTAGGGAGTTGTCTGTATGCCAGGTGGTTTACCACAAAACAAGTGGTTAAAAATGATGGATTAACTAGCTACTCTGGACAATGCGTCCAACTATCTCTATGGCTATGGAAGTATTGGTAATCAAAGAATTCATCAAACTACTGAAAATGAAGCAGAGACCCAGTGAAATAAACCTGTGGTCAGAACTGACAGGCTCACAGTTCAAGCATCAGCACTGACTTCATCACAAAATGAGAAATAACTAGGATCAGGTCTACACAGAAACGACCTTTTAAGCAGATAGAGCAGATAGAGTCAGTAGGGACCCTAGCATCCAACCTCTCATTTTACAGAAAATTAGATCCAGACAAATTAAGTGACTTGTCTAAGGTCATAAGTGGCAAAAACTGATACCAAACTCATTTCCTGTTAGTCTCCTTCCAAATTATAAGTTTATTAGGCTGTTTTTATACTTCATTTGTATTCATTCCCCAAATCCCATTTCTTGATATCTAAAATGCTACGCTATATACCACTACTAGTACAAAATTTGAAAACTGAATTTAAATTTCATGTAAAAACTCATGCGACCCCACACAAGTATGTGAGGAGAAAGGGAGCAGAAGACTGGATATCTCTGCCTCTGCCTTGGTGGATCTGGGTTCTTGGGACTTATCTTTCATTCTGTGGGAGAACACTTCTTCCTCTCTTTTAAGACAGAGGATAAACACATTCCAACAAACCTTTTACAGCTGTTATACCTAAGACCCCAATTTAACTTTCATGTACACATATCTGTTGACAACCTGTGTAGAAACACAAATGGATAATATTGGCTCATATTTACATAGCACCCTGTGAGGTAGTTAGTGTAAATATGACTCAAATTATTTTACAAATGAAGAAATCGGGGCTCAGGGAAGGTAAGGAAGTTAAGTCCAAGATCAGAGTAATAAATAAGAGTTAAACATGTGTCTACTGACTTCCGGTCTTGTGTTCTTCAGCTAACGATTTTAACAACCTAGTATCTATATAGTGCTTTAAGATTTGGAAACCCCTTTCCCACCATCTCATTTGATTTTTACAATTACCTTGTGATAGGAGCTAGTATCATTACGATTTTACAGATGATAAAACTGGTAAGGTTAAATGACTTGCTCAGGATCACACAACTGGTAAATGTTAGCAGCAGGACTGGAAATCAGGTCTTCCCCACTCCAGGCTCAACACTATCTACTGCACCATCTGACTGCCACTCTGTAGCACAAGTGCATAAAAGCAGGCTGCATAATTTTCGAATTTCACTAAAATAATTCCTTCAACTCCCATTCCTGCGAAAATTGTCATCTCTTCCCTACCAAGTCAACAAATATTAAGTGCTTATTATGTGCCAGGACCTATGGCCAAAAATGAGGATAATGGAAAGGCAAAAGCAGTCCCTGCCCTCAAGGAGCTCATATTCTAAACGGTGAAACAGGGTTAATCCAGGACTGGGACTTTGCAGGGCAAGAAAATGGGTTAAAGAGCAAAGTCATCAAGCACAGACAACAGTGTAGAACTGAATCGGTCAGCCACGGGGCAAGATGGGGAAGGGAAGAGAGCACAGTCAGTGCAGGAGTGACGGCTTAGCAAAGAACTGGGGAGTACAGGTATGGGAGGTCACAATAAGGACAAAGATCGGGGTTAGAGGCCGTAAGGCAGACGAAAAGGTCAAATACCAAAAATTACAATCAAATAAAGCAATTTCAGAGTTCCTGATGTAAGTGGAACACTTGTAAATGATAGCAAGGTCAAGAGTATAATCGTCATAATGTATAGCTGAGGTGGGGTGTAGGAACAGAGCAAATTAGGGTTCCGAAGGAATAATACTGTATGTTAAATACCTTAAATAAACAGCGGCAAACGTAGGGGAGGAGAGGAAGGTAGGAAGTGGCAGTAGCCAGGCACTGAATTCAGGGAGGAAAGAAGGAGGGGGTCCTAGGACTCAGTTTATAACACCTGTCAAAATCTTGACTGTGATAAATATGAAGTGAATGAACCTCAAAAGAAGAGATTACTGAGTGGCAGTGGTAGAGAGAGAGGGTCTGAACATGGCAATGGAGAGCATGCCAAGTGCAACAACACAATCAGTGAATCAGAGAGTACAGGTTAAAGGGCAACCCATACTGGAAAGGCCTTGTCATCAGTCTTAGTGAGCACCAAAAGGTAGAAGGAACAAGAAAGAAAAAGGTTTAAGGTGAAAGCCAAGTTTGTCAACTACCAAGGTCTGTGTGTTTTGTGTTTGTCCTTTGTTTTCAGAGAGGATCGTGGCATCAGGGAAATGATGACGGGACTTGCAGTTGACTTTGATTTGAGTGAGGGAGGGCTGAGAGGCCACAGTTGTTAGAATGGGGAGATCTGAAGAGGGATCAGAGTAAGGGGATGGGCAATAGGGGATAAGGAACAAGGTTTGCACAATGAAAGTATGGGAGAATGGGGTGGGGCTATGCTAACCATTGAGAAATGTGTTTGGACTGAGAAATGGTGAAGGGCAAAGTACCCTCCCCTGATGTCCAATACTGGAAGGGAGTGAAATTGAGTGCTATGAGGCCCAGGAAGACCAATGCCCATGAAGCAGGAGCAAAGGAGGAGGCAGTCTGAGACCTCGACTGGAGGGTGATGCAGTGCTCCCTGGGGAATCTCAGAGATGAAGATAGAGGCCACAGTTTGGCCAGCCTTCCCTTTTTCCAAATATCCTGCCACCCGTATCCTCTATATCCCTCATACCATATCAAACACAGTCACCTATATATTCTGCTACATAACCATACTAATGTAAGCCCTTAAATTTGGTATAGAAAAATCAATCTCGGGGGGGCTAGGTGGCATAGTGAATAGAGCACCGGCCCAGGAGTCAGGAGGACCTGAGTTCAAATCCAGCCTCAGGCACTTGACACATTTACTAGCTGTGTGACTTTGGGCAAGTCACTTAACCCCAAATGCCCTCCAAAAAAAAAGAAGAAAAATCAATCTGGTGAGAAGAAAAAAATCTCACAAAGGGCATAACAGAAATAACCAGGGCAAGCTGTATTACAATGGTTTAAATTGACAAATGATATTTATTTAAAATCCTAAGTAAGATGGAAAAATGCAATTAAGTAATTTTACTTTGAAACATTTTCTGGAAATGAAATCACACTTTCCACACTGTGAAGGAAATGAAATCCACCGATTCACTGAAGCGGCCTGATTAGAAACAATAGAGGGAGGGAGAGAGGGAGGGAGGAAGGTAAGAAGGGAAGGAGGGAAGGAGAGAAGAAAGGAAGGACAGAAGGAAGGAAGAAAGGAAGGAAGGAAGGAAGGAAAAAAAGAAAGAAACCTAAATCATCTTAACCAAATTTTCTAGCCAGCAATGGTTTGCCATATCAGAGCACAATAACGGTCCCCTAGGGTTAAAAAACATACATTACTAAATGAAGAACTGATGAGGAAATGTGGAATAAAAGCAAAAATAAAGAACCAAGATGTTCTTTATTAATGCCACATTAGAGACCAAAGAATAGAGGAGTTAGAGAGCTAGCTAGCGCAGCATAGAGAGTGATAGATTGAAGTCACCAAGACCAGATTTCCAATCCTGTCTCAGACAACTAGTCTGTTCAACAAACTACTCAATCTGTTTGACACTGGACAAACACATTAGCTCCATCAGCCTCAACTTCCTCATCTGGACAATGGGAATAACAGTACCTACTTCCCAACATTGCTTTGAGAATCAAATGAGATGATATATACATTGCTTTAAAAACTTAAAACCCTATATAAATGCTATTTATTATTATTATTATTATTTATTAGAGATAATAATGATGACAAAAATTTCCATGGCATAAAATAAAAGATCTGAGAGCAAGAAGAGATAAGAGAAAAGGAAGGAAGAAAAAGCATCTACATCAGTGATTTTATGAAGTTAAGCTATTCTCTTCAATGGCACTGCTATTACTGAAAAAGAGAGAGGGAAGCACCTCAAGGCACTAGATTGAAATAGGATGTAGAGACCAATTATCTTGGATGGTTGGTTAGAAAAAAAGAGGCAACAGACACACCTTTCTCAACATACCTCTTTCCTTTGGTCCTTTTCTCATCCACTTGATTTTCTAGGTTTCTCCTCCCTTTCTCTCACATCATTGTTTCTCTCATCCTCTGTTTCCATTTTCACCTATCCATTAAACTTTCTTCTTCCAGGACTTTCATTCTGTTTTCCACTACTCTACCTTCCTCCTTCCAACTGTTAGCACTTTCAACATTTACTTAAACATCTGTTTCCAGAACACAATATACAGAAACGAAAATTAAATCAGTTGCATCTCACATAGGAATTAGGGACTAAAGTTTTACATGAAAGGCAAAAACATGCATGGTGAAAATAAATGTCTGTCTACAGCAGACTACCCCGTTCAATTGTTGAAACTACTTAGATAAGGGAAGTCAGCAAGCCAGATGCAACTTATAGATAAAAATGGGAATATGGAAAGCAGGGATCCACTGAGGAAGGGGATGGTTCACTTACCAATCTCATGCTACCTCTAGGACACATGCTCATTGAACAGAATTAACAGGTGAAGTCGGACCATCTACATAATTAATATTTTTTTACTCTCCCTCCCCCTTTTTTTTCTTGATTAAGCTCCCTCAAGTTGAATCCAAATGAATAAAATAATCCTATGATGTGACTCCACTGTACAAAGATTAAGAGACACCATCTTTGCCCTGTTCTTTTGAAAGAGGAGAAAATGGAACATAAATAAATAGGTATTTTTTAAGTCTCCCTAATAAACCACAATAAAGAAATCTACTTATTATGTGTTGAATTTATTGAATCAAGGGCTATGTTTTCTGTTCTTAGTTTAAGAAACAGGAAAAGTCGATTATTTTTTCTCTCAGAACACTAACACTTTTTTAAAAAATTAAATCACAGCTTAAGAGCTATAGATTCAAACAGCTTTTTTATTTCTGTTCCCACCTTTGCCGATACATTGCCCCAGCTCCCTAAATCGAAAACGCGGCTCAGAAGCGGTTACTGGGTTATTGATGCATTGCGGCATATCAGCACTTTACCCTGGGAAATTCATCATGTGATCGGGTCCCTTAGCCCAGCAATATGATTATATGACTAATCTGTAAACAAGCTGGTTTTGCCAAAAATGACTACCTATAATTTTGAGTTTATCTAGTATAAAGTACATCAGCTGGGGAAAATACATACAAAGCAGGGAAATGCCATTCTAGTGAAAATCATTTATTGGTTTCTGTGCTCAAAAAGACACTAGTAGAAATGAGTTAAGAAACCAGTCAATCTCCTTCTCTCCCTTCATCCTGATAGGCTTTCCTTCGTTCCTTCTAGTTTAGAAGCGTCAAAAAATGTCCAGTTTCCTTATAGGCCCAATCTCTACCTTAAATTTGTGGTAGGACCCCAAAACAAAAGTAAAATGAAATGGATCGATTCTAACACGTTTGCTTACGGTACACACGGCATGACTGCCAAAAATGCTGAGGCGGTGGGGAAGGTGACAATAGTAGCCTTCCACACAAGAATATTTACAATTTTCTTGGTGCAATGTTTGTGTGTACCTCCTGTCTGTGTGTGTGTATATATATGTATGTATGTGTGTGTATGTGTATGTATATATGTATGTATGTATGTATATGTATGTATGTGTATACAAACACACAGACACATAAACTAATACATTTATGCACTCACTACGGGGTTCTTAACCTGGGCTCTGTAAACCTGATTTTTTTTTCCAACTACATTTCAATATAGTTGGTTTCCTTTGTAATCCTCTGTACTTTATATATTTAAAAACATTATTCTGATCAGGGCTCACCAGATTGCCAAAGGGAACTATGACACAAAAATGGCAGGAACCCTTGCACTGGCCACAGGCCATGCCTGTGCCGGAAATTGGCTGTGCAGTTCTGGGAAAGTCACTCAACCTCTAAGAGTCCAAGCATCTCTCTAAGACTCCAGGTTACAGAGAAGATGCTGATCTGTACTAATAAAGAAGTTTCTCACAGTAAGCTCTCTTAAGACAGCCAATAATTTTTTTTAAATCTGTATCTATATTGCCTATATGCAAAACCCTAGTGTTGTAAAAGTAGGTCTGCTATAATGAGCGTTTCAAAAACTTGAATTTGTTCCAGTGTGACTGATATGATAGGGAATATGTTAAATATAAGGCAAATTCTGAGGTTGCTTCTGTGTGATTTCTTCCACTACGAACAATAAAAATGTAGAAAACTGAACCAATTTACAGTAACTCACAAGCTGCATTCCTTCCAATTTCTATTTCCTTTGTCTTTGTCAAGATAAAGTGCCATATTTATTACATATCGTTCAGCTAAGCAGGATCCGGGAGCAAAGAGCAGCTAATCTGCACCAACCCCACCCCCAACCCACCTCTGCCACAGCCTCCATCCTGGCCTGTCCAGGGGTCCGTGCAGCCCCGGGCTCAAGGAAAAGCAGTAACAGGAGGCTTCAGGGGCAGGCACGATTTATGGTGGTATCTATGCATCCCTTAACCATTTAACCTGTAGAAAACTGTGCTATCATTTTTATTAAGTGCCAACCTTTTTTTCAATGTGTCACAGGAGAAGTTTTTGAACATTGTGCCCCAACCTCATTCCCCCCACAAGCTCTGTAGTTTTTATTGCACAGTTTCGCAATAAAAACGACCAGCACATTGATACAACAGAAGTAATTATGCACAAGTTATCTCAATGGCATCTCCTGACAACAATGAAGTAAGTACTACAGGTTTCATCTGGCTCTGACAGGCTACATGACTTGTCCAAAGTCACACAAGCAGATCTTGAGCCCAGATGAACTCCATGTTCAGCATTTTTCTGTCCCTTCTAAGCTTCACCCACCTCCCCCTATCCCCAGAGGAAGGTAGCATGCAAGAGGGTAGAGACTAAAAGAAACTCCCCCAGAACAAAATCCCTGAAGTTTCATTCCAGGCTCCCATTTACACATCTACTATGCAGTAAAAACATACACCAGTACACTATGAGTACTGGAAATAACATAAGAAAATCAGTATTTCTACTTAAAACTTTTAAGACATTTAACACAAAGGAGAGAGTACTAGAAAAATTCAGTGTAGTTCATGAAAACTTCCCCCTTCCATTTCATGTATCTTTTTCTTGCAAGCAGATGGAAGAGCAGAAGGCAGTGTGGTGCAGTGCAGGAGCAATGGGCACCCCGGACCTGACCTGACTTTGAAGTCTGGCTCCACTGCTTAGTATCTGTGTGACCTTGGCCACATCATTTAACCTCTGAGCCTCAGATGCCTCATTTTCACAATGAAGGAGTTAGACCAGATAACCTCCAAGGACACTTAGGGTGTACAAAGAGAGTGAGGGAGGGAAATTTTGTATAAAGGTAGTGCACCCATGATCAGAATGAAAACTGCTGCATATTACAAGTATTTAGGTTGTATACACTGGAACTTATTGCTTAAATATCCACAAATTTGCATATCTAATATTACAATAAAAATATGCCTAACAATTCCTGAGGAACTCTGATTCCTATCATTTAGAATACCAGTTGACAAACACTGTATTATGTCATTTTAAAAATACATTTAACAAAATATGAATCTTAAGCTTTTCCCTTTCCTATTTAATAAGCATCCTGTATGCACAAAACTGCTCAAAAAATTAAAACCCATACAGCAAATAGTACAGGCAGTTCTGCTATGACACTGAAATATGCATTCCTAAAAATCAGCAGGCCATGCAAAATCATGAGAGAACCACCACAGGAAAATGGAGCTGAGGCACAAGGTTCATATTTAGTACCAAGGGAACACACACATACACACAAAGCATAGCATCCGCACCCCACCAACACACACACACACACACACACACACACATACACCACCCCTAGCTCAGATTCTCTCACTTAAGTGTTGCAACAGTCCTCACTCCCAGGAGCTCTCACCTCATCCTGGGTCAAGTACTCCCAAAGCACTCTGTCCTAGTTGGAGCCAGCCTCTTCACACAGAACCCAACATAGGCCAGCAGTGCCCTGCTTAACCCACAGAAGTCACCCCCTACCCATGCACACACCCCACCCATGACAAAATCATGAAAAATTCCACACTCAAATTGTTCCCTATTATGTGTGCATATGATACATGTGTCTGTATGTTATATGTGTGTGTATGTGTGTGTGTGTGTATATAAACTTAGTCTGAACTGTATATATATATATGTATATACATATATATATATACAGTTCAGACTAAGTGTATGTTTTCAATACAAGTGTTATAACAGAATAGCTTCCAGAACCTATGCATTCCTTGACATTAATGTATACCTGCAGAATATTTCAAGTAGCCTAGCAAAACAAATACCCTCTTGATTCAATCATCTTTCCTCACAAGAAGGCTCAGTACAATATTTAGAAATAATGATGGCTTTCCAAGGGAAGACGACAGACAACTAATCTTGTAGAAAATACTCATGACTGCTATTATTCCAAATAAGGCTAAGGGCAGAAAGGTTTATAGCTAAACAAACAGTCCCTATTGTTCATAAAGACATGTTAGCAACTATAAACAATACCAAGATTACTCCAGACCAGAAACAAACCCTATACTCGGGGCTCCAGAAAAGAAAAAGAATTGGGGAATTACTAGAACACATTTTATTTAGCTAAAGACAGCCTGGAATGTGTGTAGCCCACAAGTGTGTGAGCACACAATTGCTTATATAACATTATAAGGAATATGTGTGTATGCGTGTGTATATAGGTATAGAACACATACGCATGCATATATGTGTATATGTACATATGTATGTGTGTGTCAACACACAAGCCTGGTTGGGTGGCAGTGGGGAAGAAGATTATTTTAAGAAGATGGGCAAAGGAGGAAAATCGTCATCCAAGTCTCAATTAGGAGAGCAATTTAACACATTTTAGAGAAGTAAAAACACATCTGTGCACTAAATCTCCCAGAGATTCCTGCCAACATATAAGGGTGATACTTCTTTCCAAAAAAGCTTAATAACTTAAGGTAATTAAGAGGTAGCATGATGTAGTTGCTAGAAAGACTCAGAGCTGGATTCTAGTTCATCCTCTGAAATATACTGGTTGTGTGAAGCAGGAAAGACCAGGTAATCACTCGGTGCACTCCAAACAGAAGACTATGAATGAAAGAAATAGGACAGAGGTCTACAATGATAGGGGGAGTTTCTTCCCCAGAAGTTCATTACAGAAATGAAATCACAGATCTGATACTGACACATACACATGCACAGATACACATACATATACATGTTTGTTTGATATAAATCAAGGCGAATACACATTCAGAAAAAAAAATAGGGGTCAGTTTCTTATGCAATGTTTTCCTTTCATGAATTATTTCTCTTATCGTCAATAAAGATCTTTCTGAGTTACACAAAAATTTGACTTAAATTTAAGCCTTTCTAATACATACAATATAGGTACTCTTATTGAAATTGCTAAAAATAAGTGAATAAATTTTCCTCAAGCTTGCGCAGTCATATCATTAACAAGCACCAGGTAATTATGCAGTATTTAATTTATGCCACATAAAAAGTGAACTCCAGGAAACAGTGATGACACTATTATGGTGATATTTACATCTAAATATAAATATTTTCACAAAACTTCAAAATAAAATCAAAATTACTGATTTAAATAATTGATCAGGTCCAATCAAGCAAAATCAGGATACTGCCTACCTATGTGACTTTGGACAAGTCACTTGATGTCCCTAAGACTCAGTTTCTTCATTTACAAAGAGAGAAGACTGGATGAGATAGCCATGAAATCTGTAATTTTATAATCAGAAGAATGTACCTTCCACACCTGAAATAAAGGACTTTAAAGGCAACATACTATAGCGCAAAGAGCAAGACTGAGCAATCTACTATTTCCTGAGTGAGGTTTTGTATATTACTAAATAAAAGTTTCCGTTTCTTCAATCATATGTCACAGGGTGGTTGTAAAAATAAAATCAGATGATATGTACCTAAAGCACTTTGTAAACCACAAAGTAGTAAACAAATATTAAAATCAATTGACCAGATTAACTTTTTCCCTGAAATCACTTTCAATTGTTTTTGCTTTTTAAATCATTTTATCCTTAAGGACTTGCATTTTTATTTTTCAGATAATTTTGAAATTTCTAAAAATAAAAACACAGAAACAGAAAAGTATATAAACCTAATACTTGAAAATAAGTTTACTCGATGTCAATTATTTATAAAACTGATTGTAGTTTTTACTAATTTTTAGCTTTTATACTTTTCTTTATATTATTTGTATACATTTTAGATAAAATTATGAATTATTAAACTATATCATTATGTACCCTCATTAAAGACAAACTGACAAATTCCCCTCAGGCAGCTACCTGGTGCAGTGGATAGAATACTATGCTTGGAATCAGGAAGACCAGAGTTCAAATTCCACCTCAGACACTTACTAGCTGTGTGACGCTGGGCAAGTCATTTAACCTTTGTCTCAGTTCCCACATCTATAAAATGAAGATAATAATAGCACCTATCTTTCAGGGTTGTTATGAGGATCAATGAGATGATTACTGCTTACCACAGTTTCTGGCACATTTATAGTAAGCATTATTTAAATGTTAGTTATTAATATTATTAAATATTTAACTTTCTCTGGTAGACTTCTAATTATTTAGAAGAATTTGAAAAACCACTTGGAATTCCACATTACAACACAAACGCTGCATTAAATGTTGCATCCTAGAAGCAGAGCCAAGATGGCAGCATAGAAGCAGGAAAACTCCGTGAGCTCCTCCCATAACCTATCAAATATGACTCTAAACAAATTTTAGAGTTGCAGAACCCACAAAGTGACAAAGAGAAACAAATCGCTTGCTGAAGGCAGCCCAGCAAGTGGATAGGAAGGGTCCATCACAGCCTGCTGGGAGCAGAGCCCAGCCCTGCTTGAGCCTGTGGTTTTTAGCCCCAGGGCAGACCCGCCCAACAGCTTCTGGAGCAGACTTGTGGAGAGTGAATCACCAGCAGATGGGGCAGTTTCCAGAATTATCAACCTATAAATGCCAAAGACAAAGTAAAAGGTCAGCGGAACTCTGGTGGAACTGGGGGGGAATGGAGGCACAATCCGACCTTTGCCCCTAGAGCAAGAAGTAGGGGAGGTGCAGCAGCCATGCAAACGCCTCCATGTGGCTGCTTCAGAGGTTCTGGCCTGTAGATCATTAGGGGGCCAAGCAACCACTCAGAGGGTAATCGCTCTTGCTTTAACCTGACTGGATTTGGATCGCAGTCTTGAGTGGTGGTCCTGAGGTATGTGACCAGTGAGCCAGAGCATGTAGGGGCTGCAGAGACGGCACCCTCCTAATAACTCCAGCAGCTGGGAAAACCCCAACGATTTGGGACAAAGCTCTCCCCTCTGGAAGCCAAGTTCTACTGAGGCAAAGAGCTCAAAGGTCAAGTAATTGAGTGGCAACATGAGCAAGAAAAGGAAGCAAAGCAAGAACAGCAATCCAACTTTAGATTCCTTTTTGGGGGACAAAAAGGATCAAAGCATGGAATGGGAAGAAGACAACACAGTCAGAACTCCTGTACCAAAAGCTTCCAAGAAAAATATGAATAGGTTACAGGCCATGGAGGAACTCAAGAAGGATTTTGAAAAGCAAGTAAGAGAAATAGAGGAAAAATTGGGAAGAGAAATGAGAATGATGCAAGAAAATCATGAAAAGAATCAACAGTTACCTGACTGAAGAAAATAATACCTTTAAAAATAGATTAACACAAATTGCAAAAGAGGCCCAAAAAGCCAATGAGGAGAAGAATGTCTTAAAAAGTTGAATTTGCCAGATGGAAAAAGAATTTCAAAAGCTCACTGAAGAGAATAATTCCTTCAGAATTAGGCTGGAGCAAATGGAAGTAAATGACTTTATGAGAAATCAAGATACTATTAAACAGATCCAAATAAATGAAAAAATAGAAAGCAATGTGAAACATCTCACTGGAAAAACCAATGACCTGGAAAATAGATCCAGGAGAGACAATTTAAAAATTATTGGACTACCTGAAAGCCATGATCAAAAAAAGAACCTAGAAAGCATCCTTCAAGAAATTCTCAAGAAAAGTTGCCTTGATATTTTAGAACCAGACGGCAAAATAGAAATTGAAAGAGTTCACCAATCACCTCTTGAAAAAGATCCCAAAAAGAAAACTCCTAGGAATGTTATAGCCAGTTTCCAGAGTTCCCAGATCAAGGAGAAAAGCAGCCAAGAAGAAACAATCTGAATATTGTGGAAACACAATCAGGATAACACAGGATCTAGTAGCTTCTACATTACGGGATCAAAGGGTTTGGAATATGATATTCCAGAGATCAAAG
>CM053580.1:197534252-197626783 GCA_028627135.1 Pseudochirops cupreus | reverse complement strand
CAGGGTAAAATATGGTCATTCAATGAGCTGGAGGACTTTCAAGCATTCTTAATGAAAAAACCAGAGCTGAATAGAAAATTTGACATTCAAATACAAGAAGCATGAGAAGGTAAACAGGGAAAAGAAATCATAAAGAACTTATCAAAGTTGAACTATTTATATGCCTACATGGAAAAATGATAATTGTAACTTACAAAAGTTTTCTCAGTATGAGTTGAAGGGAATATAAATATCTGTGTGTGTGTGTGTGTGTGTGTGTGTGTGTGTGTATACACACACATATATATGTATGTATGTATATGTATACATACATATATTATGTCTATACAGGAGCGTATACGTGCATATGAATACATATGTGAGTGTGTGTATACATGTGTACAGGTCTACATAGACAGACAGCACAGGATCAACTGAATAAGAAAGGATGATATTTAGAAGGTGAAATTGAGAGGTGAGAGGAATATAATGAGAGGAAATGGGGAGAGATAGAATGGGGTAAATTATCACATATAGAAAAGGCAAGGGATAACTTAGACAATGGAGGGGAAGAACAGGAAAGCAAAAGGGAATAGGTCAACTTTACTCTCATTGAATTTGGCTTAGGGAAGGAATGACATACACACTAAATTGGATATATTGCCCTACAGGAGAGTAGGGGGGAAGAGTATGAGAGGGGGGATGATGGATGGGAGAGCAGATTGGGGAGGAGGGTCGTTAGAAGCATACACTTTTGAAAAGGGACAGGGTCAAAGCAGAGGATAGAACAAGCAGGGGGCGGGATAGGATGGAGGGAAATATAGCCAGTCTTTCACAATATAGACACTATGGAAAGGTTTTGTGTAACTGCACATGCACAAACTATATTGAATTGCTTATCTTCCCAGTAAGGGTAGGTGACAAGGGAAGAAGGGAAAGAATCTGGAATTCAAAGTTTTAAAATCAAATGTTTGTAAAATTATTACCATTATTATTATTATTATTATTATCATATACATGCAACTGGGAAATAAGATATACAGGCACTGGACTATGGAGATCCATCTTGCCCTACCAGAAAGTCGGAGGGGATATGGGGGAGGATAAAGGAGAGAGCAGATTGGGGGAGGGGGTATTCAGTGGGATTGCTGTTTTGGGGTGAAAATTTATAACAAAAAATCTTGTGGAAATGAATGATGTAAACTAAAAATAAACACAAAATTTAATTTTAAAAAATGTTGCATCCTACATAACTTATTAAAGTAAATTTCGCAGAAAACAAAAAGTCAGAATTAATTTTGTTTCCATGTTCTAAGAATCAGCATATCTTAAAGCTCTGTCTTTGGCCTTTTTCTTTTCTCTCTATGTACCTCTATGGCAATTTTATCTACCTCCAATGACCTATCACCTCTATGAAGATGACTCTTAAATTTAAATAGCCCCCATTTCTCCTCCGAATTTCAGTCCTGCCTCTCCAACAAACTTAGAAACTTATTTAATAGTATTATTATCTCTCTCTGATGGTTGAGAGATTAGACCAAACATCTGAATGAACTTTTAAGAATACGCACAGGTCTGCAACCAAAGCAAAATCTTCAATCAAATTACTTAAATCGCAAGATAAAGTACTGTTAACATTGAGTATGCTGTTTCCCATGGCGGGATGTAAGGTTCCTGAGGGTAAGGGCTGTTGAACATTAAATATGGACGTCCATAATAAACACATACAATCCAAAGACCAATCCTGACAAAGAGCTCCCATGCTTCCACACATAAGGACGCTGTATGAATATTATGAAGAAAATTAATAAGTTAAACTGGTCATTTATGCCCCCAAATCATCTTTTCTCTGATAAATGCCAGCAATAAAATTAAACCTTGGATCTCACTAACAGTAACTGAGTTCACAGCTCATAAATTCATAAAAGGCAATATAAATTAGCCACCTTTCAAAGAAACAAAGAATATGACGAAATTTAAACACCCACCTAACAGTTTCAGTCCTTCAAGTCCTCTGACAACATCACCTATTCGCACAGAACAAAGAATCCTAGGCAGAGGGGTCTATTAAGATTAGGAAAATGACTTTTTCAGGTGACTCTGGACAAGTCATTTAAACGCTAAAAGCTCTAGTTTTCTCATCAATTAGGGAGTCGAATAAGCTGATGTTTAACGCTGATGTTAAAAGCATTCTGAAAATCATAAAGCCCTATATGAAACAAAAGAGGAAAAAATGGGAAAGATTATATGATTCCAATCTTCCTTTTCAGGACTACTACTCCCAAGAGAGGGGGTAACTAGTTGGCTCAGAGGATAGAACACTGACTCCTGTAGTCAGGAAGATCTAAGTTCAAATCAACCTAAGACATGTGTGACCCTGGGCAAGTCACTTACCCTCAGTCTGCCTAACAGTGAAATGGGGATCATAATAGATATACCTGCAGAAGTGGTTGTGAGGATCAAATGAAATAATATTTGTAAAGGATTAAGCAAAGTGCCTGGCCCATAATAGATATATAATAAATGTTTATTCCTGACTGCCCTCCCTTCCTCACTTTATGAAAGTCACAGCTCAGCCACATCGGCCTTTTCACTGCCCCTATACACTACGTGTCATCTCAGTCTCTGCCTTTGCACAGAGCCATCTGTCTCATAAGCCTCTGCATTCCACTTGTCCTAACCTCTGCTCAAATTCTGCCTTCCTCCATGCAGCCTCTCCTGATCCCCACAGCAGCTAGCTCCTGGCCCTCCTGAATTTCCTGGGATTTGTTTTATAAATACTTAATTACATATGCACATGTTGTCTCCTCTGGCAGTATGTAAGGTTCCTGAAGGTAAGGGCTGTTTAATGTTTTGAGCTTTGTACTAGGAGTGCCTAGCACTGAGTAAGTGCTTAATAAGGACTTAAGGACTGATTGAGGAGGAGAATCAGGAAAGTGATAACGATCAAGAAGGCTAACATTTGCGGATATGGTTGTTTTGTCTTTTTGTCTCAGGAGTATCTTGTTCATCTTTGCATACCACAATGCCTTGCCCCAGTAAAGTCTTAATAAGTATTTGCTGACTGGAAAAGCATTTAGTTCTTCACACTGGCTTTGGAAAGGTATAAAAAGAGGTAACTGTGTGGAGCCCCTAATGATGCTAAAAGGGGACAAGACTGGAAGGGGAAAGAAGTGAGTTATTTCTTTCCTTCCTCTGTAACTGTTTACTATGTCAAAACTAATTCCTTAAAGGTAATGCAAAAAGTAAAATACAGTCTAAAGATTCCATAATGTTCTATGATAAAAATACGGATCATTAATTGTGTAGTTTAACAAATTTGTGATAAGTATGCACTTGAACCTCATGGTGACGTGGCAACTCAAAATCCCATTTGCCATGGATGCTGGAAGCCCAGCCAGTGAAGTATAATAAATGATTCATTCCATGTTGCCTTTTTCAAGTATAAACATCTCATGTGGAAAAAGAAATTAATGAAAAATTAAACTTGAAATTAAAGTTTACTAACTGGAAACAGCTAGCATCCAAGTAATGGCCCTTCATGCTCATTAGGAAATCATGTGTCTCTAAGTTTTATTTAAAACAAAAAATAATTTAATATACATGTTCATTTATATCCCTTAATTGCACTGGGCAACTTTGCTGATAAACACGATGCCTGCAGGGGAGTGACCTAATATGTCAATCTTTTATGTTGCAAGCAAAGCAATTTTTTTTAATCATCGAAAGAAAATGTTCACAAAATTTTCATTTTAAAGATTCTTTGCACACATATACGCTATATACGTGAATAAGTTATCTACATTTTTTTCCCTCTAGTCTAAGTCAGAAAGGTCATTAAACCTCCGCCCTTATTGTTTCATCTCTAAAAGGTGGGGAAACGGACTAGATAATCTCTAAGATATCTTAGCAACCAAATGTCATCAAGAGCTCTTCCTTTATACAAAAATCCATCAGCAGTTTATGGCAGTGGGAAAGGCCCTCCCTCCCCTTCTACACTGTTTCTAAGTAAGACTGGGTTTTGTTTGTTTGTTTGTGGTCCAGACCTGTGATTTAACTGGTGTGGGAAACTAGTTCTAGGTGTTCCAGTCCTCTTCCAGAGAACACTGTCTTCCATTGAAACAGGTCAGCAAAATTTATATATAACTTCTAGTCTTAATGATTTACCTGGGACAACACAAGGTGCTGAGTAAAGTTCCATTCAATTCAATAAACATTTATTAAGTGCCTACTATGTTCAGCTGTGTCTGGCTCTTCATGACCTTATTTGGAGTTTTCTTGGCAAAGATCCTGGAGTGGTTTGCCATTTTATAGATGAGGAACTGAGACAAAGGGGATCAAAGTGACTTGCCAGAGTCACACAGCTAGTAAGTGTCTGAGGCCACATTTGAACTCAGAAGGGCCAATCTTCCTGACTGCTGGCCCAGAGCTCTACCAACCGTGCCACCTCGCTGCCCCTCAACAACAACACAACAGATGTGCCAGGCCCTGTGCTAGGCTCTGGGGATACCAAAGAGGAAAAAGCCAGTCCCTGCCCTCAAGGAACCTAGAACCTTATGGCAAAAAAAAAAAACAACTAAGACAAACAATGTCTATGTAGTCAACAAAGAATTTCAAGCCATGTTACAATCCAATGTTAAAATCACAGAGGATGTTAAAATTGGAAGGGGTCTTAGAGATAAGATCTCCTGTTATTAGGGATTATGAGTGATGCAACCCTTGCGTCTTACAGATGAGAAAACTTAAGTATAAAGAAAACTGAACTGGAATATCTTCCAATTATCTTTTAAATCTACGCAAGCTAAAGAGGTAAATGAGCAGAATCGGGAGAACAATTTATACGATAATTTTATAAAGAAAAATAATTCTGAAAGGCTGATTAATGCAATGGCAAACTATGATTCCTAAGGACCTAAGATGAAGATTATAGAGATTATAGACTCAAAACACAGACAGAAACACATTTTTGGGCAGGGCCAATGAGGGAATTTGCTTGTTTTGACTATGGGTATTTTCCTTGTTCAATGGAATGGGGTGAGGGGTGGGGAACTGGATGAGAAAGAAAATTAATTTTGTTAAACAATAAAACTAAATTTAAAAATAAATCTAGGGAAGAGAGGAAAGTGATCAAGAGCTTCCAAAACCCTAAGCATTTTATTTCCATTCCAAACATTTCAGCCACAAAGCAAATGGACCGATTCTTGAGAAGTCATGGAATCAACTAAAAATAGAAGGCGTGGTATGGGACAGTATATCCTCCTTGGATGTCCAATCTCCATGTCATTGTTCCGAAGAGTACTAAGATGTGTAATAAAAACATAATATGGCTGTATTTTAAGTTGTGGCAACTGAGTTGCTTAAGCAACAAATTAAAAAGACCTATTTTACCAGGACAGATAAAATTATATTAATACAGAGAGGGTATATAACTAAGTTAGGGTGCACAGATTAAACAAAAGGTAAAAAGCCATGCTGTAAATTTTTAAGGACAAATTGCTTTTTAAACTTTTTTTTTCAGAGCTGCATGTGAACTACAGTAAAGATCTCTATGCCAATGCTCATTTTGAACAAAGAAGATCTCCAAATCTTTTATTTCACAACTTTACAAATTCTTCTAATAGCAGGAAAATGATACTTTGTCTAAATCATGCCTCATCTGCTTTGTTTTCATTTAGTTCTCACCAATGAAGCCTTCACAGCAGATAACAGTAGCCAAGACCATTTTTCACTTTTACAGCTTTCTCCTAAGTAGCTAACAAACCACCAGTAAAATTCAAGATCTCTTTGTTAAAAATATTTAATGAACAAAAATCTACTCAGTAACCTCTCTATGTGTATGATTTCAGAGTAGGGACCATCATCTATTTCTTCACATCAGCAAAAAAACAAACTCTGTACTGTGCACACCACACACAGGTGGCACAGAATAAACATTTATTCATTTACAAAGGATGGATAATTTCTGACCTTAAAGCATTTAACCACCAAAAACAGGAAGATAAGATGCATCTACAAATACATGAACACCTAGACACTAAACTTTATAAACAGCTGTCTAGAGCTTAGAGACACAGAGATAAAAGGCGGTGTAGATAAAGCAGAAACAGCAGAAGTGATTACTCCAATGAGGGTCACAAGCAGCTGAGGAAAAAAGGAAAGACCTCAGGTCGACTGCGGCATTTAGGCTAACACATGAAAGAAATGTAAGATCCTAAGAGGCAAATGGAATGTGAAAGTGCATTTTATTTCAGATCTAAATAATCGGAAAAATATCAGTCACTCATGGATAGGCCAAGCTAATACGATAAAAATGACAATTCTACCTAAACAAATTTATTTATTCAATGCCATACCAATCAAACTACCAAATAAATATTTCAAAGAGCTAGAAAAAATAATAACTAAAATCATATGGAAGAATGAAAGGTCCAGAATAGCAAGAGAATTAATGAAAAGAAATGCAAGGGAAGGAGGCCCAGCCATACCAGATCTTAAACTGTATTATAGAGCAGCAATTATCAAAACTACTTGGGACTGGCTAAGAAACAGTGGTGGCTCAGTGGGATAGGTTAGATACACAAGACACAGCAAGTACTCAATGACTGTAGAAACCTACTGACTGGTAAACCCAAAGAATCTAGCTTCTGGGATAAGAACTCACAATTTGACAAAAATTGCTGGGAAAACTGGAAAATAATATGGCAGAAACTAGGTATAGACCAACATCTTACACCATACACCAAGATAAAGTCAAAATGGGTACACAATTTAGATATAAAGGCTGATAATTTAGCAAATTAGGGAAGCAAGGAATAGTTTACGTGTCAGATTTATGGGGAATGGAGGAATTTATGACCAAAAAAGAGACAGAGAACATTTTGAAATACAAAATGGATAATTATGATTAAATTAAATTGAAAAGATTTTGTACAAACAAAGCCAATGAAACTAAGATCATGAGAGAAGCAGAAAACTGGGAAACAGTTTTACTTTACAGCCAGTGTCTCTGATAAAGGTTTCATTTCTAAAATATACAGAGAACTAAGTCAAATTTGTAAGAATAGAAGTCAATCCCCAATAGACAAATGGTCAAAGGATATGAACAGTTTTCAGAGAAAGAAATTAAAGTTATCTATGAAAAAATGATCTAAATCACTACTAATTAGAGAAATGCAAATCAAAACAACTCCAAGGTACCCTACACATCACACCTATCAGATTGGCTAATATGACAAAACAGGAAAATGGTAAATGTTGGAGAAGATGTGGGAAAATTGGAACACTGATATGTTATTGGTGGAGTTATGAATTGATTCAACCATTCTGGAGAATAATTTGTAATTATGTCCAAAGGGCTATAAAACTGTACATACCTTTTGACCCAGCAATACCACTTTTAGGTCTGTATTCCAAAAAGATCATAAAAATGGGAAAAGGATCCACATGTACAAAAAAAATTTATAAGCTCTTTTTGTGGTGGCCAAGAATTGGAAAGTGAGGGGATGCCAATCAATTGGGGAATGGGCTAAACAAGTTATATATATATATAAATGTAATGGAATACTATTTTTCCATCAAAAATGATGAGCAGGCAGCCTTCAGAAAAACCTGGAAAGAACTGATGGTGAGTGAAGTGAGAAGAACCAGGAGAACATGGTACATTGTAACAGCAACATTGTGAAAAGAATACTTTTGATAGACTTGGCTCTTCTCAGCAATGCGAGGATCTAAGAAAACTCCAAAAGACTCATGATGGTAAATACTTTTCACACCCAGAAAAAGAACTATGGAGTCTGAATGCAGATCAAAGCATACTATTTGCTCTCTCTTTTTGTTTGTTTTCTCTTTCTCACGGTTTCTCCCGCTGGTTCTAATTTTTCTTTACAATTCAACTAATGTGAAAATATGTTTAATATGAATGTATACATACTTGGGGAGAGGGGAGGAAAGTAAGGGGAAGAAAATTTAGAATTCAAAATCTTATAGAAATGAATGTTAAAAACTAAAAATAATTTAAAAGAAATTATCTGGAGAAGGAAATGTCAAACCATTCCTGTATCTTTGCCAAGAAAACCCCAAATGGGATCACAAAGAATCAGATGTGACTGAAATAACTGAATAACAAAACAATACAGCTAAATAACATTGAGCTTGCAATCTGTTAAAACTCTCCAAAAAGCTATTTTCTAGACATTCATTCCTCCTCCATTTTGCAATTGTAAAGTTGATTTTTTTTTAAATCGAAAGTGTAATACTTTACATTTATATTAATTTCACCAGTGCTCAAGTCATAATAGATGCTAACCAGATGCTTACTGACTGACTGGGTTGCATTTCATTAAATTCAGCCCATTAAGAGGGTTTTGCATCCTTGAGGGAAAAAAAAAAAAAGAAAGTACATTTTAGACACAGGCCACCAGGAGGAAGAGAAAGGAGGAAAGAAAGTAGTTTTAGGTGTCAAAAGAACTACCAAGTGAAAGGATCAAAGAAAGCAAGCACAGAAAAGCAAATTTTGAGAAACCAGCAAGACAGAGGTCTTGAAGAAGAAATAAAAAAGGCAAACATTATAACTGGAGTGAGAATTGTGTATTAGTAAGGGGTAAAAAAAAATTTTTAAATATATATAATGAAAAAAGAATTCAATTTATAGGCAGAAGACTAGGTCTCTCTCAATAGTGGTTCTCCTTAATACCTATGTTGACCTTGAACAAGTCGGTTCACTTCTCCTTGCCTCAGTTTTTCTCACCTGGAAATGGGTTCTGATTAGCTCATTTCTAAGGTCAACTTCAGCTCTCGATTCTTTCAGCTTCTATGAATTGTCATAGACCTCTGTGATCAGTTTTTGGGAGGTCAGGGACAGGAAATTTTGCAGGTATGAGTAGATTTCAATTGGCATCATTGGCGAAAATACTCTAAATGATATCATAAAGCTCATGGAATATCAGAGAGTACCTGTCTCACAAGGTCGTTTTGAGGGTCCAATGAGACAAAATACAACTAAAGCCATTTCTGAAACCTTAAATTGCTGTATAAACATCAAGTGTTAATGGTGATGATGCTGGCAGTGGTGGGAGTAGCAACAGCAGAAAAAATATTTCTCTTGCCAGGCCAATCTACGGAAATAAGGCTTCGAAATTCAGATCCAGTTGGCTACATGAAGTAACTGATTCTATTTAAACACCTATAAACAGAAAGCTGCTTCTAAAGTATTGTAAAAACTTCACATTTTTAAAGCCCTTGGAGGGCAGAGATTGTTTTACTTTTGTATTGTAACATAGAAGACACTTAATAAATGCTTGCTGATTGAGTGACTGGCAAAGCTTCACTAGACTCCAGGTGCAATGTGTTTTGTTAGTTGTTAGTTGTCTTCAGAAAACGGAAAGACGAGGTTACTTCTATTACTGATGTAAACATAATAATGGAGGGGAAGGGGGAAAGGAAAAAGTGTAAAAGCCCAGAGATCTTTTATTTTAATCTACTCCCCAGGTGAAATGTAGAACTTCTTGAAAAAATAGCTTTTTCTCAGCCGAAAATGTTTATCCTTCCATTTAAATGCCAGAAAACACAGGTAGGGATGAAATTTCCATTTCTGACTATAAATACTACATGACATTATTAATACCTACACACTAGGAATAATGAAGCAACGTCCTCAAGTGTGGTCCTTTCCAGCATTAAACCTATGATCCTGTGAATACCAAACAGATTAGGTGTTCACAATAAGGACACTGATTCAGGGGTTGTCCATTCCCTGTCTCATTTCTTACCTAGCCTTAATCCCTGAATGGGCATAGCCTCAGTCAAAATGAGACCTGTTAAAGACATTAGCTTAAAAGGGCCACGGTCTCCTGCTGCATCAGGCCATCTCCAGTCATCCTGATCTCACCTCTGGACCCAGAGGGCTCTGGAGGAGAAAGTAAGGCTGGTGACTCTGCACAGCCCTCCCTCACTTAAATCCAATTCTCTTGCATGCTATGATCACCTCCCTGGTGTCATGGTCCTTTTCAGGAATGAAGGACAAACAACAACTGAATCATCCAGAAAAGGTTAAATTATGCTTCATATCCTCAGTTTAAGAAGGTAGGGGAAGTATAACATACTTTTAGAAACTGCCATAAAATGGCTACATATAATATTACTTTTAAAGACCATGTCTTTGCTTCTTGAAAGAAATGTTCCCATCACTTGTGCAGAAACATTTCATTGTCCCACAATGCCTGATGAATAAGTTAATACAGTATTTAATGTTTGATTATTCTGGATAAAGGGCAATCATTTTATAAAATGAAGACATCCTCCAATTTACCTTTTTTTTTAGCCCAGTCAATAGTAGTTCTGCTTAAAAGTAACAGACAGATTTATTAGATTTAACTCCATTCCTTGATTGCAAGTATCATTTCTACTTGATATGATACACATAAAACCCTCATCAAGCATCAATTACATTATTGTTTTTGTTTTTAAACCAGTAAGAAGTCACGTTGTTCAACTTGTATCCAATTAAAAATCTTCACCTTTGGAAAAAAACAAAACTGATAGACTACAAAATCCCTGAAGGCAGCAACCATGTTTCAATCATCCCTGAATCCCTCAGGGCTCATAAATGGGTACTTTCCCTCTGAGAAAAACGGAGTACTTACTATTTTTATTAAATAATGAAAAAATTACAATAAAATAATGGTCTTTCCCATTAGAACACTTTTAAGTGTCAAAATAGATGACAGGTGACATATGGAATTTCCCTTTTTCCCTTTTTTTTTTTGCCAACCTGAGAGTTAGAGCTAACACATGAATTTACCACAGAGTCTTATACACAATAGGTGCCCAACATACGTATGGTTGCTTCCAATAGCAGGCATGAAGAGAGCTAAGCTCTATAGACTGGTAGGAATTAGGAGAGACAGAAAGCTTTTGAAACTATCTTTATAGTGACCTGAACTTCTATACTATCTGATCCTGACAGAAATACTTAGTCTTACATCAACAAGTTTTTAAAGCTATACCTTAGATTTACCAAGAGAAAACATATTATTAATTTTTTCTGAGCTGTTGTCACTCACATTTCATACATGTGGAAAATCATGAAAAGCAAAATGTAACAAACACTGGAGAGGAAACAATTACTTTGGAATATAAGTTTCTTGCTTTTCATTCAAGCAAAAATATGCTCTTTTTAAAAAATGTTCAAATGATGAGGTAACACATTGTTTCATGAAATAGCTTTGTATTTGGAAATTATTTAACCTCCTTTAAATTTTAATTATGTTTTAGGATCACTATAGTCATTCATACTGTTAACATT
Source organism: Pseudochirops cupreus (assembly GCA_028627135.1). NCBI lineage: Eukaryota > Metazoa > Chordata > Mammalia > Diprotodontia > Pseudocheiridae > Pseudochirops > Pseudochirops cupreus. The sequence goes on along the minus strand of CM053580.1, from coordinate 197,615,502 downwards.
AAAGGGGAATTTAAAACATTCCTCTCAGGTAGTTCAAGTTTTTTTTTTTTAAATGCAAAGCTCCTATCTGCAAAAAGTCATCTATTTCAAGTAAATTATGTTTCCATTCTGAAAGCAAAACAAATGTTCTTGTTTCCAAAGATTTTGTAACTTAGTTACCTATTACTTTTTTAATATGACTTCTAGAACAAAATATTTTATGATCACAATATGCTACTGAACTTGAATATTAAGCCTTGGCAGTGAAATAGATCTGTGCTATTTGCTTACTGAACATACTACCACTTATTTTTCTCTTCACTTTTTTTTAGATCTAAGTATCTAGCATCTAGCACACCTCAAAAATTCTCCAGAACCCATAATTGTGACTGGCCTGTATTATTTTTGCTTTGCTATCATAGCTGCTCCATGTAAGAAAGGCAACTAGGTCTCGGTGGGTAGCTGTTAAAGGGAGTAGGGTGCAATTTTAGCCTCTGTGAAAGATGCTCATTCTTGAAAAAGTACAAGAGAGATTACAGATCAGATCTTAGTATGCGTTATCTACAATTAGGTCCTGATTAGTGCAAATAATGAATCCCATGAAGTGATTGCCTATATTTGAATTCACATTATTTAAAATAATAATTGTATAAAATACGGTCATTGGATCCAGCCCAATGGAAATATGCAATACAAATTAAAATAATATGACCACTTCATGGGATTTGTTATATTACTTGTACTAATAAGGACTTAGTTATACTGAACTTAGAAAACAAGACTTGAATTTGATCAATAAAGACCATCAAGAAAAGTAGCTCAAAATATGATAGCATTTTAGAATGTGCTACATTTTTCTAGAGCTAGAAAAACTTCTTAATGTAAGTTAGACCCAAAGGACCAGAGTTATACCTATGGAAGTGCAAAAGCGTAAACAGTGTGAAAACAGATTGAGTTAGTTACAACTAGCAGCAAAGACACAGGATAATAATAAAAGATAATAAAGGATGAGAAGATAAGAGGTAATAATAAATCTTTTTTTCTCTTTTCCTGTCCTTTTTCTCTGCCCATCCCATCCTCTTTCTCTTCTTCACCACCTCTTCCAAGTCTCTCTCTTACTCACGCATACAATATACTGCCATAAATTAGAATGCTATTAATGCAAATATCCCACATTTTAAGAAAAAATGAAAGGTCAAAAAGTAGCTCTAAACTTTTTTTCTCCAGACATTAATAAATGCCCAACTCTGAACATAAAATGTTTACATTTAAACTAATTGCCTTTGTGTTCATTTTGTGCTTTTGTTTATTACATTACATTAGGATTATATGTAAATGGTTGAATATATACAGGTGTGAAAACAAAACCCAAACACTATAGAGAAGTGCAGACTTTTTTAAGAAGATGTCCTTTGTTAAAACGCTTGTTGTAGAGAAGGCAATACAAAGACTGCAGTATTAAATATTGTAAAGAGCTTGCTTTTACTATGAAATGCACTTTTCATTCAAAAAAGACTCTACCAAAACCATTTCCACAAGAAGTTTCTATAAACTTCTATAAACCCACAAGATCTGGAAATTTTCATTACACTACAAAACATCCTCTCCCCTCAAAAAAAACATTTCAGCAGTTATTTACTTCAAGTGAACCTCCAAGTCTTGGCCCTGCTGAAGGAATTGTGAAGTAGAATTGTTCCAGAATTATAAAAATTCTCAAATGAACGTGAAATAATTCAATATGACCTTGCACCAGGTTAGGAAATTTATCCAAGACATAGAGGTACAAAACATGCTTCCATGACTTGTGAATTTAAATTCCACTGAAAACCTAGGGTATAGAATCAAAGCTAGACTTGGTAGAAAATGGACTATTCAAAGGTATGCTTAATAGTCAAAATGACAAAATTGTGTTTTAAAGATCAAAAATGAAAGAATGTAGATCACAATCTTGTAAATGCAACAGAAAATCATATAAATCAAGGGACTGCAGTAAAAAGGGAGGCATACTGAATATTAAAGGACATATTACATATTAAAATATTTTAAAGATGTAAAACATTATAGGGTTTATTGTATATCATCAAACTTAATTAGTTTACTTTATCCTAATTAATTCATACAACACTGTATCTACATGCACGTGTTTAATTCAACACTATAAATATTACAGTATGCTAAGAGCACTGCACTATTCACTGAAAGAATACAAAAATTTAAAAAGAAATGGTCTCCACATTAATAGAGCTTATGGGGCTCTATGTATATGTATATACATTTGTGACAAATCTTAAGGCAAAATGGTATAAGACCCTGAAATATCAAATCACCATTGTATAAAGTTATTACCACTTACTGCACAAGGCAGAAAAGGACAATGATGAAGGAAACATATGAAAGAAAGAGATCTTTTTACTAAATTAGCCCCGATCCTCACAGTCTGAGAAATGTGTTCAATTTCAAAGGCTTCCTATTTGGATACTTAGCACAAACTAGAAAGGTACTTTGGAACTGATTCAAAGGTACGGTAAAGAGCACCTGGGCTTCCTAGCAAATAAGGCAAAACAAAATGGTGTGGAAGAATGAAAAAAACCCTCCTCTGGAGTCAGAGGATTTGGATTCAAATACTGCCTCCAATGATTACTATGTGACCTTGGGCAAGTCCTCTAACCTCCATGGTTCTCTATTTCCTTTATCTATAAAATGAAGGATTTTGCCTACAAGTTCCTTCCTATTCTAGATCTATGATTCTGTCCTCACAAACAACTGACATAGTCTTTACCTAGGGGTTCTTCTAAGGCTAATGTGTTCCCTGGAAAAGATAGGTTCTATACAGAAAGCAGAAATATATGAACCTTTATTGAGTCAGTCCTTCTTCTATGGCTCTCTTCCCATGCATATATTTATCCAGCACTTCTGGATAGTTAGGTGACTAGGTCTACAACAGAGACATTCCCAGCTCATTTATATTTACCACCAGTTTTAACGGTTTACTATTAGTTACTGCATTCAATACATTCTAGAGCAGTGGTTCTCAACCTTCCTAATGCCACGACCCTTTAATATGGTTCCTCATGTTGCGATGACCCCCCCCAACCATAAAATTATTTTCATTGCTACTTCAAAACTGTAATTTTGCTACTGTTATGAATCGTAATGTAAATATCTGATATGGAGGATGTATTTTCATTGTTACAAATTGAACATAACCCACAGGTTGAGAACCGCTGTCTAGAGGAACTTCTTTACATCCCCTTTTTTAAAAATCTCAGAATTGATTTTCATTTAATATTTTTTTACACAAATGCATTATAACTGATTCATGCATATACCGGCTTTTCTAAAAATAATTTTAAATATTGCCTAGCAGAACTCTGGCGTTGGAAGGTAGGTAAATCTAATCAAGGGATTTCCTGAAACAAGAAATCATTCTTTATCATCCTGCCTCTGCTTCAAAATCCCAGGGGCAGGGAATGTCCCTGATTCATGTCTCCAGCTAAGTCACTGGCATGAGTGCTGAACAGAGCATGGCCAAAGGCTGAGAAGTGGTCAGTCTGCCGCTCTTCATCACACCAGGTAAAGAGGGACACTGCACGCATTTTACTCACTTCTGTATCAGCTTATCCATACTATCAACCAGTCCCAATGTATACGTAATCGGCTATCAGGGCACGGAAACTCACATTGTAAAACATGCTAAATTTCTGGTGGCATGTGTATGTGTTCTGCATTATTGGGAACGGGGATAAGCATTTATGTAGCACCTACTAAGTTCTATGGTTCATGGAGTAATGAAGAGTTGAACTGACTGAACAACAATGAGCAACCAAGTGCCAGACACTGTGCTTAGGCACTTGACAAATATTATCTTGTCTGACAGTCACAACAACCCTAGGAAGTCAGTGCGGTTATGATCCCCATTTTTCAGACTTGCCCAGGGTCACACCACTAGCAAGTGTCTGATGCCACATTTCAACTCAGATCTTCCTGATCCCAGGCCCAGCGTTCTATATACTGTGCCACCTAGCTTCACTGGGATACATGGGAAAAGGATCACTCATAGAGGAGAAGGATGTGTCCCAACTCCAAAGTACTCTGGGATACAAGACTGAGAATTTTTTTTTGTAAGTTGTTTCTTCTTTTAACCACCTAATCCTAGGGTTCTTAAACTGAAGTATACTAACTTTAAAATATGTATGTATGTATGTACGTATGTATGTATATACATATATTTGGGGTAGCTAGGTGATGCAGTGAATAGAGCACCAGCCCTGAAGTCAGGAGGACCTGAGTTCAAATCTGGCCTCAGACACTTAACACACTAGCCATGTGACATTGGACAAGTCACTTAACCCCAATTGCCCTGCCCTCCCCCTTAAAAAAAAAGAAAAAAATACATATATATATATTTTTTTTTTTTGGAGGGGGGGTTGATAACTATTTGAAACTATTTGGGTTCCTTTATAATTACTCCTATGCATTCTATTTTATGCATTTAAAAATACTTTTCTAAGAGGAGGTCATCTATACTTTGCCAGATTGCCATAAACATCTATGGATACACAAAAAAGGTTAAGAAACCCTGTCTCAATCCCGTTCCTTCCTTCTAGTTCTACCTATTTGCTTACAGCCTCATTCCCCCTAATTAAAATGGTATCGAGGAATTTAGGGGAAATCAAATAGTCCAATGCCCCATTTTACACAAGGAAACAGGCCTAGAGGAGGTGATATAATTTGACAAAACTCACAAACGAGTAAAAAGCCAAAACTAGAACCTGGGCCTACTTACTTTGAATCCAAAGTGCTTTCCCAGGTACTATGCCACCTCTTGTGTAGGAGAGTGATATTCCTAACTTAGATAATCAATTCAATTCAACAAGCATTAAGTGAATGCCCAATTCACTATTAAGCATTATTTTAGTTCCTGGAGATAAAAGACAAAAAAATAAATAAATAAGAGCCCTGCCCTCAAGGAGTTTATACTCTGCTACAGGAACATTTTATGTACACAGATGAGGCCACACAAAATTAATGCAAAGTAAATACAAGACAACTTTGGCAGGAACAACACTAACCAGAAATCAGTCCAGGTTCCCCAGCCTCTAGAGCAGCGGTTCTCAACCTTCCTAGTGCCGCGACCCTTTAATGCAGCGCCTCATGTTGTGGTGACCCCCAACCATAACATTATTTTCGTTGCTACTTCATAACTGTAATTTTGCTGCTGTTATGAATCATAAGGTAAATATCTGATGTGCAGGATGGATTTTCATTGTCACAAATTGAACAGAATCCACAGGTTGAGAACGGCTGTCTAGAGCGTGGAGCACCTGACCTTGGATGCAAGGTGGAGATTCTAGGAGGCTTTGGCAAGGAGGGAGAGGAATCTCCTGGAGTGCAAAGGCACAGGCTAAAGGTGGAATTCTTACTATGGGGAAAGGCATGTAGACCAGTTGGCTGAAACGCATACTGCAGGAGGGAGAGCAATGTAAAATTAGTCTTCAAAGGCTGGTGCAAGATAATTAATTCTTCTTTTTCTTTTTTGGAGAGGTAGGGGTTTGGGGAGTGAATTTCCCTCTCAGTAAGGTTAGAAGTGTAATAACCACGTACAGGCCAGATCGCTTCTTCTAATAAGGGAGAGCATAGTTCATAGGGTTGTTGTGAGGATTAAATGAGGTCAGTCAAGCAAGCTCGCATTTATTAAGGTCCTACTATGGGCCAGGCACCGTGCTAAGCACTGGTAATATGAAGAAAAGAAAAAGGCAGCCTGCCCCCAAGATCACAGCCTAATGGGGGTACAACATGCCAATCCCTGTACACAAACGAGATTTATACAGCACAAATTGGAGATAATTAACAAACGGAAAGTACCAGCATTAAGGAGGATCAAGAAAGGTTTCTTGCAGAATGTGGGACTTTGGCTGAGACTAGAAGGAAGACAGAGAAGACAAGACAGGGAGATGAGGAATGATTTCCAGGTATGGGAGATACCCAGTGAAAAAGCTGAGCGTCTCAACACAGGCTATCAAATATGAAGAACAGGGGCGGTTAGGTGGAGCGGTGAATAGAGAGCACCAGACCTGGAGTCAGGAGGATCTGACTTCAAATCCGACCTCAGACACTTAACACTTACTAGCCCTGTGACCTTGGACAAGTCACTTGACCCCAATTGCCCTGCCCCCCCCCTCCAAAAAAAAACAAAAACAACCAAATATGAAGAACAGCAAGGCCAGTGTCACTGGATCAAACAGTGGGGGCAAAGAAGGTAGAAGAGTGGAAAGATACAACGGTCAAGTTACAAAGGGTTTTATAAACCCAGAGCCTGGAGGCAAAAAAGGAGCCACCGGAATTAACTGAATAGGGAGATGGGACCCTCAGACTTGCACAGTAAGAACTGACAGCTCAGTGAAGGACGACAGTCTAGAATGGAGAGAGACATGAGGCAAGAAGAGCAAAGGGCATGCGATTGCGGTAATTCAGAAATGAGGTTATGAGGGCCTGCACCAGGGCTCCTAGCTGTGTCAGAGGAGAGAAGGGAGCATATTCCAGAGCTATTAGGAAGACAGACACAATTGGGCTTGGCAACTGATTGGACTTAGGGGGTGGAGTGAGAGTAGGAGTCAATGGTGACACCTACTTTTGTGAGCCCAGGTGACTGGGAGGATGGTGGTATCCTTAAGAGTAATAAAGAAATTAGCAAATAGTGGGGTAAGGGGGAAGGGGTTAGGTGGGGTGGAGAAAATGAGTTCCATTTTGCACGAGTCTACAAGACATACAATTCAAGATGTAAATAAATATTAGCTATTAGGTATAAAGTCACCCAATCTGAATCTGTTTTTCATCTATAAAATTATGGGAGTGGATTGGATCACTTCCCAAGTCTCTTCCAGTTTTAACTTTCTGTGATCTATAAGCAACATAACTTCCTAAACCAATAAGAACTATAATATCCCTAAAAAAAATAACTGACATTAGAGAACATTTTTAAAGTGTGTGAAGTACTCTTTTTCCCTCTCACAAGAGTCTCATGAGATAATTATCCTCATCTTATAAGCAAAATGAAAGATTTTTTTACCCACAGTCATATAAACAAGTGTCAGAGACAGAATTCAAAACTGGATCCACCCTTGACTCTGAACTCAGTATTCTTCATCACATCAAGTTGCCTCTCATATAATTCAGCTAATTTTAAGATTGGCCTTCTAATTTCAACTTTCATTGATATGGCTTTTGGTCCTAACACGGACACCTGAATTCCTTTAAACTGTGGAAAATTAGCCAGTTTGAAAACACACTATTTACTTAAACATCTTTTAATTCTGAAACTTCTTGAGGAAAAAGATAAAGCTGGATGTCTATGTTTGTTCACTTATCCATAACATTTATGCAGCAGCCATAAGGAATAGGACTGATTGACATTAGGTATTCTGAGGGGTTACAGGAAACAGGAGATGTAAGCTTTGTCCAAAACAGTATGTTTATAATCTAACAGGGGGAAAAAATGGCAACACAGGAAGAACAGGAAGTATGTGCACATCCCAGGCAGAATAATAATAGTCACGAGAATGATAATCCTAACAGTCATAATTGTCATAACTGATGCTTAAAACACACGAAAGTTGGCAATGCTCTTCACATACATGGCCCAAATGGATCTGCATGACCACCTTGTTAGAGAAGTTCCCCACGTACTTTTATCTCCATTTTACTGATAAGGAAACAGCATTAAGTGACTTCTCTGTGGTCACATAACTAACTAGTGAGTGTCAGGAACAAGATTCAAATGAAGAATCTCTGCAGACTGCAAGTTCAATGAGACATGCCACAACTACTTTCAAACTCTGAAGGTACTCCAGACTATTAAAGTTGCTCTATAAAAGAATAAGACCAGCCAGAGAAAAATGAAAAGAGCAGATCTTTATTTGATGTGTTCTAACTGACCAAAGGGAAGACCTGAAGCTTTGGGAAACCAAAGCTGGAATCAAGGCAGGGGGAGGCAAAGCCAACAAAAAACTACCCCCATGAAATGGTCTCAACCACATCAGGGAGAATACGGGGGGTTTAATGATCATTCTAATGAGGGCCTGCTTTGTAGCATTGTTGTTCCCAGCTACAATTCTGTTAAATACTGAGATTATTCCTAATCAGTGTGTGAGAACCTGGGGTCCCATCAGCTCCATTGGATAACATGCCATGGGTCTGAGAGCCAAAAACCTCCAAAATTAGGGCAGTGTGCTGAAACCTCAGCCTGGGGCAGGCTACAATACCTCCAACACCAGTGGACAAGTCCAAAACAAGGTACAGTGGGCTAACACCAGTTCCACAGTAGGATATCACAAACAGTAAGGCAATCCACCTGTCAGCCAGTGCAAGAAGCCATCCACCTACTTGTCATCAGTTACATAGGCCAGAATCAAAGGTCTCTATAGGAAGAAGGAGGGAAGGTCTCACTCAAATGATGTGATTGACTGGCTTCCTCCCTCTAATGTTGGACAGGAAGTAGCATGCTCCAGGCAAGTCAAATCACCAGTAACAACTTGACAATTGTCCCTCAACCCCTGATGGAGAGAGCACAGGCCGAAGACCCTTGGGAATGAAGTATCTCCTAATTCACCCAACAGTTTCCAGCCCAGTGCCACAGCTCCTTTGGAGAGGAGAAATCATTGTGGAGAAGGGGTCCACATTCCTCATCACTACCAGTAACTGCTGGCCAACTCTAAACAATAGAAAGATGGTAGCAGAGGAGCCCCAGGGTATCTAGGTGACCTACTGGACAGAGACTATGCCTGGAGTCAGGAACACTTGAGTTCAAATTTGGTCCAGGACACTCACTAGCTGCATGACTCTTAGCAAATCACTTAACCTCTGTTTGCCTTACTCTACTGGAGAAAGAAATGGCAAACCATTCTAGTGTCTCTGCCAAGAAAACTCCAAAAGGGATCACAAAGAGTTGATACAACTGAACAACAACCAGAGCCCCATAAGTGGCAGCAATCCCCCCACCCAGGTCCCGCCTTCAGTCAAGCCCTCAAAGCCAGAGAAGCAACTCCTGCCACCCAAAGGGAAAGCCAAGCCAGTCACTGAAGCAGTAAGGCCTCAGAGGAAAAGAAGGAAGGCAGAGTGACCTGGGCAAGCCAAACTACCATCACCACCTCGACCATTTCCTCAGATCCTGATGGAGACAACCCAGGGAACTGATCCCAAGAACTCATGGAATAGCAACGCTCTAGAAAGAGTTAAATGAAATGGAGTAAAATGAGCAAGACCAGAAGAATAATTTATATTACAACATCATTAATAGAAAAATGAACAATTTCGAGGTTTTTTATAAACTCATGAAGACTTAAATAAGCAGAACCAGGAGAACAATTTATACTATAAACCCACTATAACACAAACTACTTTGAAAGCTACAAGAACTATGATCAATATAATTAACATTCGTGATTTCTGAGGATCAACAATGAAACATGTTATCCATTACATAGCAGTAACGGATTAGAGTCAGAATGAGACACATTCTTGTATACAGGCACTGGATAAAATTATTTTGTTTCACTAATCATCTTTGTTTTAAGAATTTCTTTTCTCTTCTTTTTTCAATGGCCTGAGGAAAGGCAAATAGAGAAGCGATACAGATGAGAAATTTTGCATGTACTTTCAAATGAGGTCATTGTATTATTAATTTCACAGAGACCTCTCACAAGGTGGGAGTAACGTGTAAATGTATGTCATGTAAAAACAAAACACAACAACAAAAATGGAAGTGACAGGAAAAGGGCCAGTAAGGCTTCCAGTCCACTGCCCTCAGCCGCTGTCCTGAGAAGCAGCCCCGAGAGAGACTTATCCTGGCAGCTGCTCCTAGGGGTCCGCTGAACACTCTTGTTTAAAAAGCTGCTGCTCCTGTGGGTCCCCTGAACACTCTTGTTTAAAAAGCTTCATCTTGGCAGGCAGGCGGCGCAGTGAACAGAGTCTGGAGTCAGGAGCACCTGAGTTCAAATCTAACCTCAGATACTTAACACTAGTCTCATGACCTTGGGCAAGTCACTTAACCCCAATTGCCCTGCCTTCCCCCCCTCCAAAAAGCAAAAATAGAGTTTCATCATCATAAACTCACGTGACTTTATCAATGAAAATTACATTAAAGCAGAGGCATGACCATCAGCTTTGCTGACACGCTCCAAGGAAAAAGGTCCCTTTTTCACAGGACTTGCAGGTTCTACATATGTTGTCTAACTCACCAGAACGTGGTGAGCTCCTTAAAGCAGGGACTGTCATATTTTCTATTTCTATCACCAGCACTTCAAGTTTTTTGCATGTAGAAAGCACTTAACAAATACTTCATTCTTTCGCTTATGTCAAGGAGACATGTGAGTAGGCTTACCTACCAATTAGCAAGGTAAAAAAATGCATGCAAGTTTATCACATGGAATAATTGATTTCAATTGATAAGATTAAGAAAAATTCCCCCAAAAATAAGGTCAAAGAACATGAACACATATTTTCAAAGGAAAAAAATCCAATAATGAACCATATTTTTAAAAATGCTCTGAATCACTAATAATTAAAGAAATGCAAATTGAAGCCACTTTGTGGTTCCATATCACACCCATTAGATCTGCCAAAAGCTGTCCAATCCTGAAAGTCAACACTGTTCGGTTTGAACTCCAAGGAACAAGATGGACCCCTCAGGGTAAGTTGATCCGGGGAAATCTCACCATTATGTAGATTCTGCTCTGAATACTCACCACCTTCCCAACTCCCTCAGCCCCGTCCCCATACTTACTGGAGAGCTGGAAGGTGGAACACTAAACTCCTCCCAAAGTTTTCCTTTATAGAAGGCTTTATCTGGGCTCTCCAGCTAACTCTCCACTTTCTCTACAGCTTTGCTTGGTTTGAACTCCAAGGAAGAAGATGCCCTGTCCAGCCCCCAAGTGCATACTCCAAACCTCCCCTTTTCTAGCTTCCTTTTGTGTGCTGTCTCCCCCATTCAATAGTAAGCTGCTTAAGGGCATGAACTGTCTTTTCTTTTTGCTTCATTTGAATCCCCAGCGCTTAGTATGGGGCCTGGCACAAAGTAAGTACTTTTAAAAATGTTTACTGAATTGAACTGACAATGACAAATGTTGGAAAACAGGAACACTAATGAAATGCTGGTGGAGCTGTGATTAGGTATAGCCATTATGGAAAGCAACTACTTCCAAAAAGGCACTAAACCAGCTATAACCTGTGCTTCAACTATACCACTACTAGTCTCATACCCCAAAGATATCAAAGGACCCATAAGTACAAAAATATCTGTAGCAGCTCTTTTTGTAGTTGCCAAAAAGTCTGAAACTTAGGGGAGGGTGGGAGTGAGATCCACCTACCAAGGCATGACTAAACAAATTACAGTAAATAAATGTAATGGAATATTATTGTGCCATAAGAAATAATGAAATGTATAAATTTCAAAAGAAATGGATGACTTCTATGAATTTAAGCAGAACAAAGTAAGAATTAGGAGAATAACTGATACAATAATAACATGAATGAATGAAAACAACTTTGAAAAACTTTAGAACTCTGATCAAGGTCACACATCTTGTTACACAAGGGTCTTGATCGAGTTAAGACTCCAAGTCTGGTCTTTAAATCTGTACTCTTTCCAAGTAACTCTCTTCAAACACTTTTGTTGTCTGGAGTATCAAAGAATTAGTCAACAAGCATTAAGAACTAGGTACTGAGTAACAGGACGGGGAAAAAAAGTATTCCAATGGATAATTCATCATGAGAAACAAGTTAAGGACATTATACAATGTCCTGACAAAATGTGGATTTGTATTATGGAAAGGTAATTTACAGATCAGATATCCATATGGGGGGCATGTACTTAAAGCAAATTATGACGACCCTGGAAATCACTACTAGAAAAACCAATAATTTCTTCAAGTCTATTACTTTATAAAATCATCACCACATAAAGCATCAAGTGTAAAAGATACTCCAATTTTAAAATGAATGAAGATATATTAAAGACATTGTTCAAACTAAAGAAATAAGTCACAAATAGATGTTTACCAAGTTCTTGCTGGATTGGGCTGGATTCCTATTTTCATTTCTTCACAAAAGTGTTTAGAATTTCCCCAAATGTCTAACATGTTTTTGAACTGCTACTGATATAATCAGACAGAAAGTGATCCTGTTAGAAGGTGAAAGTCATTCAAGTTGACAGCTTCTGCACTGAGAGGCAAAAGCCTAATGGGAGAGGGTGTGGTGCTTTGGTCTCTCTTATCTCCAGAAGCCCAAGTCTCTTCTCAAAACATTCCTGGAGGGAAGTAAAACATTCCTAGAGACAAGGTAAAACATTCAAGGCTGTATCTGTATTCTGCTATCCACCCATCACTAATTTTGTGATTATGATGTGACATATATATAGTAAATTATTATACTGAACCCTTCAAGTCTTACAACATTTTAAATCAAAGCATTCTTTCCAATGTTGTCAGTGTCTCTTTTATACCACCATTTTCATTATTAAAAGTAGTTTTTTCACTTCTCTATCCTCAGTTATCTGAATTTGGACACAATACTTCTCTAGATTCCATCACTGAGCAAACAAAATGACTGGTAACAGTTACTTCCCCAATTCATGAACATCTGATTTAAGAACTTAGAGTACCTAAGAAACTGCAGATTCACAAGTGAAAAGAGACACTGGATATGGAGTCATGTATGCAGTCTGAATCCTGGATCTGCTGTGTGCTACTATTTCTTCAACCACAAATATGACAGTGATATTACGTTCTCTAAAGTTTCCTCCACATCCCTACACTCTGAACCCAGGATTATACTTATACTGCCATTCCTACCCCACACCAAAAGGCAGTAACAGAGCTATCCTGGCCCAAGACTACCATTTGGTAGCCAATAATAACTCTTTTCCTATCTTCCTTCCTTCTTCACCTTCCCTACATCAAGAGATAACATATATCCCTAAGTACCCAAAGAACAATAGTTACTTCAAGCTCCATCAGTCACTTACTCAGTGACTATGTGCTTTGTACTGTACTAAGTACTGGGGATACAAAAAAACAGGCGAAGGATAATCCCTGTCCTCAAGGAGTTCGGCATGACAGATCTAAGGAGGGAGACAACAAGCAAGCTATAAATAAGGCTAAACAGGAAATAATTAACAGGGGGAAGGCACTGACATTGAGAAGGGCTGGGAAGGTTTCCTCTAGAAAGCTTCCTAAGCTTACTGCGCCTTCGTAGGCTTTTTAAAGGAAGTGGAGAGGCGGAGAGCATTCCAGGCTTGGGGGACAGCCTGAGAAAGTACGTGGAGTCAAGAAATGGAGTTACTCATTCCAGGACCAGCTAGGAAATCAGTGCCACTGGACTGAAGAGCATGTGAAAGAGAGTGAGGTGTAAAATAACTGGAAAGGTAGAGGTGGCGGGTCATGAAGGACTTGGAACAGAAGTCTGTGTATTTGATTCTGGAAGCCAGACGAAGTCACCAGAGTTTACTGAATATAGGAGGTGACATGGTGGAATCTGCTCTTTAGGAAAACTACTTTGGTTGCTGGATCTGGAAGAAATTTGAGGCAGGCAAACCCCCGAGAATGTTACTGCAATAGCCTAGGTGTGAGGTGACAAGGGCCTGCACTCGAGTAGTGGCAGTGACAGAGGAGAGAAGGGGGCACATTTGAGAGATGTTGCAAAGGTGAATCTGACACGTCTTGGCAACAGATTGAATATGGAGGGTGAGAGATAGTGAGGAATCAAGAATGCCTCCTAGATTGTGACCCCGAGGGACGGGGAGGATGGTGTTGTCCTCTATAGTAACAGTACAGGTAAGTTAGGAGTGAGAGAATGTAATGGGAAAGGCAGAGCTCAGTTCTGGATGAGTTTAAGATGTCTACTGGACATCCAGTTTGAGATATTTGAAAGGCAACTGGACATGTGAAACAGAAGTCAGAAGAGAGGCTAGGGCAGGATGGGTATATACAAGAATCATCAATGTAAGACGGGATTTGGTAATACTGCCAAGTGAAACAGCAGAGACAGAGAAGAGGAAAGAGAGAATCCTGAGGGACATCTACAGTTAGAAGGGGTAATATGGAAGAAGATTCACCAAAGGAGAATTTAAAAAGGAACTCACACAATTTAATAATACAAATAACGAATATCTTATTTAGCCTTCTTTTTTTCCCCTTACCATTCCTGTTCTCCTGGGAAAATCTTTATTTCTCTGTATTTCTCTTCACTTCATTTAAGAACCAAAACCAGATCTAACCTTGGTTGATAGTACAAGCATAGTGCTAGTGATGATCTAAATTCAAGGTAAAAGAAATGCCTGAGTTTTTCAATGAAATTTAACACAATTTGTAATAAATATACTGATCCATCCACTTCCAAAGCTCTTGAAAGTGACCAGAAATCTTTTTTTGGTTTTTTTTTTGGTCTCCTTTCATTAAACCTATTTTTCCTCAAACATAGAATCAAAAATGAAAATCCATCTCTTATTTAATTTTATTGTTCTGTCATAATTACTAGCATTTCAACAATATTTTCTACTATGTTTCATAGTAACATTTAATTATCAAAGTTAGAGCTTGAGTAAAACCAGACTTGGAGGGGGCTAGCTGGAACATAACCACTATTCCTACAACACTGTGTCAGTGCCGAAAGACATTCTCAGTTCCAAACACCTAACTTACAAATGACTTTTTAGTTCATTTTATTTTAATTAGGGGTTTTCTGCGCTATCTCTGAACACCTATGATAATAGGTGGTAATAACTGGTAATATCCGACATACTATATAAGACTCTGGATTTCAAAGTGCTTTACACATTATCAGATGTGATGGTCACAACTGTGAGATCGATTCTAGGCACATTCTGATTTTCATTTTTCATCCGAATAAACAGAGGTTCAGACATGTTAAATGAGTTATTCAAAGTTACACACTTTGAACCCAAGTCTCTCCTTCCTCCAAATCTAGTATACTTTCCATTATCCCCATGCTGCTTGTGAATAGGAAATTTTTCTTCTAATGCATTCCATCCCTTTCGCTAAATGGGAAAGTAGTGGGGGAATACGTGGAACTCTGTCATTACTTGGGTTGATCATTTGGAACACTCTGTTCAGACAAGAAAAATATCATATTTATAGAGCAATGATACGGGATACTTAAAATGACTCCATAAAACAGAAAAGCTATCTTCCCTATTTTACACAAAGGAGAAAGAAATTAAACACAAAGTTAAAAGAAATTCAGTATGTTGCCCACAATGACAATGTTTACAAGTGGGGAAAAGATAACAAGATCTTTTTGACAATTATTCTAGTGCATTTTCACTACTCCACAATGACTCCCTGAAGCAATGTCAAGGGCCAGAAAGTTCCTTTCCAAGGTAACAAACAAAAGGAAGTTGTAATAATGCACACTACCATAGTGATGGGATTCCAGTTGATTATGGGACCTGAACTCCATTAACAGAACATTTAAAATGTGTATTAATTGAAGAATAAAATATTCTTATTTTTATTAATTTGTGTGTGTGTGTGTGAGAGAGAGAGAGAGAGAGAGAAAACTGTACCCAGAAATGGAAGAAGAGAGTGGGTTTATTTACATTTGAAAAATGTGTGTTTTGCATTCAGTGACTAATGCTGAGGTGGGGAACTTGCAGTCTGGAAGCCACAAGTGGCTTCTAGGTCCTTGAGTATGGCCTTTTGACTGAGTCCAGGTTTTACAGAACAAATCATTTTATTAAGAGGATTTGTTCTGTGAAGTTTGGATTCAGTCAAAGGACTTATCTAGAGGACCTAGAGGGCCACATGTGGCCTTGAGGCCACAGGTTCCTCACCCCTGCAATGCTTCCCTAAAACAAAAATGGATCATTGTAACAGCAGTTATCCTCTGGTCTGAACTCTAGACTCACATCTTCTAGACTCAAAATCACAGATCACCAAAAGGACAATGAAGTGACAAACAATGGACATAATAAATGGGCTGTGATCTATCTCCAACTATAGTCATACAGCAAGAATAAAGGATGGATACCCTCCACATACTCTGTTCCTGATCTTACACTATCACACATCTGGAAGAAGTCACATTCTGCCCACTAAGTCTAATAGAAATTTGATATATGATCTCAAAAAGGCCATCAGGATTGAACCACATATCCTTCCACTCTTCACTGATTAACTCCCTACTTCCCACAGCATCCATTTCAATCTCTTTTTCCTCCTCAAATCACTTCCTCAATCAACAAAAACTAACTAAGTGCTTACTATGGGGTACATAGCCACTGCTCCACCGGCTCTCTGCAGAAGAATCCATGTCATACTTCATGAGAAAACCAAGTGCTCTATGGTGGGATTTCTCTATTCATCAATTTTATACCTCAGATTTCATCATCATGTCATCTCTCAGTTTCTTTTATTTTTTCTCAATCTTGGAAGAAGAAATGATCCTTCTTGTCAAGGTTTACTCCTTTACTCATTCCTCTGGCAGGTGTTCCCTCAATCCTCTCCTTCCCCACTCCCATCCCTCTCTTTATCCACTGGCTTTTTCCTACTACCTATAAAAATTTAAAAAAATAAACAACACCCAGATCTTCCTAGTCTCAAAAAAAAAATCTTCATTCAGCCCTGCCATTCTGTCTCCTACAATCACCCCATAGCCACTCCCCTTTACTGCCAAACTCTTAGAAAAAAAGAGATACGCACTCCTTACCTCCACTCCTTCACCTCCTACTCACTTCTCAAGCCCTTGCAATCTGGTTTCCCAACTGGTCTCTGTTAAGTTACCAAATCTCTTAATTGTTAAATGGAACATCTTATTGACCTCTGTATTACAGTGTCGGACACTACTTACTACCTTCTTTTCCTTAATTCTCTCTTCTTTGGGTTTTCATGACACCAGTCCTCCAGATTCAACCATGCCTTCTCAATCCTCTACTCTATATCATCCATCATCTGTGCCACAGACCTCTGCATGAGTATCCAAAAAGACCTCAATACCTCTTTTCTTTCTATACTTTTTCCTGGTGATCTCATCAGCTTCCATGACTTCAACGATCTGCTCTAGGAAGATGGTTCTAAAATCTACATAGCCCTCATCTATCTTCTGAGCACTAGTCCCACATCACTAGGAGTCTGTCATATATCTCCAACTTAGATGTCCTAACTCAACACATGCAAAACAACATTCATTACTTTCCCCACAAAATCTACCCATTTTTGTAACTTCTTTGTATCTGATAAAGGCACTATCATGTTTCCATTGACCCAGGTTCCAATCCTCAAAATCACACAACTCTCCACTCTCTTTCACTTCTCATATCCAGTCAACTGCTGGGTCCTAAAAGTTCTACCTCCACAAATATATTAAGTGTATCTCCTCTTTACTCCCATGGTCACCACCATACTTCTAACCCCTAGACTCCTTATCTCCTTGTCTCAATCCAAATCTCTCCATCTCCAATTTATCTTTTACAAGACTGTTATTCTTAAATCACAGGCCTAACCATGTCATTCCTCTGATCAAAGAGATTCAGTGACTCCCTATTGACTCTAAAACAAAATACAAATCCCTTGGTTTGGCATGTAAAGGTCTTCACATTAGTCTACCTAACATATTCTACTTTCCAATCAAAATGGTCTTTTTTGCAGTGCCACAACAAACAACATTACATTCCATCTCCCACCCCCGTGCCTTTGTCCAAGCTGTCCTTTTTGCCTCATAAGCTCTACTCTACTCACCCTTTTTCTTGCAATCCCCAGTTCAAGACCCAACTCAAGGCACCCCTTATAGTCCCCCATATCCCCGCCCCACCCCACAGCAAATTATTTTGTATTTATTTATTTATGAGTGTATTGCACTAGCCCCCCAAAGAAATGCAGAGTAATGGTGGGCAAGGTGCTGTTCAATGTCTGTCTCTAGCTGCACAGCAACCTGCACCTATTTGTCTGTCACACTGAAAATCGTTTAGTAAATGCACAGTGAACTGAATTGACAACTGCTGTGTTGCACGGATACCCATAAATCAAGAGGCTCAAAAGGAGAGTTTTAGAATGTTGTAGGCATCCCCCACAGAAGATTTATGGGAAGACATGGAAAAGAGTCACAAAGGATGAAGTATGATTGGGTTGCAAACTACATCACAGGAGGTAGGGCCAATATTGATGAAATAACAGTTCTATTAACATATATGCATGATGGTGTATATTTGTATATTTGTTTGGAAGTGAAGTGGTAATATTCCTCAAATCACACACACAGAGCACTGGAAAGAATGGACTTCCCTGGCCCACAACACGAAGGAAGGTGATAAAGTCACAGTCATAGGGAGATTCAAGGAGAAATGAATCAAGATTTCATTTTTTGATCCCTACACAAACTTTACGATATTTTTAAAAATTTCTTTTTTACTTTAAATTCCTTATTTACTCATACTCTTCAAGGAAGGTAGTCTTTTAATTCTCAAAGCAGTTCAAGTACAATGCATGACAAAGATAGAAAGAGAATTGAAGAGCAGGTGACAGCTGCCTTGTGTTCCCAACACTTGCTGCTACCAGCTGTTCTGTGGCAGATGGGCACAACTGCCTGAAGTGTGTCTGGAAGTGTTGAGTACACTAGAGAAAGGGACTGTGTGCAAAAGAGTTATCAGCTGGTCCTTAGAACAATCATGGAAAGAAAAATTATGACTCAGAAGGGACAAAAGCCAATCGAGTTCAAATCACAGCCATCTCTAACACATTGGATCATTAAATAATCAAAAGGGGGTGGCACCACAACTGTGTTGCAATGAAGTTATTATAAGGAGAAGAAAGACAAAGTTGTTCTTAATTATTTCAGAGTCAGAAGGAGTAATACTTTCCTTCCATAACTTGCTCTTGCAACTCCAGACTGGCTCTCAAAGTCTCATTATGAAGAATCTGAGCCTTATGCTCAAGTGTAGCAATGATGAGCTAAATGGGTTTGGGGTTTTTTGGTTTTGTTTTGTTTTTTTAACTAACTTTCTCCCAGTGACTGCTGACTCTGGTAATGTCCAGCTTTGGGTGAAACTGAAAATTCTGTTTTTCTAGTACCTCAGCCCCAGATACCTTAATCTACAATGAATTCATTTCCTGGCAATTTTCCTGATGCTGCTATCTAAGGTTCCAAGATTCTGACTGCGGTACCCAACCTGAATACCTTTCTCCTGTTACCCTGACTGGTCACACAAGGCTTTGTGGCCATGCTCTACCATATCCCCAAACAAGGCACCTCAAGGTCAGGCTATCTGCTTGTAGGTGATAAACAGAGGATCTGACAACAGTAAGGAGAAAAGGATATAATAAAACCTTCTTCTCTTCTAGTTAAAGTGAATCTTAAACAGAAGCCTTCTGGAGTCAATGGCTTCAATTTCTTTTTGATTACCAAAGAAGTAACCTTAACATTTTTCGAGATAATTGTCAAGGGTCCAACGCCATGGTAGGCCAGTGGTAGGAGAAATATTTGGCCAGTAGGCTCTTACTACCCTCAAATTAGGACAACATCTAGTGGACTGGGGCATGACCTTGGCAAAAATTCTGGTTATATAAGTCTAGCAGTCACCTCTATAGAGATGATGAGACCCATAGGAAGTGATGGGGTCACTAAGAAGAAGAAAAGAGAAAGAAGAGGGGACTCACAATGGATCTGAGTAACACCCACAGTTATGAGGAGCAAAATAGATAAACCAACAAAGTAAAATGAGAAAGAGCGGTTAGGTAAGAGAAATAGGAAAAAGTATCAACACTAAAACCCAGAGGCAAAAAGAATATCCAGGAGAACCTGGTGAACGACATCAAATGCAGCTGATAGGTCGAGAAGGATGAAATCTGAGAATAGATAATCAGACTTGTCATTTAAGAGGATTTCTGACAACTCTGGAGAAAGACGCGTCAGTTGAGTAATGAGTTTAGAAGCCAGAGTTCAAAAGCCTGAGGAGTGAGAGGAAAGGAAGTAGAGCTGAGCAGACAGGGTTTTGTTGTTATTGTTTCCTGGGAGTTTGGCCAAGTAAGAGAAGTGAGAATCATGGCGATAACTTGAGTGGATGGCTGGATATTGTGAAGGTTTTAAGAACAGGTAAGACTTGGGCATGTTTGAAAGCAGCAGAAAAGGAACTAGTAGAGAGAGGTCAAAGATTTGAGAGGCAGAGGGAATGGGCAACAATCTGGCACAGATGATATGAGGAGAGAGGATAAAGGGTAAATGAAGTGCTGACCTAGGCAAAGGGCCACCTCTTCATTAAAGACAGGGAAAGGAGAAGAAACCCATGATTAGGGCGGGGATGTCAAGGCATTTTGAGACAGAAGAAACAAGAGGGTTCACAGTAAATGGCCATACCCTCAGCTAAGAGGAATTGAGATGGGGACAACATAGGATGACTGAGAAGAGAAGAGGAGGTCTAGAATAGCTTCTGTGGCCAGTGAGATAGGGAATCAACTAAAGGGGAATAAAAGAATGTCCTTGCTGCAGTAAGGGCACATCTGAGGTTGAATCAGACAAATTCACAATGTAATTATCAATTAGCATGGTTATGTTCTCCAGTACTATTAAGCTACATGTGAGTAGGAGAGTAGGAGGTGAACGTGGTAGCAATACAGGGCTGAGGTTTGGCAAGAGATCAGTAGCTATAGGGCAAAGGGGACAAGGAACTTAAGAGAAGAGGTCAATATAGGTCAAGATCAGAAAAGGAGAAAACTATAGTTAGAACAGAGATATAAGTAAACTCTATTCAGAGATGGACTGATAAGAAGTAAAGATGAGAGCAACATATAGGTTTAAAGAAGGTGACATGTAGGGAAAGAAGGAATAACAAGAGGTTACGGTCATACTGAGGAATGGTAAAGTGGTTCTGTTTGTTATCCTCGTTATTTAATTAAGGAAGTAGAACACATATGACTAAGGTCTAGGGTATGACCATGCCTGTGTATGACTGAGGAGGAAGTGGATCCTGCAATTTAAGGAGACTGAAGAATTGGAAGGTTAGAAAATTTGAAGTAGCATAGTTATTGAAGTTGGGGACAGGGCGAGGAAAAGCAAGCCAGGTGCCAAACTTCTTGAAAAAGGAGGGAGAATGATTTGAGGGGTATGACACAAGAGCCACCACGATAAAGATTTGGTGGAAAATTTTTATAATGTGAACTTCCAAGAAGGAGAAGTGGCTAAGTAATTTCAAACAAGGGAGAGTCTGGATGTGGCAGTGGGAAGCAAGGAGTACCTTCTCTAGGATCAGAAGAAAGATTGAGGGAAGATACCATCAGTGCTAGAAAAAATAGGTAGGGATACAGTTTCATCAGCATGGAGCCAGTTCTCAAAAAGGACTAGTAGGTGGAAGGCATATAAGAGAGTGATGCCTTAAAGACTGTTAGTTTGTTTACTATTTAAAGGAAATTCCAAGAATAGGCAGGGCTTGAGTAGGATGTGGGTAAGGGAGAGTTGAAGAGAATGGGAATGAAAGAACCAGGAATTAGAATGAATAGCATACTCTTATAGTGCTAGTGATTGATCAGTCTAAGGAAAGGGGAAAAAAAAAACAGGTAATGAGAGATTAATATCCACAAAGATAGTAATATGTGTCAAGTGGATAATAATGCTCAAAATCTCTGCATATGAGATTTTAGAGCAACACTCTTAAAACAGTCTTGTATGTTAATTAGATGTGCCATACAAATGATATTGGCTCTATAATATAGTATAATGGAAAAACCAACATCGTCTTGGAAGTCAAAAGACCTGAATTCTCATTCAGGTTCTTTCAATAACTAGCAATAAATCACTGAGCAACCCACAACTCTCCTGGGTCTCTATTTCTTCATCTGTAAGATTAAATAGACTGACGATCTCTAAGGATCTGTCCAGTTCTGAAATTGCAAAACTATGAATTCTTATCCCAAGATAATTTTAAAAAGAGAATAAAAGAATCAAACGTTTTTAAATCTGATGATTTGTTTGCCAACAAAATATTATTAATTAGGTCAAATAACAAGGTGGAAAACTAAACATTTGTTTTGATCTCCCACAACCTCTCAAACCTCTCCAAAACAGAATTTATGCACCAAAGATAAAGTAACTTCAGCTGTCTCCAAGACCTACAACATCCAGAATGCCCCAAGGAATTAACAAAACAGAACAGGCATTGGTGCTCACTACCCCAGAGTTCATTCAGTACCCCTCCCCCATGTCCTACACTACTAGCAGCAAGACTTCACTAGCCCACGCAGATTATACGTACCCGTAGGGGCCTGCAACAAAACCTAACCCTGCAGCTCCGTGCAGAAGACCAGATACAGATCTTAAATAACCAAACCTCAGGAAAGGAAATAAATCTATCTGTATAGGAACTACCAAAGAAAAAAAAACTTACCCCAAGAAGTTCACAGGAGAATTCAGACTTTCAGAGAACAGTTACTACCTAGGCTTAATGAATCATTTGCAAAAAAAAGAGAAAGAAAGAAAGCATCCTACTAAAATCTTTTTATAAAAGAAATATAGTCCTAATGCCTAAAGTGGGGAAACATAAAATACAAAAAGAGAACCATAGGCCAATATCATTAGTGAACATTTACTAAAAACCATTAAACAAAATCCTGCCAAACAGTCTACAGAGATTTATCCAAGAAAGCATTCATTAGGACGAAGTAATATCTCTACCAACAATGCAAGGATAGTTCAGTATTAGGAAAACAATCAACATAATTAATCATATAAAAAACCAAAACAGCCAAAACTGTATGGCCAACAGATATAGAAAAAGTCTTTGACAAAGTACAAAACTCTTTTATGCTAAAAACCCTACAAAGTGTAGGCACAGAAGGTTAATATCATAAAAAAAATATTTATCTAAAACCAAAAGCAAGAATCATATGCAATGGAGATATACTAGAACCTTTACCAACAAATACAGTAGTAAAGGAAGAATGCCTAGCCCCCTATTATTATTTTATATAGTTCCGGAAATGCTAGCAATAGCAATAAGACAAGAGAAATAAATTAAAAGAATAAATATAGGTAAAGAGAAGGTAAAAACTATCCTATCTGCTTATGACAGTGATAGTTTTCTTGAAAAATTTTAGGAAATAAGCAAAGATACTAGTCAAGACAAGTTTCAGCAAATTTCAGGCTACATAACAAATCCTCAAAAATTAGCAACATCTCTATGTGACAACAAAAAAAACAAGAAGTAATAACAGAAAGGGAAATCTCACTCCAAATAACTACCAAACACATAACATA
This sequence comes from Pseudochirops cupreus, assembly GCA_028627135.1. Taxonomy (NCBI): domain Eukaryota; kingdom Metazoa; phylum Chordata; class Mammalia; order Diprotodontia; family Pseudocheiridae; genus Pseudochirops; species Pseudochirops cupreus. The sequence continues at coordinate 197,592,273 of CM053580.1, read as the reverse complement.
TCTGGGAATCAACCTATCAAAGCACACAAAAAGATTTGTATAGCTTTAATTACAAAATGTTTCTTAAAGAAATGAAGAACAATTTAAATAACTGGAGAAATAGTCAGTGTTCATGGCTAGGCCATGTCAATATAATAAAAATGACAATACTACCCAAATTAATTTAACACTTTTAATGTCATACCAATAAAATTACCAAAGTGACACTTTATGGAACTTAATAAAATAATAACAAAATTCATTTGGAAAAAAAAAGACCTAGAATATTAAGAGAAATGATGAAAAGAAGTAGGGACAAGGAAAAGCATTTCTAGACCCCAAACTATATTACAAAGCAGAAGTCACCATAACCATCTCGTAATGGTTAAAAAATGGACAAAGAATGGAAGAGACTAGTGATGGGAAAATCAGAAACAATTGAACTCAATAACCTAGTGTTTGATAAGATGGAAAATACAAGTTATCCAAGAAAAAACTCCCTATATGATAAAAACATCTAGAAAAACTGGAAAGTAGTCAAGTAGAAATTCAGCTTTGACCACCACCTAACACCATATTCCACAATACATTCCAAGTGGTTATGTGAACTTAATATTAAACATAATGCTATAAAAATCAGATGAGAAAGAAATCATACACTTTTCAGAGCTTTGGGGAATAGATGTATTCTTAAATGCAATTACATAAGATAAAATAGATAACTGCAACTACTTGAAACTAAAAAACTTGCATATAGACAACATTAATGCACCTAGGAAAAGAAAGGACAAATTGGAGGGAAACTTTTGTATCAAATTCCTCCAATAAGGGTTCAGAATCCAAAACATATACACAATGTTACTATTCACATGTATACAAATTATAGAAACGTGTATGACTAACAGTCATTCTCCAATAGATAAATGGTCAAAAGATATGAACAAAATAGTTCTCAAAAGAAGAGCAACATACTCACAAACACTTGAAGGAATGCTTCAAGTCACTAATTAGAGAAATGCAAATACAAGCAACCCTAAAGCTTCATCGCATACCTGTCATGGGGAGGTGGAACGACAGGCACAGTAATTCACTGTTGGTAGAGCTATGAAAGATTACAATTGTTTTAGAAAGCAATTTGGAATTATGCAAATGACTACTTTATTAAAAATATTTTAAAACTCTCTGCACCAGAGACTCCATTACTGACCATGTACCCCTCAAGAAAACCATTGGTAAAAAGAAAGCCTGCATATACACCTAAATATTTATACTGCACTTTTTGAGATAGCTAAAAATTGTAAACAAAGTCAACTGATGAATAGCTAAACAAACTGTGTTACATGAATGTAATGGAATATCACTATGTTGCAAGAAATGATGTATGTGCTAAATACAAAGATGGAAAGATCTATATGAACTGATGCAAAGTGGAGTCAAGAAAACAATATACATGGTGTCTACGACAATATAAAAGGAAAGACCCACACACCAAAAAACATTAAAAGTGAATGTAACAAAATATAAAAACCCAGCAGGATTCAATTGAAGAGATATGAGAAGACACTCACAACTCATCCCTTCCAGGAAGTGAAAGGTCCATAGGTATTATATGTCAAACATGTTTTTCAGACATTTTTAATGATCAACTGTGATTTTTTCCCCCTCTCAAAAAAAAGTTTTTATTTGTTTCCTGGGGTAGTTCTCTGGGAGGGGAACAGACACCTGGAATAACTATGATGACGTAAGAAACAGAAGACAGCAATAAAAACTTATTTTAAAACATTATTAACCAGCAGTACTCCTATGATTTCTCTGTAAAAGATCTTTACTCCATGAAAAGAAACAGCTAATAGTCCTAACTTGGGGAAAAAAACAAAGAATGGTCTGAAATAATGTAGAGACTAGTCTTCTTCTACTGGTCCAAATCAGTAACTCCTCTTAACACTGTATCAGAGAGTTGCCTGGGAAGTAAAGTGGTTTGGAAATTAAATTAACTGAAAGGTTAAGTGGTTTTCCAGTGGTCACACACCTAATACGTGTCAGAGACAGAACTTGAACACAGGTTTTCATAACTTCAGGCCCAATCATTTATGCACAGTGACAACACCAGCTCTCATAAACCAACATGCCAAAAGTTCGTATTAGTACCTTTCAGTTAAGCTTGGTTCAGAATAGAATATAAGCACTTCAGAACTACAATGCTAAATACCATCTCACAGGGAACTGAGAGCTCAGTTTCACTTTAAGATATTTTTTTCTCCCTCAAGAAAATAAACTTAGTATCTGAGTAATTGCTAGATCAGGGGTGGGGAACCTATGACCTCGAGGCCACATGGGGTCCTCTAGGTCCTCAAGGTGGCCCTTTGAGGGAATCCAAACTTCACAGAAATAGGGAAGTTTGGATTCTATCAAGAGGTCACCTTGAGGACCTAGAGGGCCATAAGTGGCCTGAAGGTTGAAGGTTCCCCACTCCTGTGCTAGACCACAATAAACAAAAGACTTAAATCCCAGGGGCACCTATTCTGTCACTGTGCAGAGAAAAGTGAAAGTAATCGATGACTACAAAGAAAATATAATATCATATTAATGAATAGAATCTGATTCATAATATCAGATTCAATTCCCTAATTTTATAGATAAAGAAATAGACATACATAAGGTTAAATGTTATGTTATATCAGTGTTACATAAGCAATAAGTAACAGCAGCAAAATTTGAACCTAAGTCTATGTAATGAATGAACTGGAAGAGAAAGAAACAAAAGACTGGAAGTACGGAAAGAGAAATAGAGATAAGTGGGTAAGTGGCACAAACGCTACCTTCTGCAATATTCTTCACTCCTTCCAAACAAAGACAATCCACTTTACCACTTTCCATAGATAGTGAGCCAAAGGGACATAAGAACATTAAAAAAAAAAGGCACAGAATATGTAAAAGTGAAATTTTTTCTCTCCCTTTCCATAAAAGTTATAAGGTTAAAATGGAATGGATTACCTCGATAGGTAGTAAATTCCTTATTACCGGTGGAATATAACCAAAAACAGGTGATGACAGTTCTGCATTCATAGGGTCACAGATGAACAGCTAGAAGGAACCTCATCTAATGCAACTCCCTCATTCTACAGATGAAGAAAGTCAAACCCAGGGAAAAGAAATGATTGGCCTGAGATCACAGAAGTGTAAGTACTGTGCTCTATCTTCAAATCCCAATACTTTTCCACAGCACTCCAATAGAGGTGAGATGTTATTAAAAAAAAAAAGTTCATATTTAGGGTAGAGACTGGATTCAATGACCAAAATTCAATGATCTGAAGTTATCAGAAACTACAAGAGAAAATATATATCCAAACAGAGAAATGAACGGAAAGGGAAGACTGATCTATACCAGTATTTGCTATTCAATTTGCAAAGAGGCATTATAGTTTAATAGAATAAAATCAACTTCCTTGCCCAGCTATGAAATTTTATATTTACAGGCAAAATATGTTAAAAGAATCATCCTTGTATTTGTAGCACTTATAACAGTGCCTGGAACATAGCTGGTGATGCTTGCTGGCTTGACTTGATGCAAAGATAACTCCCAATTTTATAAGCAAGTCTTGTTTCTTAGGGGAAACAGAAGTTAAAATCCATTATTTCAGCCAATGGTTTGGGTTCCTACAAAAGCCTCACTAATACATACTTCAACTATACCCCTCACCACAGCAAGGCCATCCTTTTATTCCTCTGTTCTACCCATCAGATACTTACAGTATGCTAAAAAAAAAAGTAACAGTGATACTAAGTCCCTTCAGTACTGGGTCACCTTTAGCAGGGTCTACTATGAAGGCAGGAATGGCATTCTCTCAAATACTAGCTCTCAAAAGTGGGTCAGTATCCAGGCCTGGCTTAGGGAAAGAACATTTTTCTAAGGCTCACATAACCAAGGTCACCAATAGCAGGAGTGAAAGAACCCTGGCAGGCCTAGATCACTCATGACACTGGGCAGGTGATAGTGCTGGGAAAAGCAGAGGTTCCTTGAAGCGTGGGAGAAGAAAAACCAAGGAACGACACGAAGCTGTACTTTCTCCAGAGAGGAAGGAAAGGAGTGTCCTGCCAACAAATAGGGAGAAGGGAGTTTATGTTCTAGGGCATCCTATTGAACCTGTAATTTTTATTTCTAGTAATACAGTTGTCAAAAACCAATCATGTTGTTATAGTTCATCAACTTTACTAACGGAACGACATTACTCTCTGATTTCATCTGTATCTAGCCATCATTTACATCACTATTCAATGGGAAAACACACTCTAAGTTCCAATACCAGGGACATGCTCTTCAGGCAACAGACTAGAAGAAGGGTTTTGATTGCAGAGATCTCAGTATCATCCTGCGCAACCACTTTCTATTTTAAAATTCCTTTCAAAAACAGTATCTCTCTTTTCTCTTACTTACTTTCTCCATCTTTCCTTTGCATAGGAATGGGAACAAGAAAAGAGGAAGAAAGAGGAGATTGGAACACAGATTAAAAAGTTGCTGGGTTTCTATTCATTCAGTCTTCTCTTTTGCCTAATCTTTTGAGGTCTCTGTCTCTATGGTACCATAAGAGACACTAAGTAGTCAGAAAACTCAATTAGACATCCATTCATATAAGATCAGCTGTTTTACCAGTTTTGTCACCTAGAAAGCATCAGACTAAATAAAAAGTTCAGCTCAGTTCTAAGCAGTAACACCTCTTATATATATATTTGTTATATAATATTACATTTATATAGAGATATATACGCACTAAATAACATTTTTGTTTATTTGTTTTGGGAGTAAAATCCCTCTACCAATGTAGATCAGCAGCTGCTTGGCAACTAGAAACATAAAGAAAGTTTTGGGGGGACAATATAGTCTGTGTAAGAGGCAAAGCCAGCTGTCTATCCATTAGACCAAACATCCACTCATCAGATTAGATAATTTATATATTTTTTTAGCTAATTTAATATATTTGAAAGCCCATCTGGGATTAAAGGCTTTATAGCCAATCTGGTATCATGGTTCATAATATCAGATTCAATTCCCTAATTTTATAGATAAAGAAATAGAAATACATGAGGTTAAATGTTATGTTAAATCAACGTTACATAAGCAATAAGTAACAGCAGCAAAATCTGAACCTAAGTCTTCTTATTCCAAATATTCTCTGTACACTAATATGGCAGCTGATTATTCTACATACAGTAAAATTTCAGTAATTTAAACTCAAGTCATTGAGAAGTTGTAATAATTTTGATTAGTGCAAAGATGAACTCAAACTCAAAGTGAGAAATTTGTTTGCTACTAAAAGAATTAGGCCAAACCAAAACTGTAGAGAGGTTTATGAAACTACAAAAGAGAACTATTTTAAGTATGTCTGAAACACTGTCAATGCATACTTTTTTTTTTGTAAATTTACAAATATCATAAGCTTAGTGACAAAACACTTAACTATTCATAAAAGCAAATGCTTCTACCTGTTAAACACTAACAGTTTGGTATTATACACACTTTAAAACAGCAAGTAAAAAAACTAAAAAGTAAAAAAAAGCAAAAAAAAGTTAACATTCTCCTAAAATTGTATCAATGAGAGCATGGTGGGGTGGAAGAGAAGAATATATATGTATTAAACACCCACAATGTTTGTCAGGCCCTGTGCTAAGTGCTTTATAATTATCATCTCACTCGATCCTCATAACAACCATGGGAGGTAGATGCTATTACGATCTCCATTCTACAGCTGAAGAAACTGAGGAAGATAGAGATTAAGTGACGACCAAGGTCACATAGTTAATAAAGTATCTGAAGCCATATTTGAACTCAGGTCTTTCTGAGTCCAGGCATAGAACTGTATCCCTCCAACATGCTACACAGATGACTTAAGAGATGGGAGAACTTGGTTCTAGACAAGCTTTCCGACCTTGGGAATGTCAAAATCTCTTTGGGCTTCAGTTTCCACACCTATAAAATGAAGATGTAGAATTAAATTATCTAAGTTTAAGATCCTTTCCAGCTCTAAATTCCAAAATACTCCACACACTATCATCAGCCTTTTCACTTACTCAGAATGGACTTCCCTCCAAAATATGCAGTTTTACTTGGATGTACTTGGATAGTTTAGATCAAAAAAAAAAAAAAAACAAAACCAATTCAGCCATTTAATGTCCTGTCTCTCGGTTTTCCCATCTACAAACCGAAGAGTTTGTACTAGATCAGAGGTATCAAATTCAGCCAACAAAACTCCCCAGTGTGGCCTGATCCAGATTAACATGTAATTGGAAAAATGTTTCATAAAATAAATAAAACTACAATACAACACAGATAATATTAATGAGTGATTTTCTAAGTTACTATGCAGCCCTGAAAGATCATTTCTATGGAGTGTGACACTGATGGCCTAGATGACCTCTCAGGTCCCTTCCAGTAGTAATAAATGATCCTAAAATTCTAGAGTAGTTGAAGTTTCTCATCTTCCCCAGTCAATGCATTGCCTTCCAATATAAATGATCTTCTTTAGTCACAGAGGTTTGTTCCTATAAACACACCATTCATGGTCCAAATTCTATATCTTTACTCATATCATTCCCCAAATCTGGAATGTTCTGCCCTTTTAAATTAGCCCAATTAGTTCCAACACCTGACTTCCTGGCCCCATTATCTTGGTCCCAATTGTTGATATTATCTCCTTTAACTACAAGTCTCTTGAAGGCAACAGCCAAACCACCCCATTAACTTAGAATTGGAGGAACCTCAGGTCATTTGGTCTAAAACCCCTCATTTTAAAGATGAGCAAACTGAGGGTTAGACAGGTTAAATGTCTTTGTCATCAACTGTCAGTTAATAAGCAACAGAAACAAGGTGCAATCCAAATCCAAATACTTCAACCCTAAATCAAAAGTGCTTCCTTACTAAATTATGATACCTCCATTTACTTAACTAAAACATTTGAAACTCTCCTTCCCACTCTGTCAGGTATTCAGTTTGTTTTGTGCTGTCCTGACTCCTTTTTTTTTTTTGCTTTTTTGGAGGGCAATTGGGGTCAAGTGACTTGCCCAAAGTCACACGGCTAGTAAGTGTGTTAAGTGTCTGAGGCCACATTTGAACTCAGGTCCTCCTGACTCCAGGGCCAGTGCTCCATTCACTGTACCATCTAGCCACCCCTGACTCCTTCTAAGCAAGGGGGGAAAAAAAAAGGCAAGTCTCTCTCAAATTATTTTACATTATGCTCCTTCCCACACTCCACAGTGCGGCCAAACTGACCTTTTTGTTGTTTATCACACAGAACACCCCAACTCCTGCCCCTGTGCCTCTACCCATATTCTGGAAGGGGCTCTCCCCTCTTCTCTGAGTCATAAAATCCCCTGGTTTCTTCAAAATTTTAGCTCAGGTACCCCTTGTACATGAGATTTTTGCTTATGCCTAGTGTCTTCCCCACCAAATATCACCTCCTATGTACTTTGTATATACTTAAATATGTGCATGTCTCTATAGATAGAACTTGGGCTCCTTAACTGACAACAGGGACTGTTTTATTTCTGTCTTGGTATTCCCAGGATGCGGTATGTAGTAGCTATTCAATAAATTCTTGATTAATCCACTCTAAACTATTCACAATTCACCTCCCCCTACCAGAAACATATGCCTTTTTAAACTGAACTGATAGGTGAACAAAATATTTACCACTAAAGAAGTTATTCACTAATGGTGGGATATTTAGGGGTAAAAGACTTTCCTCACAAACATAGAAACATCTTTACTTCTAGCCTCAAGCAACAGCAAATCCACACGTATGGCAAAGAGACATCATGTATTAAAAAAAAACACCTCACTTTTTTCAAAATTAAGAGTAACGACTCTGTAGAGTGTAACTTAATAGTGTAATTTATTGAAGAGTGAGGAGAGATCCATAACTTGGTTTAAAAAGCATAAACTTGAAGCACAGAAAAGTAGAAAAAAGGTACTGTTTGGCATGGAAATCCTAGGACTCCACAGAGGCTATTTTTTTTTCTACCAGACTTTAAGTACCCTGAAGCCAAGGTTGAAGCAGCATTCTGTCTGTTCTTGACTATTTTTTTATACCTGTGCTTAACATAAGGTAGCATTACCACAAAAACAAAACAGCTACTATGTAGAGAAATCAATTGATCAATAAGCATTTATTAAGTGCCTACTACATACCAAGCACTGGGGATACAAAAAGAGGTAAAAGACCGTCCCTGTCCTGAAGGAGTTTATAATCTAATGAGGGAGCCACCATTCAAACAGACATATACAAAAAAAGCCGTATACAAGATAAATGGGGAAAAATCAACAGAGGGAAGGCTCTGAAATTAGGAGGGGCTGGGGAAGCATTCTTGCAGAAGGTGAGCTTTAGTAGGGACTTAAAGGCAGCCAAGGAGGTCAGCAGTAGGAGCAGAGAAAGGAGAATGCTCCAGGCATAAAGATAAAAGAATACCCAGCCTAAAGATAAAGTGCCTTGTTCATACAACAGCCAGGATACCAGTGTCAGTGGATCCAAGACTACATGTTGGGGAGTAAGGTGTAAGAAGACTGGAAACATAGGAGGGGGCCAGGTTGGGAAAGACTTTGAATGCCAAAGTATGTACATGTATGTATATGGTTATATTTATGTATGCGTATGTATGTGTCATATACATATAAACTTGTGATTGATCATTGTATACATAATGCATATGTAATATTTTTAGCTTCAGCTCACGAAACTGAAAAAAACAACAGGAGAGAAAATTCCACTTTATGTTCTATCTAAGTGAGAAGACATGGGAATGGAGAATGAGATGTCAGAGAAGAGTCATAACCTTTTCTAACCTTAATGCTATATTTAGTTACTTTAGTAATTCTACCTTCTAGCAGGGCTAGCTAATGAAGTAGAAAGAAAACAAAAAACAAAAAAAATTCACCACTGGCAGATCTGTGTGACCAACTGTGCCAAGGTAAACTGTGGTTTCAATACTTGGATGAATCTGTGATCTCATCAATGCGGGCATTTCTTCAAACGGTCATGGAACAACTCAACTGAACTTTCTCATTCTGTGATTCTCTCATCTACGTCCTCTAAGCTGGGGGTGGGAGGGTTAGGGAACAGGGAGGGGAGGGGAGTTTTGGAGGGCACAAGAGAGAGCTAATGGTAAGGATCTCCCTCTTACATCTCTTGACATCACATGAATATTACACACACACATGCTGCCCAGTTATCCCTTGCATTACAACCATCCCACGTATTTTCCAGACACACAAGTCTGATGACATTTTTCTATGCTACTTCCCTTATACAAGTCTTCTTTGGGACAATAATGACTTAAAATCAGATTAACAAGTATTGATTATGAACTATTATGTTCAGTAGTTATGCAAAATAGAAATGATTCACTGTCTAGCTGGCCTCAAGAATTTTCCAATCTATATGAGAAACAACATAATCAGACAATAGCTGGTACAAATGTAAAGAGCAGGGAATCTGGATTCTGAGTTCCTAATTCCAGCTCAAATACTCAATCCCTGCATAATCTTGGGCAAAGCACTCAACTTCCCTAGACCTCAATTCCCTCATTATAAGAATAAGTTCTAGATTGATAGTTTCTGGGGTAGAGACCCCATAGCTATGATGCTATCAGAGGGACAGGCAACAGACCTGTGATTTCATTAGTAAAGGGATCCCCCAGACAAGGAAACTCCACCTGTCAAAGCAGATGCCCACCTTACCTAAAACTTATGGTCTTCATTTAACAAGGGTAATGGGAAATTAAATGCTTCTCCCAGGGTCACACCAAGTAAGTGTTAAAATTTACCCGTGCTAACAACACACTTAATCCTGCCTCTGTTCCCTTGTTCACACTTTTTTCCTTCCAAGCAATGCCTATCTGTTTGACTATACAAATTCCACAGATCCTTCAAGACTCATCCGAAGTTCTATCTATAAACTCCATTAAGCCTGCCCTTAGGAGGGCAGGTGCTATATATATAATGGGAAAGAACACTAGAGTTGGAGTCAAGATTGAAATCTCCGTCCTCTTACCAGCTATTGGTCAGAATTTCTCTATCTATTATACACACACACTGATTCTTATCCTATGAACAATATAAAACAAGTACTAAATCATAGCGTACCAAGAAAAAACTACAATAGAAATCCATAGAAAAAGAGAGCTCAATAAAAGCCAGAATAATAACTCATCTATATAGTGCTTCAAGATTTACAGAGATGTAGTGTTGGCACAGTGGAGAGAGAACTGGGAAGACTAGGGGTCAAGGACAAACTGACAAATCGGGACTCAGGCAAACCACTTAACCTATGGGTCTAAGTAATTCTCTGACCATAAACTGCCAAAGGAGACTAGTTTCACTAAAGTGAATCCTTCATGTTGGAGAATGGGACAATGGACTTCAAAGACCATCAACACATGTAGAGGAGGGTGACTAGTAGGTGAGATGATTGGACACCATGCCTACAGGATATGAAACTGGAGATATTTACCATTTGAAATAAGACAAATCCCTCAGAGAGGATATCTAAAGTACTGTCACAGGGAAGCTGGATTTGAGTTATTTTGCTTAGCCCCAGAAAGAAAAATTATGAGTAGAGGGTGCAAGAAGCTGGAGGCAGAATATGGCTCAATAGAGGTAAACATTGTCTAACAAATTGGCACTATCCAAAATTAAATTAGGCTACTACAAAAGATTATGGGCTCTCCATCACTGGAGAGCTTCAAGAGGCAGGTGGATAATCATTTGCCAGAAATTACGGACAAAAGCTTCCTCAACATGGGTTGGCCTAGATAACTTACAATCTCTGATTTTTGTTTTGTTTTGTTTTTCTAATTCCACCTTTCAATGTCTTCTAAGAGTTTTTTCTGTAACATATTAGGAGTCACTTTGTCTCAGCCTAATATTAAGTTACTATACAGCTAACTTTCTGAAACAGAATGTAAGGGAGTTTACAATTTTAGATCAGATATACTTGATGGTGATTCATCATTTCACTTAAGTGCGTCTTATGCGACCAAAATATTTTTAAAACAGGAAAAGTTTTAAGTAAGCAAGAAGGAAACATTTGAAAGAGGAAATTGGTTTAGGAAATGTTGTTTTCCTGGACCAAAAAAGAAAAGAAAGCCAATTGATGTTTTATTTTATATATTTGTACACATGCACACTTCAGGTACTCTTCTAGGCCTAGTTACATGTGTATGAAACCTGGGTATTTATTCCAAAGTCTCTGGAGCCCACTTTGAAGTCATTCTCAAATTTTCACCTCTAATAACTCCAAGATTTTGTGCAAGATTCTCCTAAATCATTAGCCTTTATATCAAGATTAGCCCAGGTTTTAAAATAAAAGTGTCTAAAAGTACTTACGCTATTCAACATAATTTAACAAGCATTTATTAAGCAGTTCCTACATGTCAGGTTTGTACTAGGAATACAAAAACAAAAAAATCGACAATATTTGTCCCCAAGGAATATATGTTCTATTAGATAGAAATTACATGTATAAAGTACAGATAAGCAAAAACTAGAAGGTGAAGGGGAGGGCTAGCCTAGACATAAGCAGAAGAGATGCCCCTAGTGTTCCAAAATCCCTCCTTCAGGGTACATTTCTGCATGCATACTCCTGTGCTACACCACGTGATTACGTATCATGGACAGAATACATATCATGGGCAGAATACATTAGCTCTGCAACCCACATCAACTTGGTTCAGTCTTAGTGCACCTTAAAACAGCAACAATAAAAAGGGTGGGGGAATAGCCGCAAAGCATAGGAAGCCAGTTTTAAAAGGCTCAGGTTCTGATCTTGGCTCTGCCACTAAGTAAACTGTCAGGCTCATAATTCACATCGCTGTGTCAATTTTCTTGTAAGTAAAATAAGGAACCTGAACCTGATGATTCTTAAGATTTCTTGCAGCTGTAACATTTTTAAAGACCCTCATTGGCATGTGCTGCAATCCCTACATCTCTGACTCCTCTCCAGTATTAACTGCTGACTGGAAGTCATTTCTGCCCATATGTCTTCCTATCCTCCCAGCGCACACATACGAATGCATAGAGCTGTCTTGTTCAAACATCCAACCTGTCATTTATATTTCCATCAGCTTTGGGGGAAACAAACTGAAGGGAAAAACAGGAGGTGCCACTATCACTAGTTTATGGATACTAGTAACTAATAACTTTTTCTGTCTCTTAGCACAATCAAACACATCCTTTGCAAAGGCCTGCCCTCCAACCAGGAACCCTAGATGACCTTTGGGATGTCTTTCAGACCATTCTATATCTTCCAAACTGATTTATAATTTTGCTTTCTGGAAAGGTGGTGTAATAATGCTGGAATGACAATCTGGTATTATGAATTCTGGTCCTGGCTCTGCTATTAAGTAGCTTGAGTGTGACTTTGGGCAAGTCACCCTCTCTTTGAACTGCTGACTCCTGTTTGTAAAATAAAGGCATTGGACAAGATGATCACTAGGGTTCCCCTCCAACTTTAAAATCTTGCCATTCTCTACTGCAAGATGAGACTGAAAAAGAGCTAATACCAACAACAGGCTACTTTATCCCATGATTTCTCTTACTATCAACAACTTGGCCCAGTACCCTTAGCAAAGAAGGGGCACTAGGTGTGATGCAATAAACCTGTGGGGACGGTTTGGAATTAACATATGTGCATAGCTCCAAGTGCTTTCAAAGGGTCAAAACCTTACCTGAAAGGAAATGAACTCTAGGTTGTCACTCTACAAGCTGCCTATACCATACTACATGGCCAGAGCGTAAACAAAATACGAAAACCAAATAAGATGAGAAAGCCAACATAAACAAGATGAAGGAAGAGCCCTTGAAATGTGGGTCGGTATGTAATTCCCCCTTCAAAAAAAGGGTGTGACACCTGGCACTTTCAGGCTAGCATTTTAAAAACTTACTAGTTTCTCACCTCTTCACTATAACATAGGTGTGTTTGAAAAAAATGTTGTAGCATATACCTTAACATTTAACACGCACACTCCTTTACTAGGCATGCTTGCATAGTTAATATATAACAAGAGTCTTCATCCGAGTTTTGTCTTAAGGCAGAACAAAACAAAAACTCAAGTTTATTTAAAGTTGACAGTTCACGAAGGGCCAAGAAGCAATTTAAGTTCGAAGAGAAATAGAAGCCAGAAAGCAAGAAGTGCTAGGTTGGCCGAAGGAAAAGTGGTGGCTGTTGGAAGGAGTGCTCCCAACTTGGAGGTGACCAGAGCCTTTGCAACGATCAGAAACACCAACGGCCCCTGCCTCTTCTTTGTGGTCATGCCCAGGGGAACAGCAGGATGGCAAAGCCCCAAGATGCACGGGGGTAAACACACACACACACACATGCACACACACGCACACACAGGTAAGTGAGGTGCTCTCGGCTCGCTGTCTGACTGCACACACCATTAAGTGAAACTACCTAGGCAGCGACAAGGAGCGGCAGCCGCGGGCTTGACGGTTCCACCAACACAGAGTGCCTTTGTTTGAATTAAACGCCCGGGATGGGGGGGGGGGGGGAAGCCCAAAGCCATTCTGTGCGCGCAGCTCCAGCCCCCCCGCCCATCTCCTCCACATCCATCCCTGACCTCCCACCGGCTCCCCAAAGAGAAACTCACCCACGGTCGCCAACGTATCGAAGTCCTGCAGCTTGTAAGCGGGAAGCTCCGGTGAAGGGGTCAGGGAGCCCGGGCCCGCCGCGGGGCTCGAGGAATGAGCGGGCTCCGAATCCCCCGACCCTGCGGACCCCGGAGGAGCCGGAGGGGGAAGGGGAGGGGGAGGAGGAGGAGGAGGACTCCCTTCGCTGCCTCCGTTTCCTGCACCGACCTTGGCCGCTTTCGCCAAGGACCCGGCAGCCTCCATGGGTGGTAGGATGGGGAAAGTCAGAAAACACAAGCCAGAAGCCGGGTCCTCCTGCTTTTCTTCCTCCTTCTCCTCCTCTTCTTCCTCTTCTTCCTCCTCCTCCTCCTCCTCCTCCTCCTCCTCCTCCTCCCTCCTGGTGCCTCTCAGCACATCTGGGGGAAGGGTGGGAAGAGGGATGATGGAGGGGGCGCGGCTGGCTTCCCGCCCCCCCCGCCGGCCCGGCACGGCGGGGGAGGGGAGATGCGTACCCACAATACACACTCAGACACACACACTCGCACGCACACAAACTTTCTCCCTCTCTAGCTTTCTGGGATGCGGCCTCGGTGCACTTTCCTGGGGACTTTGATCAGCAACCCTTTGCCCTTGGCCACAGAGAGCCTAGTAGGAGCGGTAGCATCGGAGGTGCAGGTTCCAGCCTCTGCAAGGCTCCTTTGCATCCCGCCCCATTGCTCGGAGGCTCGCTCCTTCCCACACCCACCCCGCCCTACCCCGGCCCTGCCCGGGGCAGCCGAGCCAGCAAACCGCGGCCGCGGCGAACAATAGGATAGGGCCAAGTGCCGGGGCAGACTCTTCTTAATTAAATAGCAAGCAGAGAGAGCAGCTGGAGTCTGATTTCTTAGAGAAGGAGGAGGCAATAACTTGAAGTCCCAAGGGGGAAGAGGGGGGAGGAGGCGGTACGGGCGGTCGTGCAGCTGCCGCAGAAGCAGAAGGTGAGTCCCGGGCGGCTGGGGCACAATCACCCGGACCACGTTCTGGCTTCACTTCCGTACTTCCCCGTGCAAACCCCGCTGCCCCTCCGCGCCAGAAGGAATCACCGAGCCACGAAGGTTGCGAGTGAGGGGAGGGCCGGCGCGGGAGGTAGCGTCTCATTCCCTCTTTACCCTTGGGCTTTCTTCCCCTTGCCTCCCAACTCCTCCCTAGAGGCAGTCTTTTAATTGGGGCGGCTTTGCTTTCATTAAATGGGGAAAGGACCAGGGATTTTTTTTGAGTACTCTAGACACCTTCCCGCAACCACGCTAGGAAACCACCGGTTTCAGACTCCAGTGTAGGTCTCCTCCGGTCAGATCCAAATTCAAAAGACAAGCACGTCCCAGACAACAAGGAAGGGGTTGTGGGTGCTGAGCGACGGTGGTGGTGGCCAATGGGAAGGAGGGGTCTCTTCACGCCCTTCCTATCCCTGTTTTGCAATTGGCGCTCCCGTCCCGGGGAGGAGGGGTAGAAAGGAACGACATCAGCCAATTGAAAGACGGGGGCTGGCCCGGGGAAGGGGTGTGGTCTGTCCCTCCCATGATCCCAGAGCCCCACGCCGAGCGGTTTTGTTCACTGGTTTGTGTGACTGCTCACTCTTCCAGGTGCGGCGGTCGCGCCGACTCCTTTTTATCCCGTGGGCCGGAGTTCTGCTTGCAGCACCTGGCATTCCGGACGGCGTCGGGGATGGAGATCAAATGGTGTGTAGAGGGGGAAGTGAAGAGCAAAACAGTAACCCCCGAAAGGAGTTTCGAGGAGTGCGGATCCCCGAGCTCATACCTCACCTTTGCAACGGTCACCACCTCCCAGAGACGCTTAGACAGTTCATTTCCTTGCCATTAAAAGAGATCACAGGGGTTCCTTGGGCTTTACAGAAGCGACATCGGGTCACCAGGGAAGACTCGAGTTGCTTGAGCTAGGATTCTAGCACCTGTGGTGACAAAATACTTTCCTTTTCCTGGGCACAGTTTAGAAAGGTCGTTTCTTTGTTCTAGAAGCAGGAATTCCTAAACCTGGAGTCCAGGCTCTGTGGACGTGGATGGAAAAATAAATGACATTTATTTCCACTGACCAACTCAAATTTAGCATTTCCTTCAATTATTTTTTTTTAAAGTCCTGAGGATGATTTCTTAGGCTTCACCAAACTTCCACAGGGGATGTCCACAATGCTCAAAAATAGCGTTAAGAGCTCCTGGCCAGAGTGCCTGTCTAGTTTCTTTGGGATGGGGGTATTTTCCATTTTTGACGGACAGTTTTTAGATATGATAGATAGATAGACAGATAGACAGGCATATATTTATATGTGGCAATATATACATAAACATATATGTGTATACATGCATGCATGCTGTTTAAATGATGAGGATTTGGCTGATCCACTCAAGTAATGCTGATGGACAGCAACAGAGTTATTTTTTCTCATTTCTTTTCCCGTTTCTCATTTTCTCATTAGGCAGCTTTCCTGTTAAGGAGCAAGCTACATTCAAGTTTAGCAATGGGCACTGCTGGTTCATTACTTTATCTGGACTAGCAAAATTCATAGTTTCCTTACACCCACACTTAGGCCCATGATTGAGCTGTCCAGCTCAACTTCCCAAGCGTGGGCAGATCTGTACATTAGTTCCTGGTCTGGTTTTTCCTGTGAGTAGAAGCTGGGGGGAAATTAAATAAGGAAGACTGTCAATAATTGTATTGTCCTTTTCCAGGACAATTTGGTGTTAGTACAAATCTATCTAAAGCCACTTGGTTTGGCACAGATATTGCTTTTTTTGTGTGTAAATTCAAATTTTTAACAAATTGTATATGATAGCTATGTGATGTGTATATGTGATATGCGTGCCATTAAAGTTTTATATTCTACTTAGCAGATTCCTTTAGCCTTTGGAGATCATGAATTATATTTAGTGAGGTGGGAAGATTCCAATGAGAGGCCGGAAAGAGATTTTTCTCCCTGTTTAATCTCCCCTCTTTACCCAGAATGGTACACTTTAGAATTAATTGTAACTATATAGGACAGTATCTTTACAAAGCAGCCTTCATCATGAAGAATCATTAAATATTTTTGATATCCACATTAGAGCAATTTAAATATTTTAAAATCCTTGTCAATAGCATTCAATTTTCATTACTGTCTTTATGTTATCTAATTAGTTATTGCAGAGTGAAAAAAATGATTAACTTACAATAACAGAAAACTGGGTGCTTGTTAACTTTGTTCCTCCAAAAAAGCAATATAAATCAGACATAAAACAATATTTCTTTTATATGTTACTAGGTATAAGAAAACATAACTTAAAAGCTAAGTGGATCCTGTTTACATACTCCTTTGAAATTTTACCACAAACTAAAGATAACAGAATTTTAAAATATTCTACCATTTGTTCATATTGTCACACATTACAGTATGTTCCACAAATAATTCTGCAAACACTTCTTAAGTATCTCCTGTGTACAAAGAGGAGATGAAAAGTTCAGATAAAACATGATCCCTGCCCTTGTTCAACAAATTCAGCTTTGGTTGGGTACCTGAAATCTCTAAAGGCAATATTTTAGTAGAAGAATAAAGTATGTACACAAATATAATAAATCTTATGTGCATTAGACAGATGAAAAATAAAGTGTTAAGTGGAGACGGGTAAAAAAAAGAACCGTAGAGAGAGAGTTGGAGAGGACTGGGTAGGAATTCAGTTGTTGAAAAGGATGAGCACAGTGATACTGCGGACATGGGGACAGAGAGGCAGGAAAGAACATAATATGGTATATTCCACATAATCTGCTTTGACTGCAGAGAAAAGTTCATAGCAAGGAGTAGCATAATATAAGTCTAGAAGGGTAAATTAGAGCTATATTTTGGGGAGCTTTGAATGTCAATCAAAGGAACCTGAATTTAATAGACAGGTAAGATTGAGAAGAGTGAGTCTTTTTTTGAGTAGGAGAGTGACTTGACAAGATCAGTGCCTAAGAATAAAGCCAAGGCTTGATTATCCCCTTGAGTGGATAATTAGATGGTAATTAGGCAGGATAATTAGAATGGGTGCTGGGGCAGGGGCTGTGTTGGGACTGGTCCGGTTGCCAAGGATGGATCTAACTGTGGACACAACTAAGGGAGATTCTGGTACTAAAGGATCCCACCCAGAGCACTATAAAAGAAGAAATGTGGCCTCTGTTCATTCTTGTGAAGCAGGCTCTCCTTCAAGAGTTCTATTTTGGGGCTTTCATTTCTCTCCAACCCAGATGTAGTCCTCAGACATAGATATAGAATTAGATTTGAAAAAAGTATTAAGTACATATTCCCTAGGATTCTAGATCTGGAAGGAATCTCAAGAACCATGTAATTTCAAACTTATACTTTTAGTCAGTCAGACAGTCAACAAGCATTTTATGTGCCAGATCCTGAGGATACAAAGAAAGGCGAAAGCTTCTCTTCTCAAAAGTCTCATATTGTAATGAGGGAGCAACATATAAATAACTAGAAACATACAAGTTATACACAGAGTAGATGGAAAGTCAGCATGACTTATAAAATAAATTATATAATTAAATTTCTAATTTTTAGACATATGCAAGAGTAGGGAACTTATCATCCTATATGAAAATATCGTCCTTCTTTTTGACAAACTTCGGCTCTGACTGCAGTTTAGGTAAATTTAAAAATTCTGTCTTTAGTAGATAAGGAATAGTTTTTAGATTCCTTCCTTTAGCAATGTTACCATCATTCTTTAAAATTAAATAATGATAGATTTGAAGCTGTAAAGAACCCTAGAGGATATTTGGTTTGATACCCTTAGTTTTCAAAAGAAGAAATTTACCAAAGTAGAAAGACTTATCCAAGAGCACATAGTAGTTGACAAAGTCAAG
Organism: Pseudochirops cupreus; assembly: GCA_028627135.1. Lineage (NCBI taxonomy): Eukaryota > Metazoa > Chordata > Mammalia > Diprotodontia > Pseudocheiridae > Pseudochirops > Pseudochirops cupreus. The sequence continues at coordinate 197,573,804 of CM053580.1, read as the reverse complement.
ATTCAGATGCTGGTTTTCAGACTCCAAATAGAATAATCTTTTCGTTATTCCGTGATAACTTTGAATCTTAAGCTTGTTCGAAATTTCTCTTTAACTTTTATTCATGTGATGTTTCCCAAATATTTTAATCCATTTCTCTGCATCATTTCCAGTATTCAACTTTTTTCTTAAAATGCTAAGACCAAAATTGAATATCTTGTTTGAATGTATAACAAAAGAATTAATTTCCTAGTTCTTTGATTTGCATATGCTTGTTGGTATATACCAATTTCATTTTGATTCATTCATGTTTGTGTATATACACCTTGTGGTGAACTAGATCTCAAGCAGTATTTTCTACTGATAAAGCCAAAACTATGGCTCTTGTGATTAAAAATGAAGGTGCAAGAGTCAATTTTTATAATTAACATAACAATCAGAGGGTGATTAATTAAAGCTTAGCATTACAACTACTGTCCCCATCCAAAATACTTAACACGTCTTCATATGGTACCTTGTGTTAAAGTACAGGTATTAATGAGAAACTCTTTAAAATAGAACTTTATATCTGTGAATTGGTGAGCACCTGGCATGTTCTAGTCATATGAAAAATGGAACTCCTTTCTTGTGAATTTATGCACAAGACAACATATACTCACATGCCATAGTACTTGTTATATTAGTTACCTCTCCAATCTCATGAAAGTACTTCTTGTACTCTTTGTAAATGGGTGTGTGTGTGTGTGTGTGTGTGTGCGTGTGTGTGTGTGTGTGTGTGTGTGTGTGTGTGTGTGTGTGTGTGTGTGTGTGTAAGAGAGATATGCAAAAGTAGGGAACTTGTTATCCTATATGAGATTACCCTTCTTCCTTTTGACAAACTTAGGCTCTAACTGCAATTTAGGTAAATTTTAAAATTCTATCTTTAGTAGATAAGGAATAGTTTTTAGATTCCTTCCTTTAGCAATCTTACCTTCTGTTCTTTGGGGAGCTTTGAATGCCAATCAGAGGAACCTCAATTTAATAAACAGGAAAGATTGAGAAAAGTGAGTCTTTTTTGAGTAGGAGAGTGACTTGACAAGATCAGCGTCTACGAAAAAAGCCAATGCTTGATTATCCCCTGGGGAGTGGAAGAAAGGCATTGATGTGAAAGTTAGCTCACAAGAGAAAAGAAATCTGAATCAAATACAGATCTGAATGGTGGAAGAATGGGGGAGGGAAAGGAATTTCAAGTCTTGCCAATGTACTTCCTTAATAAAAATACTAATTGAGCTGGCTACATAAAAGTTCAAAAACATGTTTAAAAAAATCAGTAACATTCATTCATTCACAGCCCTTATATTCAACGATCAACCAGTGACTTTCTAAAATTAAAACTTCAGATTCCTGCATTTGGGGCTGAGCTGGGGTCGTGACTGAGTGTGTAGAGAGAAGAGAACACAGATGAGAGAAATTGTAGAGTTAAAAACAAGAAAACTGCTCATTTATGTGGTTCAAGTAAGACTGAGGGGTCAGAAATGACCCCAAGGTTAGCATGGAAGCATGGTAGTTCACTTGAAGAGGAGGTTTTAGGGGAAAAAAAGGTACCCATAACACAGGAGCCTGTGCCAACCTGAATTTATCATCACCGACACCCATTCTCTAGGTGGCACCAAGAAGCATGTCCATATACCTACAGGACAAATCGAGGTCCCAAATGGTGGTCCAATGCAGTGTAAACTCGTCAGTTTGTTCAAACAATTTACATGTTCATCCACCTACATATAAATGGTCAATTCAGGCCCAGGGAGGATCATACACACACCTCCATCATACACATTAGTAGTGTAGTATCTGTTAATTTCTCGGTGAATCCAAAGACTACTGCCCACTCTCTCTTTTTTTTTTTTCGTTTCCCCCCCCAAGTTACACTCACAAGAATAGATATACTCCAAACTCAACTTCTTCCCATGTATTTAATGTTTCTTGTTGAGGACTTCTTCTCTTTCTACCTAGATGATTGTAACTGCCATTTAATTATTCTCCCTGCCCCCAGGCAGGTAGGTGGCCAAATCCAAAAAACCTTTGCCCATCTGCTTAAGTTAGAACTGTGAGGATCAAATGAGATCATATTTGTAAAGCTCTCAGCACAGTGCCTGGCATGTAGAAGGTACCAGATAAATGCTAACTTCCTCCACTCTGCCATTCATCCTTTTATAGACACTGAGAAAATAATCTCTCCTTCCTCAAATTTCTCCTCATCTGTTTCCTAGATCTCACCATTGTATTTATGTCTCTTACTTACCTTGAGTCAGTCACTTGTTTGTGCCTTTATTCCCCATTATAGTGTAAGCAACTAGAGACCACTATCCATATACTACCTGTCTTTTAGTCCCCAGCATCTTGCAGAGTGCCTTGAATGTTATAGTTGGCCCCCAAGCTCTGATTTAGTCACCACTCCCTCCATTTTAGACACTGACAAACACAATATTAATGGCTTTGGTGTTGGCAGGACTATTAACTGTTCCATTTAAGTACCATGCTAATTTCTTTTTAGATTACTTTGTTTTTTCTAGTTTGTTTCTACAATTACCCTCATTTTATTGTACACATTACTGCCTCTAGGCCTCCATCTCTTTTGAGGCTGGTACCAGCCTACAAACACTTAACCACTTACTACATGCCTTACACTGTTCAGGTGTATTAGGGCTAAGAAGCAAGGTAAAAACACAGTCTCTGCCTTCAAAGAGCTCACCTTCTAATGGGAGAAGTAACATTTAAAGAACTATGTACAATATATTCATATGTATGTGTGTATGTATATGTATGTATGTATGTATATATGTATACATACATACATATGTGTGTGTGTGTGTATATATATATATATACATATATATATATATATATATACCATGTAAATGGAAGATAATCTCAAAGGGATGGCACTAACATTGAGGGGAAATCCCAAAAGTTCTCCTGTAGAAGGTGAGATTGGATCTCTCTAGAAGAAAGCCAGAAAGCAAAAGAAAGGTGGAAGAGTATGGCAGCTACAGAGGGGACAGCCACTGAAAAAGACACAAAGTCAGGAGATGGTATGCTGTGAGTGAACAGCAGCCTATAGGCCAGTATAAGCTGCCCTGAAGAGTAAATAGGAGCTGTAAGAATGGAAAGGGAGGAAACCAAGTTGTGAAAGGCTTTAAATGCCACACAGAGTTTTATATTTTTTCCTGGAGTTAATATGGAGCCATTGGAGTTTCTTGGGTAGGTGACTGATTGTGGTCAGACCCGAATTTTAAGGAAATTATCTCAACGGTTTAGTGAGGTGAGGAATAGGTTGGAGTGGAGAGAAACGAGTCAGGGAGAGCAATGAGAAAGCTCATCCAGTACTAAGGTGATCCAGGCTCATAGCATTGTAGAGCTGTGGAAGTGGAGAATGGCCATATATAAGAAATTTCATGGAAAGACAACACAGGAACAGATTAGAAACACGGCCTGAGTTAGAGTGAAGGTATGAATTTTGGGTCTGAATTTTCCCTGAGACATTCACTAGATCTATGTTCTTAAGTATCCCTTCTAACTCCCTCACTCTTTACCATACCACAGCGTCTCTGAGGTAAACTTTCCCCATCTCCAGAACAGAGCTAATGGCACTTGTGCTGTCTGTTTTATAGGGCTGTGGTGATAATCAAAAGAGGACATGTAGGTAAAGTATTTTATAAAATCCTGGCAGATAGGTGGTATAGTGCATAGACTGCCAGACCTTGGAGTCAGGAAGACTTGTTTTCATGAGTTCAGATCTGACGTCAGACAATTACTATGAAATGTGACTCTGCGCAAGTAATTTAACCCAGTTTGCCTCAGTTTCTTCATCTGTAAAATGAGCTGGAGAAGGAAATCACTCCAGCATCTTTGCCAAGAAAACCCCAAATGGGGTCACAACTCAGCTAAAATGACTGAACAGCATTAACAACGATATAAACGAAAACTATCATTATTATATATATTCATGTCAGTTTTCCTTCCCTGAAATTAATCACCATTCCCAAATCTGTCTTGCCTTCGAAATTCTACTCATTGCCCAATGCAGTTGTGCTTTTCCCCCTCCTTTTAACGAATATATGTTGAATTTTGTGTTCATTAAGCTTATTGGAAATGCTAGATGTTTACAGAAGGATGTGAGCTGGATAAAGTAATATATTCCACACTTCTAAAAGGATTAATCAAAACAGGGTCACCTCCAATTAACAACTAGTACATGCCAGTGTCTGGTTAATTCAGATGACTGGAACAATATAATAATTAGGCCAATTTGTGGATTCAATCCCGTTATGAACCACTGAGCTTTGGGTTTGTTCCGTAAAGGTGTCCCTGTCCAGGTAGCTGCCTCATACATATGTGCTCCTGGTCTCAAGGGGGATTAAACAAGGGAGTCTGGATGAATATGTAGAAATTTGTAATTTCTGATGCAAAAAAACAATAAACACAAATGTATGTCCTCACTGGTATCTACATGTACATGACATCTACATGTATGTGACACCTACACATACTTGGCATCAGTATCATTATTAACTAAACTTTTTAAAATATAATTTTGTTCAACAGACATTTGTTACACACCTTCTGCAACATCATACTATGTTATTTTCTTACATACAAAATTTAGATAAGACATGAAAGCTTATGGAACCTATTTGGGGGAAAAAGTTAATATTCTTAGAAAACTAGTACATGATAAATGCATTGGAGAAGAGTAAGAAAAAAATATCATGTTATACCTGAGTGAGAATGTGGTTACTGACAGGAAGAGGTAAAATTTGCTATATCTAAATGAGTGCAATATAAAATAAGGAACTCAAAACACAAACTGTAGGCAGATTGGACAAATATGGTGTGATGAATTTTTTTTAATTGTTGCTATCATCCTTTTTACTTACATCAGTCTGATTCATGCTGAAATAATCAATTTTAGCAATTTATGGACTCTGGATGCTGTGGAGTTAAAGATCTCCCAGCACTCTTATTTTTATGGCCTCTTAGGTATAATTAGACCAGCCCAAGTGGGATGAAAAATTATGGGCTGTGTGCAACTCTCACACCACTAATGACTATTTGTTTATTTTTAGAATTTACAAGAACATTCTCATTGGATAAATGCCTCAAGATGTGAAAGAGAAAGAAAATACACAAATATAAACAGAGAAAAATAAGCTAGACTCGTTTCAAACCACTAAGTGCCAAAAGTCATCAACCTGTGTTGATGGCATTCTAAGGAAAATGGTTAACCCACTCAAAAGACTGATTCTTTTATGATATAGTGGAGAAAGCACTAGTTTGTCATTGGACCTGGTCTAGAGTCTTAGATTTGAAGTCTTAAAGTGAAGGCTGGGTGATTACTTATTGGAGATCTATAGAGTAGATTCTTGGTCAAATAAGATTCTTGAAGGCCCTTCCAACACTGAAATTCAGTGACTGTGTGAAAGGGATGTTGAAGGCCTTATGTATCTATGATATGTGGTCAAGTTGAGAGATATGTACACACATTCAGATGTTTAACGCTATGACATTAGCCCTGACATTAGCCAGAAGACACTTGCAGTACAGAGAACAAAGAATTCTGTTTTAAAATTTCATTAAATAGTATGAAATCTTATCAGCATTAGAAAATAGAGATAAGAAACAAAAAAAATGGGAAAATATTTTTCTTAGGAAAATAGTTTTAGATCATCAGTGATTTGGATGCATTTACAAATTCAACATATGACAGATCTAATCTGCAGATATATTTCTTTATCATATAGGCAAGAAAGTATTTTTCAGGGACTTTTCTGGCACAAACATGAGAAAAGTAAAAGCTTTTGTGTGTATGTATATGTTGTATCTTCAGAATGCAGAGTCTGGAGTCAAGAAGACCTGAATTCAAATGTGACCTCAGATACTTACTAGTTGTGTGACCCTGGGCAAGTCACTTATTCTTGTTTACCTCAGTTTCCTCATCTGTAAAATGAGCTAGAGAAAGAAATGGCAAGTTACCCCAGTGTCTTTGCCAAGAAGACCCCAAATGGAGTCACAAAGTCGAATAGGACTGAAACAACTGAACAACAACAAAATAGATACATATATATGCTGTCCGTGGGAAAAGCTAAACCTCCACATATATTCAGACATAATTATAGTCACCAGATGCTAAATAAGTCTGTAGTGCATTACCCAGTATTTTATCTTTGTTCTAAGTGGTTTGTCTGTGTATTTGTTTGCTTTTCCCAATATGGGGTAATCAGTAGAAATTTAGACAATTCTAGTGAGTCCTCGAGAAAAACCAAACAAACATTACTTCAGCACCCAGTCAAACCAACCCATGATATCTTCACAGGATCGTAAGATCATAGATTTCAAATGGCCAAGGACCTCAGAAGCCATATAGTTCCTCCCTCTCGTTTTATAGATGTGAAAACAGACAAGGAAATATTCCTCGGGTATGTAAAGTTATGCCTTTACGTGCTGTCTAGGAGGAAGTCAAAATCTCCACATATATTCAAACATGCCCATAGACACCACACACTGAATAAATCTGTAGTGCTTTACTGTCTATCTGTGTTTTAAGTACTACTGGTTTGTCTGGTTGTTGGGTTTTTTTTTCCCCCTAATATGGGATTATCAGGAGAAATTTATACAGATCTAGTATAGGAATGAGTTCTCAAAGAAAAAAAAATACTTCGGTACCCAATCAAACTGACCCCTTATGGTTTCAAAGTATCATATTTAGAATTGCAAAGGACCTCAGAGGTCATCTAGTCCCACTCCCTCATTTTATATATGTGGAAACTGAGGCCCCCAGTGGAGAGTTGACTTTCCTCATTTCACACCTAGATTTCTGCAGTAGCCTGCTAATTGGTCTTCCTGACCGTAGTTTCTCTCCATTCTAATCTATCCTCCATTCATCTGTCAAATTAATCTTCCTAAAGTCTGACTTGTCACTCTCCTATTCATCAACTCCCGTGACTCCCTATCACCTTTAGGATCAAATATAAAATCCACTTCTTGGTGTCCAAAGCCCTTCATAACCTCTCTGCCCCCACCTTTTCATTCTTCTTACACCTTACCACCACTACCCCCATATACTCTATGATCTAGTGACACTTGCCTCCTTGCTGTTCCATCTCCAGAATCTATGCATTTTCACGGACTGTTCCTAGTGCCTGGAATACTCTTCCTCTTCATCTTTTTCTTCTGTCCTGCCTGGCTTCCTTCAAATCCCAGTTAAAATCTCACTTTTTATAAAAAGTCTTTCCTGATCCTACTTAATGCTAATGCCTTCCTTCTGAAATTATCTCCAATTTATCTTGTATATAACTTGTTTGTCCATAGCTGTTTTCGTGTTTTCTTCTCCGTTATACTGAAAGCAGGGACTGCCTTTTACCTTTCTATGTATCCCTAGTACATAGTAGGCACAGTGCCTAATACATAGTAGGGACTTAATAAAAGTTTATTGATTGCCTGAAGACACCCAAGATTCAGTATCCTTAACTCTTTCCTCTTGTACTAGATCAGTGGTTCTCAACCTTCCTAATATTGTGACCCTTTAATACAGTTCTTCATGTTGTGGTGACCCCCAACCATAAAACTATTTTTGTTGCTACTTCATAACTGTAATTTTGCTACTGTTATGAATCTACCTGATATGCAGGATATATTTTCATTGTTACAAATTGAACATAACCCACAGGTTGAGAACCACTGTACTAGACAGACTCTGGAAAATTGATTGAAGAAATGGTGACTCAAGAAACTGGAGTCTAAGAAGCATTATTTCCAATATAGAATATCTTAGTGCCCCCTGGCACTTCATGGGCACTTAAAATCTAGTGCTATCTAAAGGACTATGTTTAGAATCATAAAAAACAACTTTGAATATTTGTCTACAATCTTGTCCCCAAAATGAGAACACCCTTCATCAGATTCCTGACACAGAAGAGATACCTCCCCTTCGAAGGGAAAGAATTTATAGCAGCTTCTTGTTAAAAGGTCAAATAATGAGACTTCTTAGACAGGGCTGGCAAATAAGCCCCCCAAAAATGTTGGAGGAAAACTCAGAGAATCTGTATTCAAATCTCAGTGATGATACTTAGTATATGTGTGACCTTGAGCAAATCATGTAACCTCTTTGTGACTTAAAAGGGTAAGAGATGAGTAGACAGCACCATAAAGTAGAAAGTGTCCTGGATTTGGAGTCAGGGAAGATGAGTTTGAATTTTGTCTCTGTTACTATGTACAAACCACTTAACTCTGTTGGGCCTCATTTTCTCATGTGTAAAGTGAGGCAATTGGACTGGGTGACTTCTAAGACCCTTTCACTTCTAAATCTGTGATCCTATGACCTTTAATAGTGGAGTGAGTTCCCTACACTGAGGAAATCACAGGTCTAGACTGAATGACCTATAAACATCCCTTCTAGTTGTAAATCTACAACTACAGCCAAATGAATGACTGTGTATCTTTTATTGTGATGCATAGCTTTTTATTTTTCTGGACAGATATTGAGTAGAGGAAAATGATGCAAGGTCTACAGAAGTTAATCACAGAATAAAAATGACCTTCATGACATGGAAATAATTTGTAGTAAGGCTCATACAAAAACATCACTAAAAACAATATTAACTTGGGAAATTAAATCACTTTATACCAGATATAGACATAAGACTGCAGTTCATTGACTGGCACACAAGATAAAATTAAGGGACAAGTATGAAAATTAAAAAGAGGAATTAAAAATGACTGATACCAAAGAGACTGAAAGATCGACTTCTTGGCTGAGTTTCATAAACTTGGATGTCTTTGGCTATTCCGCGACTCTTAAAAAAGCTTTCATTTTGGTAAAAAGAGGTCATTATAAAACAGGTTACAATATGGCAGTGTTCACCAAAAATTATGGGGTTTTAAAGTATTTGTTAGGTTATCTGGAAACTCAAACACATACTCTGGAAAACTAGAGTAACATAAAATTCACTGGGGAAAAATCCTTCATTTTCTGGCTAAAAGGTTGATGATACAGAGCTGCTGCCTCAGGTGACATTAAGGACTGTCCAAAAGATGAGTCACTATCCCTCCAGTTAGAAACTTTGAATAGCCGATAGCTTTTTTTCAGTCCCTCTCTATGACTGTAACGGGCTATAGCTGCTCTCTTTTTTCTTCCTTCCCTCGGGCTTCTGCTCCTTATGTACACTGGCACAAATCTCATAGACTTCCCCCTCTCATGACTTCCTCTTCCTAATGAATACTATGTAACCTAGTTTTACGTACATTAGACTTTATAAGGGGTACTGAGACTTGTCCTACTTGTCATTTTTACCATCTGCTCATCTATTTGTGTTTTGAAAGATACCCTAGATCCCACTTACTCTGCATATCCCCTTACATTTGAATGATTGACTTGTATAGTGAATGATTGACTTGACTTTCTGGCATGACTAGTCTATTAAAAAGCTCCCTTACCCTTTTTTATTCTCAAATAATGAATCCACTTGGGTGTTTGCCCATGGTACTAACTCTTTTTTTTATTACATGTCCTATGTCCAACCAGAAGCTAAAAGAATGGAAATCCACACCTTTTCACAGCTTGCCTAATTACTCTGACCTTTTTTGACTGATTGTACTTAATAAATGAGACAAGCAAACCCTAAAACCTAACCCTTAATTCTCTCTTAAATCAGAAACAAAATCCCATGTAAATTCCTAACAAGAAGTAACATCATAAAATTAAAGCTTATCAAAAATTGCTGGTTTGGAATCTATACTAAATTTCTTAATATCAATATAGTATCAGAAGTTTTAGGAGAGGTGTGGTTATAGTAGTTAAGGGCACTGAATTTGGAATTAAAAACCCCTAGCTTTGAATCCAGCTCTGCTATTTTAAAACCTGTGGGAACTTGCACAAATCACTTTATCTCTCCCTTCAATTTGCTTCAGTGAAAAACTTAAAGTCTTAGACTAGGCGAACTCCTTACAACTATAAATTCTTTGACCCTAAGAAGAAAGATTAGACCCAGTATCTAGTGGACCAATAACAGGGTCTAAGTTACAAGCTAACTTTAGGACAACAGGTCAGAAATAAGAGGAAGTGGGATTTAAGGAAGACCAGTTTTAGCTACACTAAGCTATCCTAAGCAGCCAGAAGTCCATATTTGGGATAAAGATAAAGAGAAGGATACAAGATAAAACATTTATTAAGTACTTATGTGCCAGGTACTATGTTAAGTGCTACAAATACGAAGGTTTCCAGAGTAAATAAGAAGAAAGGATGAAGACCAGTCAAAAGTTATAAAAGGCTTTATAGTCTCAGAGCTTCAACCTTTTGTTTCTTATTTCCTTTCCAACTAAGAACTTGTTAAAAATGCCTTCGCTAAGCAAGATAAAAAATATATAGGTAACTGCCATGTTGATTCTTAAATTTTAAGTTGTAGTCTTTATACAAAATCGGAATCCTTCTCTAGAAAAATGAAAATACAGTGTAATTTTTTTTTAAGGTAAGCTTGGGAAATGAATGAGTTGAAAAACGTGTGCATAAGTACCCTTAGTAGAACTTTAAAGAAAACTACATAGTGGAGAAAACTCAATAAGCAAATAAGATGTTATGTTTGTATTTTGTAAAAAGTAAACATTATTATGTGAAACAGAGGTGATAACTTTGAGCTATAAATCCGCACAAGAAAAAAAGAAAAGGAAATGGTGTATCCATAAACTACAGCAACAGAAATTGCCCAGTTATCTCAGTCTTTTTACCATGTAGTTATCTACCCTCTTCAGTTTTCTGATACGTGAGTCACTGTCTTTGTTTCCTTAGTGAATAGGAGATACTTACTGAATGCTTATGCAATGGAATGTAAACATGAATAGCCACACTTACGTTATTGCCTTATCAACATCTGGATTTGGTTGATTTCACCAAAGCCCAAAATTTTAGAAATGAACAGTCACCGAGTCCATTCTTCCTCCCAAAGTAACTGTTACTTGAACATACTTGACAAGGAATCTTCTAGCCTCTTAACACCTGTAGCACAGGACAACCCCAGTACCTCCTTTTTGGGCAGTTCTAATTGTTAGGAACTTTTCCCTGATAAGAAGCTTAAATTTGCCCACATAATTTCCACCTCTTACTTCTGGTTCTCCTAATACCAAACAGAATAAGACTAATTCTTCTTGTACACGGCAGCCCTTCAAATTCTTGAAACAACCATCACTTCCCCCTGAATCTTCTCTTCTCCAGATTAAACATCCTCAATTCCTTCAAGTGATCTTCATACGAAAGCGGCTCAAGGTCTTTCCTTCTCCATCCTGATTGCTCTCCTCTGATCTCTGTCAGCTTACCGATTTCCTTCTTAAATTGTACAGCTTAGAACAGAACACAGTATAGAAGGACTTCAGTTGTTTTCAGTCATTTCTAGCTTTTTATAACCTGATTTGGGGTTTTCTTGACAAAGATATTAAAGTGGTTTGCCATTTCCTTCTCCAGTTCAGTTTATATATGAGGAAACTGAGGCAAATAATGTTAAGTGAATTGTTTAGGGTCACACAACTACTCTACTAAGTGTCTAAGGCTGGAGTTGAACTCAGGAAGGTGAGCCTTCCAGATTCCAGACTGGGCATTCTCTCCACTTTGCCACCTATAGAGAGGCAATTTCCTCCTTTTTCTTCAAAGTCATTTCTCTGTTCATCTCATGGCTTCTGGCCTTTCATGTGTGTGATTCTGAGCTGAGGGAGCTTGGCACTTTAGTATGACAAGGCAACCCCCTCAGTGGCCATGGAGTTAGAAGAACCAGTGATTCAGTGGCCTTTCAAAAAGGAAATGATTCCTCCCTTCTTAACATGAAAGGGGTTAGGATTAGGGGAGAGGGAAGGGACAGCTGCCTACACAAGCCTAAGGTTTTGGATTGCTTTTTCTAGGCTTGTTCTTTCCTTAGGTAAGTGAGTATTGATCCTGAAAGGACATGTCCAGGCTTGAAGACGAATTTGTGAGTTTAAGAGGTTCAGAGGAGGTGGAGCAGATTGGTAGCAAGAGAGGTTTCTGTATTGGAGATAAAACCACCAACAAGAGAAGGAGCCCAAGACCTGGCCTAGTTGACCAGAAAACATAAACTTTGAGGAAACCATACAGAGCCAAGTAATAATAATAATAATAATGATAATATCTGTTCAATAGTTTTGGTTGACTACATTACATTTTAAGGATGTTGCAATCTCAACCTTCTGGCTGAATAATACAGGAGTTAATACTATCACTTATTTAATTCATGTTTCTGTAAATGTGAGAAAGTATAACAGTAGTTTTATGTTAAGTTATTGAATCCTATTTTAATTCTTCCTATGACTATGTGCTTACCAGTTTATTGTAGTTTTTTTTTTTAATATTTTGGATGTAGGAAATAAATACTTGTCCCATAAATGACTTGGATTGTACATTAATTACCATTCAACACACTCCTTTATGAGATATCCTAGACTTAAGCCTGAATCTGAGCTGTTACTGAATTATTACCAGGATACTAGGCTGGGGATTTAAACAGTCAAAGAGCATAAGAAAAAGAAGCCTTTCTCATTAGAGGCTAAGGTCCCTCAGGATTAAACCTGGTCCAGTCCACATGCGTGTGTTCAAAACCATGCCTCTGTTGCTGCTCATCCTGAAACTTTCCTCAAGGCCTCCTTGCCCTAGAACATTCTTCTCAACCTGGAATGTACCCCTACAGGACCTACCCCTGTCTCTCATTGGTGAGTTGCTCTTGGCACCTCCATTTTGTGAAAGGGCCCAGACCAGCCTTCTGGACTATATCCCCCCTTCCTGTACTTTTTTATCGCCCCTTACTCCATCTTTACCCTTTTGTATGTTGTCTTCCCCATTAGAATGTAAGCTCCTCGAGGGCAGGGGCTCTCTTTTTGTTAGTGTTTGTATCCCCAGCACTTTAGCACAATGTCTAATGTGTACAAACTTAATTAAATCCTGTTTCCTTCTGTACTTCGTTCAGAGAGAATAGATTCAATGCCACCACACATTGGATCCCACAATGTATCATAATTATTAGACCAATATCACATTAGGTTTTTGACTGCCTTTTCACACTGTTGACTTATATTGGACCTACAGTGAGCTAAAATTTTCTTGGTCTTTTTCATATAAGCTGCTATTTAGCCACGACTGTCCCATCTTATACTTGTGAAGTTGATTTTTTTTTTAAATCCAAATTTAAAATAAGTGTAAGAGTTTACACTTATTTCTACTGAATTTCCTCTTCCTACGTTTCATTTCTGCTTCCTTCATTATATAACTTCCAGGTCATAGTGTTGCAGAAATATTTTCATCATTATTTTTGGATTTTATATGCATATATAGATATGTGTATATGTTTATTATCTAGAAGAAATTTAAGCATTTCTTTTAGATCATAGTTCTACATTTTGATAAATCAGTGATCTCATCAATGTAGAGTGCAATCTATTCATTCTCCCTTATCCTGTGTGATTCTCTTCCATGTCTTTGCATAAATCCTCAACAAAAGTCCCACTTTGTGTGTAATTCTTTTGACATCGCATCTATGCTAGTAGAACACATGAGCTCTCGTACATCAGTTCCTTATTATCATCACATGACTAGCCAACTTTTTTTCTTGTTGTAGTATTTTTCTGATAACATCCTTTGCTACCTCCCCCAGTTCTTGGTTAGTAATATGCCTGACATACACTTCTCTATTCCCCTTTATGTGACCCTCCTCCCCCCAAATTAAATTCCTGGTAAACCATGTTTTTTTCTGACTTACAGATATACATCACCAGAAGAATGTTAACATTAAAAATATGATTCTTTGTTTCAGGGAAGAGTTTGCAGTACTTAAAAGCATGTGTAATTTTCCAAAGACCATTCTATCCTGTTCTCTCTCAGATCAGTTCTAGGCCTAGATAACTATCAACAAATAATGTCTATTGATAGCCGATGAACTGATGCAGAACCATGAGGTTGTTCATACAACTGATCTAAATGGATTTCATTGTCTGAATAATGTGTATTTGGTCATTTTGTTTTTTCACTGTGAATAGTTAAGTCAAATGCTTTTGCATAGTTATGCATCTCATTTAGGAAAGAAGGAAACAAGAATTTTTAAAGCACTTACTATATGTCAGTACTATCTTATTTGATGCTTACAATAACCTTGGAAAGTAGGTGCTATTATTATCCCTATTTTATATTTGAGGGAATTGAGGCAGACAAGTTAAGTGACTTGTCCAGGGTCACACAACTAGTAAATATCTGAAGCCAGGTTTGGACTCAGGTCTTCTTGGCTTCAGGTCAAGCAGAGTGCTCTACCCTTTGAACCACTTAGTCATTTAGGAGACTCAGAAAGGTTTCTGAGTTTGGTGATATCAGCTGAATGTCACTGGCAAATACAAAAATCTGTGGAAGAGAATCAGAATTACAGAACTGGAGGGACCTGGGTAGGCATCCAACACATACTTGAAAAAGAATTTTCGCTATAATCTGATACCTGATAAATGATCATGACCTCCAGGGAGGAGCAACTGCTTCTCTGAAGCAGCCCCTTCCACTTTTAGAGAGCCTTCAGTGTCAGGGGCTTTTTTCCTCCATTATACCTAAACTCTCCTTTCTAACTTCTAACCATCTGACCACGGTGGCCAAACACAACAAATCTAATTCCTCTTCTTTATGGCAGGACCTAACCATCAATAGAGAATTCCTCTTTCATCTTCTACACTCTGTGGTAGACATTCTCTATGATGGCGGCAAACACCTTTGACAAGCATATCTTCCTGCGTTATGCTTAGATTAATATTAGAAATCAATGTCAAAGTTTCTGTTGTTCCAGCTTTCAAGTAATTTTTATGATTTTTGACATATACATGAGAGACTCCCGATTGAGAAGAACCTGAAAGGTGGTGTTTTGTTTTATTGAATGAAATATATAAACAAACGATGTTTCGATCTTGCGTTCCCTCTGCCTTTCATTCAGTTGTGTGGGCTGCTATAGAATATCATTATGCCAGCCTGCCCTTTCTGTGCTCATCCATTCACGTAGGATGCTTTCTCTGCATGTGCAGTTTATTCTCATGAGTAATGCACAGATGAGAAAATACATTTAAGTGCCAAGAATTTTTCTGTCACCTTTTGTGATAATATTCAGATCTAAAATTTTTTTCCAAGTCTTTAACGTCCTAACCTCTGTAAGACACCTTGAGAATCAGTGCCCTCTATATTGTGCTGTGCCTAGAATAGACATCTTCTCCACACCTGTTGTCTGAATGCTGTTTTCCTTATTGTTTTCTTTAGTGCCATTTCTACTTCCTCTTGGAGCACTTCATGTGATCTTGGGGTCAAAATGGGGTGACTGCTATAACCGATAGAGAAGAGAGCTTGTCATTATCCTGACAGATCTTTTTCTATTTTCTATTTCTATTTTCATCTGTTTGTTTCCTCATTCCAGTTTCATCTTTGAATGTCCTCAGGATAGTTTTGCTTAGTTGGATCTCTGGCCAAGCTTTCCGAAAATCCGTTTTTCTCCGCAGTGCTTCTCCCTGTCTTATGAAACTATATTGCTCACAATCATTTGCCATACTCTTAAATAACATCTTACAAGCAAATTTATATTATAAATTAGTGTTGCCTTTGGCTGCCATATCTCTTTCCTTGGCAGGAACATCAAGTGTTTGCTGGCTGAAAGAAGCAAATAAAACTTTGGAAGCTTGTGCCAAACTTGAAAGGAAAGGGCTCAATTAATGAGGATTATTATTTCCTAGTTTGAAATGATCATATTAGAAATAGATATAAAGTATTCATTTTCATGTAATGGAAAAATATTTAATATTTATTTTTCTTTAAAAAAAGAAACACTTTACTGTTTTCTACTAAAGGGTCTTCTAGCCATTTAAAGATATTTTTCATGCCCATGAATATTAAATTTGTCTCATAAAATTTTTTTATCTCCTTATGATATCAAAGCATTACTCTTATGTTATTTTATTTATCCATCCAAAAACCCCAAGAGGAGACAGCCAGTATTATCCTCACTTGAAGATATAGTGGGTGGATTTTTTCTGAATTCCTCATGTAATTGATTTAAAAACAAAAAACTTAGCTTGAAATATCCAAACTGATTACTTGTTCTATTCAAACTCACTTGATGCTTGGGCCCTAGTTTGTGATCTGTGAACTCTATGATGCAAAGATAGAACTTGAGTGAGAAACTATTTAGGACTAATGCCATATCTCCAAGCCTTATATTTTATAACCTTGTCCCTTCCTACCGTTCTAGTCTTCTTAAACCTTATTCCCTTCCACATACCCTGTGGTCCAGTGACAATAACCTCATTTCTGTTTTTTGAGAAAGACCTCCATCTCTGGACTACATATATTTTCAGTGGCTGATCCTCATGACCAGAATTCCCTCCCTCTTCATCTGTCTCCTGGCCTCCTTGGCTTTCTTCAAGTCCCAGTTAAGATTTCACTTTCTAGAAGAAGTCTTTATGTTTCTACCTTAATGCTAGTCCTTTCTTTCTCCTGATTATCTTTGATTTATCTCATATATAATTCATTTACATTTAGTTATTTTCATGGTGCCTTTCCCATTAGACTGTGAGATCCTTAGACGCTTTTGCCTGTCTTTGTATCCCCACTGCTTAACCCAGTGTTTGGCACGTAATAGACACTTAATCAATGTTTATTAACTATTCAGCTACTTAATTATTAGTGCCATCCCTCCCAGAAGACTTTGTGTATGTGCATGTATTTATTAACCTCATATTTATGTTGTATATATTTTTATATATACTTGTCTCCCCCATTAGTAAGTTCTTTCAGAATAGAGATTGTTCATTCTCTTTCATACTTCTGTCTCCAGCACCTACCTAGCACAGTTCTTGGCACATAGTAGAGACTTCAGAAATACTGGTTGATTGATTAGTTTTCTGTTTTGAGACTTCAACAACTCCATTAAATAAACAGAGTAGGTATTTTTATTCTAATTTTCCATATAGGAAAACCAAGGTTTAGAGAAGTCATGTGATTTATTCAAATTTAGACAACAGGTTATTGACATAGCTGGGATCAGAATCCAGAGCTTCTGGCTCCAAATCCTGTGCTCTTTCCATTAGGTAGGCCTCAGGGAGTGATGTAGGGATCCAAAGAAGGAAGAAAGTCTCATTAGTCAGAGCAGCCAGGAAACTATCATAAAATCATAAATTTTAGAGTTAGAAGGGACTTTGGAGGATATCATATTAACCCACTAATTTCACCGATGAGTAATCTGAAGCCTTGAGAGGTTCAATGAATTGCCCAGAGTCACACAGCTATTAAATGCCAAGGCCAGATTCAAGCCCAAGTCCACCAGACTCCAAGTTCCACACTGTCTAGCTTGAGCTAGGCCTTGAAGGAAGGGTAGGAGTTGGATAGGCAAGTTAAGAGTGGTATGCATTTGGGGTAGGGGAGGGGAGGGGATAGGAAAAATGCTCTATGTTCCCAAACAAAAGACCTACTGGAGTAAAGGCAGAGAGATAAAATGTTCCTAAAATCCTTGGAGAGAATTAAGAGACCAATCGGACTAGAGCATGGGCCTTATTTGGGGGAGTAGAAGCAGATAAATTTGGTTAGATTATGTGGAACTAGATTATCAGGAGAGCAGAATGCCAAGCAAGTCATTTAGGAGTTAATGTGGAGGCATTGGAGGTTTTTTGGAGTCACATGATGAAAATCAAATTTTAGACAAATAATAATAGTGCTGTCTATCTGAATTTTACCAGTTGAGTTTACCACTTCCTATCCCAAAGAAAAAAGTGTCCATCCATAGGAACTGGACTAAATAATAGTTATTATCAGCTCTCACAGTCTCATTTCTGTTCGTTAGGCAAGGCTCTAGACTCTCTCCTAAGATAATCTCTTTCCCATCAATCAATCTCTCTAAATGAACAACAACCTCAAGATTATTTGGGGAGTTGTGATTTCTTCAGAGTGGTGTTTCTGGGCCCCAGGTGGACTTTGCTTTTGTCTGCCTATTTAACTCAACAGTCATGTTATTCAGTCTAATATTAATAGCTAACATTCATCTAGCATCTTAAAGTTTGAAAACCACTTTACAAATATAATCTCATATGATCCTCACAACAGTCCTCGGAGATGCTATTATTGGCACCCCAGTTTTACAGAAAAGTAAACTGAGGCAGAAAAAGGTTTAGTAACTTGCCTAAGGTCAAATAGTTAGTGAGGTTCTGGGTCTGGATTTGAGCTCAAGGCCCCCTGACTCCAAGCCCAGCACTTTATGCTCCATGCCACCTAACTGCCTCCTCTAGGTATACAAAATGTATGAGCTAAAGCGTGAAGGTGGGGAAGTGGAAGACACTTTATGGAAGTGCAGTGAACCTGTTTAGAAGAAACATAGAGTAATGTAAGAAGAAATAAAGCTGGGAGAGTAGAATGAGATAAAGCTGAAAGATCTGAATTCATTGATTGAAGCAAAATGTAGAGAGCCTTGAATGCCAGACAAAGGAGTCTTAAAGTTATTCAGCAGTAGACTAGCATCTAGCAACAGATTTTGAGGAGGAGAGAGTGGCATGGCTAGATCTGTGAGCAAAGATGATTCTGGATGCAAAGGAAGGAGAATTTGCAGTAGTCCAGGGCAGATAGCAAGGGCAGCCTGTACTGAGATGGGAAAAGAAATGAGAATCTTAACGGCAGAGAATCTGACCTGGCTATTGTTTTGTTCCAGAACAAGAACATTCAAAAAGATAAATGAAGAGCTACTGTCTGATGTACTATTAATGATCTCTACTTCCTCAGATTATTATGCATATGTTTATCTGTTCACCCAATGAACCTACATCCCTCCCAATACAAGGTTTGTTCCTTCAGGACCCTCTCTCTTTTTTTCTTTTTTTAAGAACTTGATTCCAAGTTTAACATGACATTAGTCCATACCAACTAGTTGCATCACTCTTCCTTCTATTCACTTTTGCTCTTAGTTTTCCAATTTCTCTTATTGCTAATCAAACTGTTAAACAAATTTTTGTGGTATGTTATCTGAACACATTTTAAATCATGCGTGTGTGTGTGTGTGTGTGTGTGTGTGTGTGTGTGTGTGTAGATCTAGATATATTGGCAAGCTTGCATAATGGAATTTAAGAGGTCATCTGTCCAGATTCCTTTCTTCAGGCAGGTCTGTACTTGAACCATTCAAGTAGAATAGTTTCTCATTTTTTAAAAGATTTCCAGGGAAGAGATTTCATGAGACTCCCTTAATTTTTAAATTGTTTCCAAGTGCTTAATAACCCTGATAGTCAAGAAGTTTCTTCCTTCTAAAACTATAACAAAAATTAGCCAACGTTATTTGAACTCTATTTCCATCTCCTTAGGAGCCCCACCCAAGTAATGGAGTCTACAAGCTTAATGAATAAATTCTGAATTAAATCATCCATGAAGACTATGCATCATTAAGAAATCTATTTCAGAAAATACACATAGCCTGGCATTTCACATGAAACTTTCAATGCATTTTGAGAAGGAGAGCTGAGGTCAAACTTGAGAAATTATCAACCAAATATAACCTATGCTATTATCTGAAATATCCCCAATTTGCTATTATGTTCCATACCAAAACAGGGACTTCTACCTTTCCAGTTCCAGGGCAAAGGTGAGATGTGTTTGATTCTAGAGTAGCCAAATATGTTTCTCTATTTGACTTTCAGTTGGAAATGCATGGAGAAGAGACACTACAATAATATTGTTAAAAGCACATAGCTTAAAGTAAGGATTAGATTCTTACTAAGCTTCTTCTTTATGCAAACCCCAAAGCAAAGATTAGAAGCCTCACTACTAAAATACAATCAATGAAAATCCTGTTGAGGTCCTTTTAAAATTAAACCATGTCATATACACAGGACTGCTGGTGACATGCTAAATAGAGAGTGGGGATAAAAAGTAGAATGTAGGAGTGGATTTTTAATGGTTTTCCACTCTTCTAAGAATTACAACCAAACTAGATACAAGAATGTTAGCAGAGAATCTCAGAGAATCTTGTATCATAATTGGAAGGAACCTCTGATATAATTTGGAGAACTACATTGAAAGAACTATAATGAACACTGAAAGAGTATTGGATTTGATGTCAGAAAATATGGGTTCTAGTTCTAACTTTACCCCTAATTATTTGCAAAACCTCAGGAAATCATTTCACTTCTTTCAACCTAAGTTTCTTTATCTGTAAAAAGAGACACTTGAACTGGAATCATGGCTTCTTAACCTGGTGTCCATTGATTTTAGGGGGCTCATGAATTAATTTTTTAATATTTTGATAACTGTATTTCAGTATAATTGAGTTACTTAGTAATCTGTTTTATTTTATGAATTTCAAAATATTATTCTGGGAAGGCATCCATAAACTTCAAAAATCTATCAATAAGCATGTATTAACTGCACACTATTTTTTAGGCACTGTACTAAGCAGTGTGGCAGCAAAAAGAAGAAAAGAAGGGTCTCTCCCTCAAGGAGCTTATAATCTAATGGGCAAACAAGATCAAACACACACGTGTGCACGCACACACACGCACATATACATACAGGATAAATAGGAAATAATTAACAGAGGGAAGGCATTAGAATTAAGAAGGTCTGAGAAAGGTTTCCTGTAAAAGATGTCATTTTAGTTGGGACTTAAAGGAAACCAGGTAAGTCAGTAGGTGGAATTGAGGAGGGAGGTTATAGACATGAGGGACAATCAGAGAAAACTCCCTAGGGCCTACAGATGAAGTGTCTTCTTCAAGAAGAACCAAGAGATCAGCATCCCTGCATGATAGAGCAAGCTGTGGGGAGTGAGGTATTAAAACACCAGAAAGGAACAAGTGGGCTAGGTTAAGAAGGGCCATGAACACCAAACAGAGGATTTTCTACTTGATCCTGGAGGCAATGAGGGGCCATTGGAATTTGTTTAGTTAGGAAGTGATATGGTTGAAGCTGTACTTTAGGAAAGGCACTTTAATATCTGAATGTTGGAGAATGGATTGGAGTGGGATGAGATGTGAGGCAGACAAACCCAGCAACAGGCCTGTTCACCAGAGTAACAATGGAGCCTAGGATTTCAAAATAAAAGATTACAAACCCCAGAACTTGATGGTTCCTAAATTTCTTTCAGTTCTAATAGAGCTGGGTGGCTAGGTAGCTCAGTGAATAGAGCACTGGACCTGGAGTCAGGCAGATCTGAGTTCAAATCCAGCCTCAGACATTTAACACACACACACACACACACACACACGCACACACTGGCCATGTGACCTTGGACAAGTCACTTAACCCCAATTGCCCTCCAAAAAGAAAAAAGAAAAAAAAAGTTCTAATAGAGCTGGAAACCCCTCAATACACTCTGGACAGGAAGGCATTCAGACTGTCAGAACATCTTCAATGAGGGGAAGGAGGGGAAGAAGTATAATGTACGTAAGCTATATTCTCTTACAGAATGGATTATGTCTTGAATATTACTATGACTTGATACACCATCTTAGAAGACATGGACTTTGAGGCTCAGGTTTTAGAATCCTGAAATTTTTAAAGCTTCAGGGGACAATAAAGCTTAATACATGGAATGCTAGGGCAAGGAGAAACATTAGAACATAAAACAAAGTGGAGCAAAAAGAGGCCTTTTTTCAGCTCTTCAGTAGGTTCACGAACTCACTAAAATTGATACTTTTACCAGAGCAGACAGCAAGCAATCCATCCATGCTTTCTTCATCATGTCTTTCTCTGAGTACTCCATATGCATTGGAGATCTTCCTCCGGTTATTTTCATGTTTTGTAGATAACAGTGCTTAATCAGGTACCTATGATCCTTTTGGCCTATTACATGATTTACCTGTCTTCTTTTCAACTTAAACACATCATTAGCCTGTTTACCACCATCATGTGAATTACTATGGTTGGTCCAAAGCCGATTGTGATTCTTCTGAAATTGTCTGATTCCGTGGTATTTGTAGCCATATAACATCACCAGAAAATCTTGTTGAAAAGATGGATTTTATGGTTTCGAGGACGAATCATTGCTCAGTTTCCTAAGTATGATGCAATCCTATCTCCTCATACTATTCAGTGGATTCATATAATTAAACTGACCAGTTTTAGGCTATATGATGTTTTTATAGAACTTTAAGGTTTATAAAGAGCTTTCTTTACTCTTCAATGAATAAATAGTACATATATAAATCCCACTTGAAAGATAACAAAACTAGATATCATGGATCTTAATAATAATTAACAAACCCTTCCATTTCAGACATTTTTTTCGCCTTTGTTCCTTCCATGTTGTGGTACTCACTGAGATCTGGCTTCCTTCAAATGACATTGTATCCCTGGCTATCGTTTCTAGTACTGGTTATACTTTCTTGAATATATCCTGTTCCTAGTGGAACTGTTAGAATAATCTTTACTCCCCATTACTACTTCCAGATTCTCCTTCTATTGCCATCAGTCAGCAACCTCTCCAAGTTGAGATATATTCTGTCTAGATTTACTTATTATAGATAATCCAGATCCTGGTGACCTTGATCTACCAATCCCCAGGGTACTTTCCCTCCTTTCTCAGTGAGTTCAGAATATGGTTCACGGTATCCCTCCCAACCCAAATTCCACCCCCATACTAGGGTAACTAATATACATATTAGTGTTCTTTCAAATACCCTAACTTCCCAGTTCTTCAATCTACTCAATTTTCATAACCCTTTTCTCTATTTCCTCTCAAATATACATAGGTATAGTCATCTCTGTGAAAAAGGGAGAGATGGAGTTATTAGGTCAGATCACAGTGAAAACAAGAAAATGATTGCCCTTTGTCACCTGTAACCCAAGAATCTCCCTCCCACCCCACCCATCTCACCTTAGGACTTTGGGTTCATACATGTTAGTTTAGACTCAAGAATCATTTTCTCTTCTTGCTCCAACTCAGGAATCTCAGTGGAAATCTTCTGACAAAAGTTTAGATTTCTCTCAAAGCAGAAAACTGTTTTGTAAGTCCTGTACAGGCACTGAATGAGTCTAAATGGGCATAAGTCAGATTTTAGATTCTATCCTATGCTCAGAAAAATAAATAAAGACAAACAACACCATCAAAGAATCAGAGGTTCAGGAACTCAACTCTCAAGGTCCTCTGGGTAAACACAGATCACTGGCCATGTGCTTCTCCATCAAGTTGCCATTTTCTGCTATACTTCAGTGTGGGAATCCAAAGGAGAGAGAATGCAGAAAGGTTGAGCTGATGTCTCTGGTCACTTCTATTTGCCATGGAGAAAGGTGACTCTTCTGACAAGACCTTATTTCCTGTATCTGTACATTAAAACCAACTAGGAGGGAGATCCAACCACTGGTAACCAATCAAGGCACTTCAAGGCATACCTGATCATCTCCTGTTAAAGTTACTATTATTTTAATGAGAGAACTAAGCTTTCCCTAGCCAGACTTCTTTGAGGACAGAGAAGGTAACCCTGTTAATTTTTCTATGCTATAAAATAGGATCAGTTGAATGAAAATGTTCACAACCTGTTTGGGACAGAAAATAGTGACATTTTCCCCTCTAATTTACATTCCACCTAGGAATCTTTGAACACCCCAGAATTTCTGTAGAGAATTCAGCAATAATTTTGAAGCATAACATATTTGACTAATATAACTAAAATTAAAGATGATACAATTAAAATGTCTTCAGGACTTCATAGACTTGTTTTCTAGTCCTAATTCTGTCACAAACTAGCTTTGTGATATTAAGCAAGTCTCTCTGGCTTTATCCTTATCTGTAAAACTAAGGGAAGAAAAAGGAAATTGAAAATTGTTGAAGATGCTGTAGTAAAGCAGGCACACTATTGGTGGTCCTGCCACTCTGGGAATAATTTGGAAGTCACAAAACTAGGCGTATCTTTTGATTCAGTAATACCACTACTAGGTGTCTCCAGGGGTGTGCTGGAACCAGCTTTTTTAGAGAAACATTTACCTGCACATCCCTGCCTACAGCTTAAAGAGAACAAAGAAAGAGAATAAAAACCCATATGTATAAAATTATTTATAGCAATTCTTTTTGTAAAACAAAAGGGAACAAAGGAGGTACCCATATATTGGAGAATGACTAAATGAACCAAGGGATACATATGCAATAAAATATTCTTATGCAAAGAAAAATGCCAAATAGCTACAGAGAAAACAGAAAGGACCATTATGAACAGATGCAGAGTAAAATGATGAAAAATAGGAAAACAATTTATGCAATATAAACATGACAAAGAAAAATAATTTTCAAGATTTTGTGATTGGCCTCAATGTGCTGACAAACCAGAATTCCGGAGTATTGAAGATGATGGATGCTGCTGTGGGGAAAATATTTTATCATCTACTGTTTCTTGATAGTGTTTGATCTAATTTTATGTGGTAAAATTCTTTAGGTCATGCTGACCTCAGAGACCCTTCAGGGAAGCTGGTGACCACTTAGATCCCACCCACATCTTGTCTTAAGTCTACTCAAAATCCTTGTGTTTTGGCTTCCCTCAAGTTTTATTGACTGTTTCTACTTACCTGCCAATGTCCGTCTCAAGCAACCTATGTATGTGCAGGCCATTTGGCTTGTACCTTTGTTTGAACTCTATATATCATAAAATTTAACAGAGATTCAAGAGGGAGCCATACTTTTTTTCCAGCTGAAACTCTTTATAAAAACCTTTTTAAGGTTTTGGGGATTGTTCTCAACTGCTGCTACCCACCTCCTGGCAGAGAGCTGATAGTTTCAGATACAGAATGAGACACATATTTCTGGGAACTTGCTTTGCCTGCCTATACACATTTATGGCTTTTACTCCCTTTCTTTCATTTTGTTGTTGTTCAATAGTGAGAAGAGAGAAAAATAAATATTCTCTCTTTTTTTTTGGCTTTAACTTTTATTTATTTTTTAGTTTACATCATTGATTTCCACAAAATTTTGAGTTATAAGTTTTCTCCCCGTCTTTCCCCTACTAACCACCCCAAAATAGCTATCCCACTGTATACCCTCTCCCCCAGTCTGCTCTCTCCTATATCCTCCCCCATCACCCCTCTGACTTTCTGGTAAGGCAAGATGAATCTCCCTACCCCAGTGCCTGTATATCTTAATTTCCAGTGGCATGTAAATAATAACAATAATAATAACATATTTAACATTTGATTTTAGAACTTTAAATTCTAGATTCTTTCCCTTCCTCCCTTGAAAATAAATACTTTCTAAGAGAAAAATTATACAATTCAAATAAAACCTATACAGATAAAGTTAATAATTTGAAATAGATTAAGGGTTTCAGATCTGAGATATAAACAGCCACAGGGAATATAAGAAGTTTGTCAAAGGGTTACATGGGAAAAAAAATATATATATATGTATATATTTTTTTCTATTGAAATAGTTTGAAAGTAGTGTTAGTGAAAAAAATTGTGGATTGGACAGAACAACTTCACAATATTAAAGAATGTTACCATGTCCTAAATAAAGTTTTTTTATGAAAAATTAATTTATTTATCTTTTATATGCATACTCATGATAACTCTAGAATGAATTTCCTTTCATGTTAACTAGGATATATGGGAAAATTACTAAAAGCCAAAGGGTATAGGTAACCCAAAGGATTAAAAACCTTTTTCCTCCCCTTGATCTCAGAAACCCTTTTAAGTTCTGGAATTCAGTGCCTGCAATTTAAATGATTTATGATGTTATTAATTATGAAATAATTCTTTTGAGCAACATATAGACTGATATAAGCCAGCCTTTTCTTTTTCTCAAAAGTTATTCATGTAACATTTTTAAGGCATGGAATTGGAGAAGAATATTTAAGTTTAAAATAAAGTGATGTTGCTTTCTTGAGAATTTCAACATATTCCCTGGCATCACTGAGATCTTCACAAGGCACTGTGAACCTATATTAAAGGATACTACAGAAATATCACAGTTCGTTTTAAAAAATATATATTGGCATAATGCCTTTCATTTATAATGTATTCAAAATACAAAAATAACACAGGAGTATGTTTATATGTGTAATAAACTTAAAAATATGACTCCATTTGAAATTTAATATTTTAATAATCTAAAATAATTTGTCTGTTTACATGTTTTTGGTCACTTAAGTAGCTAAACTCATGAGGATATATCCAAAGGAATGAAAAAAAGGTTCCTTCCAAATATTACTGATCAAAGCAAGCTTTTTTTTTTTTCTTTTGCATTAGGCTATCTGTATTCCTCTTGCAACTTCCCTACCATTTTATGTTCTGGTTTCATCCAGAGCTGTACTTTTTGGAGAGGTAATAAAATTATCCATTATGCTTCTTAAGTCCCTGGGGAAACTCTGGAGCCATCCACTCTTCCACTTCTGTTACTGAATTCTGTGGCTTTGTACCCACAACAAACAAAAACATTCATTTCACATGAATGAATAAATATAATTTGCATGTTTAGAATTAAACTGGAATGATCACATATAGTTTTTAAGCCTCTGTTTTTTTATGAATGCGGAGACATATTGGTACCAAAGAGGCTACAACATAAGTATTGACAATAGCAGAGTAACAGAGGGAAAACACATTTAACATTTCAGATATAGTAATGCCCTACTCTGCCTCCATCCCAAGAAAGCATATAATTTGGGGGAGGGGATATAAAAAAACAGGGTTTTCCAAATTCTTAGTGTAGTTTTAAGTTTTAATAGTATAAATAACTTTAGGCTTTAATAATTTAAAAGGGCACTCAGATTTTTGCATTATTCTCTACAACCTTCGCATTCTCTTCTAGTAGAAAAAGTATTGCATTTGAAATAACAGTTCTGGGGTTTGGCATTTACTACCAGTGTGAACTTGGCAAGTCACTTCATCTGCTACCTCTTAAAGTTGAGATGCTACTTAGTACTGGACTCATTAGGAACTGGGGTGTTTTACCTCCCCCCTTCTCCACTGAGGGTATTTCTACTTTCCACCTAGGAATATGATACAGGCATACCTCAGAGATATTGTGGGATCAGTAACAGACCACTGGAATAAAGTGAATATTTAAATAAAATAAGTTACGATTTTTTGGTTTTCCAAGGCATGTAAAAGCTATATTTTTACACTATACTGTAGTCTATTAAATGTGTAATAGTATTATATCTAAAAAAAAAGTATATACCTTAATTTAAAAATGCTTTGCTGCTAAAAATGCTAACCATAATCTGGGTCTTCAGTGAGTTGCAACCTTTTTGTTGGTAGAGGCTCTTGCCTCCATGGTGATGGCTGCTGACTTATCAGAATGGTTGGTGGTTGCTGAAGGTTGGGATGACTGTGGCAATTTCTTAAAATAAGACGATGAAGTTTGCTGCATTGATTGACTCTTCCTTTAACTTAACCATTTAGAGACCATTGCAGGGTTATTAATTGGCCTAATTTCAATATTTCTGTGTCTCAGGAAATAGGGAGGCTCGAGGAAAGGGAGAGAGAGATGGGTAATGGCTGACTGGCAGAGTAGTCAGAACACACAACATTTATCAATTAAGTTCACAATATTATATGATGTGGTTCATGGTACCCCAAATCAATTACAATAATAACATCAAAGATGAACATAACAGATATAATGATAATGAAAAAGTTGAAATGTTGCAAGAATTACCAAAATGTGACACAGAGATATGACATAAGCACAAGTTGTTGGAAAAATGGTGCAGATGGACTTGCTCAACTAGAGGGTTGACACAAACCTTCAATTTGTTAAATACACACACACACGCACACACACACACATACACACACACACACACACACACACACACAACACAGGGTCTGTGAAGCAATATAAAGCAAAAAAAAAATGCCTGTACAACTGATTTCGGGACTGAGGAAGTTTGGCCTTCAATAGGGAGAAGGGGAAAGAGAGACTAGGCTGTTTTTCTTTTCTCACTTTTCTTCAGTTCATTAAAACCCCATGAGGTTCCCTAGAGACAAATTATTTAAATCTTAGATTTATGTTGAAGTCTAGGGTTTCACCAAATCTTATTTTAAAGGGGCCAATGAGTCATTGGTTCATTTGACTCAGCAGCCAATAAAGGGATTGCTTCATCTTTTCAAAGTGCCTAAGTTCTTCAGCCCTAAGTCACCACATGCCCAGAAACAGCCAGGAAACACCACATGCCCATATGCTGAATCATCATGTCCCCTGGTTCCCTGGAAGTTTCCAGAGAAGCCAGATACACAGTCCTTGAGATGGTCTCTTACCAAGTCAATTCGACCTCCAATACACATACAATGAAGATACTTGTAGCAGCAATCACACTGGCATATCCAAGGTGGCTGCCAGCACAGGTTCTTAGATCTGCTTTACTAGGAAAGATATCTGTTTAAGGGGTCAATGATCTTTTTTATTACATTCACTAGTTCAGGAGAAAAGTCAGCACCTTGAACTTCAGAGAAATAAAGATCAACAGACAGGACTCTGCCTGAATCAAAGCAATATTGCTTTGATTTGACTTTATATACATCCCTGGATGGAAAGAGCCTTTATATCTGAGCACCTGGGGAGCTCTGAACATACGGCCATTCAGAATCTTGACCAGGGAATCACAAGAGCTTTCTCATAAGCAAGCCCCCAAAGCAAAATACTAACTCAGAGTATATATACATTTCTCAGAGCCAGAAGGCATCACAACTCAGTGACTCAGTACCTAATTAAAAATTATCAAAAGGTGTGAAAGCCTTCCAACAAGCAAGCCTCCCCTAAACAAGCTTCCCTTAATGGGCTCTACATGAAGTCTATTAATGGGCCAGGAAGATCTTATATCCCATTAACACTACAATATTGAACCAGATAACTCCTAAGGTTCCTTCCTTTAGATCTAATATTCTAAATCTCCACCAAAATGCCCTGTTGCACTGAGTAAAATCAGTCAGTGAGAGTAAAGGCTTGTCATTCTTTCCAATCTTCTGTTTCTTTTCAGAAGCCCAGTGATGTTTAGTTTTCAATGATTTCCTGTCATGTCAGTGAAAATGGAAACCATTTAGAATTCTTTACTTCATAATTAAATTATTTCTTTTCCTGCAAAACTTTGAGTTTCCACATTTACTTCAACTATTTATTGTCTCCATTATTGCCCTTGAACAATGCTGACAGTCCTATCCATAGAGAAATCCCTCTTGGTCTCCCTGCTGCCACTTAGGAAGGTTGCCAACTACTCTTTAAGCTTTTGTCAAACCTAAAAAATACCATAAGTACCACATTAATTTAGAGTAGCTAAAAGAAATTTTTAGGGTGAATTACAAATGAAAATTTACAAAATAAATTGGAGCCCTTTGGATTCTAAATCTAAGACCCTTTCCTCTATATTGCAGTACCCTACTCAACCTTGATGCTTAATGGATCAGTGAATGAAACAGAACTTCTGCAGATCTGTCTGAAGGAAAGTCCTACTTGCAGGTCTCATCATGGCATACAGGTGTTCCTGTGTTGTCAGCAACTATTCCAGCAGAGTGTAAGCTCTGGTAGGTTCTACAAAGTTGCAAACTCTTCAATACCATTTATCAAGTTGTGAATTCTTCAAGTACTGTACTGGGACAGACTATGTCAGCTTTTCAAGGACTAGACAGTAAGACTCATCACCAGAAAATTTGTCACTAGTAGTGGATTATTTTTTCTTTTTTTTTTTGCCAAGTGTGGAGAAATAAAATACAAAATGGCCCAACTTTTTGAATTATAGTATTCCACAGAATCCAGTTTCAGTTCCTCAAACATGACACGCCATCTCCCATCTCTGTGTCTTTGCACTGGCTTTACTCTATGCCTGTAACACCCTTGGGTCCAACTCTTATTTTCCCTGACTTCTTCCATGATTCAGCTCAAACTCCACCTTCTTCAGGAAACCTTTTTCAATCCTCTCAGCTGTTAGTGCCTTCCCCTCTGAGATTACACCCTCTGCTCCATCTCTCTCTGTCTCTGTCTCTCTCTCTCTGTCTCCATCTCTGTCTGTCTCTCCTCCCTGTGTCTTTCTGTATATACTATCTATCTTTCATATCTATGTGTGAATGCATTTGTTTTTTACATATCTAGTTATCTACCCATTGTCTCTTGTAATATAAGAAAAGGTTGTAAGCTTCTTGAGGACAGGAGACCTTTCTGCCTTTTCTTGTATAACCAGTTCTTAGCATAGTACCTGGAACATGTTTGTTGATGGACTGAAGGGGCTAAAATGTTACATGAAACAGTTTTGTAACATGGTTTTCAGTTCTTCATTTGATGTAAGAATGTCTCTGTCAAGTATTTTTGTTAAAAATGTTGGATTGATTAAAAAATAATTCGTACGTAGGTAGAATAAATATATTGCTTAACTTTTTTTTTCTTTTTTACTTACCACAGAGGACTGGGGCATGGGGAAAGGGAGGAGGGGGAAGTGTATTGAGAAATAACTGTGATGGGGGAAAAAAGTTATCCATGAAATGGAAAAAGAAGAACAGAGAGAGGAACAGATGGAGTAAAACTGAAAACCATCTTTTGTCTTTTTTTAATAGAAAAATGACACACCCATGATGTTTACCTGCTCTTTCTTTAATTATATCTGAAAAGCACTAATGCAGAGTCAAACTTTTCCATGCTCCACACATATATGACTAGGAGGGGTAAGGGGAACAATTTATAGTGTATAAGCATTTTACTACAGTTTTTGATTAAAATTTTAAAAAATACTTCAAAATACTCTGAAGTATACTTGAAATACTCTAAAGTTTATATTTCCTACACCTAACATTATTTTTCTCCAAGCAACCTGGATTATTGTATAGATAAGTGGAACAGAATTAAAATGAAGACATTATGACAATGAATGAATTATTTTTGTACATACAAAGTGGAATCAATTTAATACACATTTTCACACCATGTATCTGTAAAATGGAACTTACCACTGAGGGAACAGGCAGTTGAAGGAGACTGGCAACAAGAATATTAAATATTTTAAGACACAGTTTTTTTTTTGTTTGTTTGTTTTTAGGAAGGTGGGGAACAGAAGGGGAATAGTCCAGACCTTTGATTTTACCAATTTAAGGGACTTTGGTATGGAAATTCTTTCTACTGATTCAGTAGCAATTTCAGTAAGCAATTTATATACAATTTATTGCTTTTGCTGCTTCAGGGAATGATAGACTAAATAAACCTAAATGTGTTTTAAATTAATTCTCGAAATACTTGCTAGTATATTGCTCTAATTTTCCACACAACATATATATTTAAAATATTTGCTTATTCAAAAATATTATTTGCAAAGAAAAAAAGGGGATAAAAGGAATAAATCAAGATTAGTCCAGAATCATAGGACATTAAAGCTGTAAGGAAACCTAAAAATCATCTGTTCAGTTTCCTCATTTAATAGATAGGAAAAAAAAATAAGGCTTAGGGTGATAAAATGGCTTATTCATGGTCACATAACAATTCAGTGGCAGAGTCATTTTAGGTCTCTGAACTCCTGTCTTGAGCAGTGGTCCACCACCCCATACTATTTTTTCTGTGGGATGAGTTATAAATATTACCCGTATTACAACTGTATCTTACAATTACAAAAAATGCTGCCAGCTTTCAGTTGTGTCTGGCTCTTTAGACCCTCATTTGGGATTTTCTTGGCAGTACTACTGGAGTGGTTTGCCATTTCTATCTCCAGTTCATTTTACAAATGAGGAAACTGAGGCAAATGGGGTCAAGTGACTTGCCCAGGGTCACCCAGAAAGTAAGTGTCTGAGTCCAGATATAAACTCAGGAAGAAGAGTCTTCCTAACTATAGATCCAACACTCCATTTACTGTGTCACTACCTGTCCTTTCTAAGTATTGTATAGTAATTAAAAAACCCCCCAATATATTTACATATATATTTAATATATATAAATATACATTAATATATATTTATGTATAAATATAAATTTCTATATATATTTATATTTCAATATATAAAAAAATCTAATAAATTAGACGTGCAGCATGGTGTGGCAGAAACACCACTAAAGTGAGAATCAAGAAATCTGGTTACTACTCATAACTGCTTTTAATTAGCTATGTGAACTTTCTCTGCATCTCAATTTCCCCATCTTTTTCCAATTTTGAAACATTCTTTGATTCCTTAATCTCATAAGATTAAACCTGACATAAAGAGACATGATTTCTAGAAAGAGGCACAATTGATTTAAATTTCTTTTATAAGCTATTTCTTCAGATGTAGTATCTGGTCTATAGAGAGGGTTAGCCTTAAAATCATGAGGACCAGGGTTCAAGTCCTACTTCTAACACACACTGGCTATGTCTAGCTTATGACATGCTATATAAAGTCATTGACTCTCTCATTTCTCTAAGACTATAGGTTATAGAGAAATTACTCGTTTGTATCAATGGAGAGAATTTCTATACCAGAAGTTTCCCAAACTGATGAAATCACAGGTTTGGATCTCCCTCCCCTTCCCCCTCTTCCATTTTTAAAAAAAACAATGTGTTTTTAAAATATTTAATATGCTTTTTTCCCAATCTCAATTACATTTTCTCCTCTTGCCTAATTACATTATACAGACACATAGTTTCAAAAATGCATCTTAAACATATTCCATTTTAGTGTGTTTAAAAGAGATCACAGGGATGGCATTTTTTTTCCCCTTAAAGTACACAAGCTAACCCATGAGACACTACCCAAGAGATATATTAGTGTTTTTTTTTCCTCTTCATTTTATTCATTAAGTAACCAAAGTTTCATTGAGAAGAAGAGTTGATTAACTTAAGGCTACTGCTCTTGTAGCATACATTGTTCAGTTGTTTCAGTCATGTCCAACTCTTTGCGACCCCATTTGTGGTTTCTTGGAAAAGATACTGAAGTGATATGTTATTTCCTTCACCAACTCATTTTACAGATGAGGAAACTGAGGCAAACAGGGGTAAGTAACTTTCCCAGGATCACACAGTTAGTTAAATGTCTGAGGCAAGATTTGAACTCAGGAGCCTTCCTGACTCCAGGCCTGGAACTCTATCCACTACACCACTTAGTTGCCCTATACTATAGTATAACATTCTATACTACACTATACTATACTATACTATACTATACTATACTATGCTGTATCATACCATACCGTACCATACCATACCATACCATACCATACCATACCATACCATACCATATCATACCTGTATATATGTGTACATACATATACAAACACATACACATTATATATGTATGCATGTGGTGTGTGTGTATATAAATTTATGTAAATCATATATATTTATATATATATCACATACATATATACAGAGAAATCAACAACACAGAAGCAGTTGGCCACTCCAGTTTCTAGAATGGCAGGGATACCATCACTATAGTCCTAACAACCTTTCTCAGGGAAAATTGAAGACACCTTTATGTACACCAACAAAGCTCTGTGTGTGTGTGTATGTGTGTATGTGTGTGTGTGTGTGTGTGTGTGTGTGTGTGTGTGTGTGTGTAGTTATGTTGGGAATAAAAGGAGGATTGAAGAAGGGATAGAACTGCTCTCTGGGTTGGATGTGATGATAATAACAAACAACAAAGAGAAGACTGAGATACTCATTTCTTACTTTGATTTGTTTTTGCTCCCATGGAGACTGGTCTTCAAACTGGGGAGGTTAAAACCAATATAGTTAACAGCGAAGGAAAGCCCAAGATAAAGGAGAGCACAGAAAAAGGGCAATCAGTTGCCTTCCATAAGTTTCAAAAAGTTTTAGGATTGTTATTAGGTCAATGGTTTAACAAATTATTAGTAATTGAACGATTTTTTTCTAACAGAAATATGTGTATGAGTGGTGAGAGAGTATAGATTTTTACCTAGGAGAGACTGTAGAGGTCATCTAGTACAATCCATTTTGCTGGTGAAGAAACTGAGAATTAGGGAGGTTTAGTGACTTATCAAAGGTCAAAAAGGTAGGAAGGGATAGTATTGGACCTCAGGTTTTCTGATTCTAAATCCTGTGTTCTTTCTACTTCACCGTACTACCAGCTTCTAATCTTTGGTGTAGGGCAAAGTATTAGCTGCTAAATGATGTAACTGGGTAGAAGATGGCAAGAGAGTCAGCATGATGGAGATAGCAAGCTAGACTTGGAATCATGGAGGTCTGGATTCGAGTTTTGCTGCTTCATATTGGCTGTGTGACCCTGGGCTATTCACTTTACATTCTTATTAGACTATATCTTGCAAGTAAAGGCGCTGCTGTTTGTTAGTAGAGGCAGTTTCTCAGCAGGACCTCCAATGAAATCATAGGTATAGCAAAAAATAAAACAGATACAAGAGAAAACATTTTTCCTTATAATAAGTCTCCATAAAGATTTTTGAGATCGACAGATAGTACATTTAATGCCATAATCAATTTCTAACCTCTATCAACATTTTATTATCTCTGGTGCAGCCATTAAGGAATAATCAATTCACTTACTAATGGGGAAACACTCTACTGAACTCTTTGGAAAGACATACACAGAGTAAATTTCCACATATGTATGTGCCCAGAACATTTTGGATATTTAAATAGAATAAAAAGTTCTAGAGAATGTAAAACAGCTCAAATCTTTCATGCTTAAACACATAATTTGGATGTTCCATTTAAAAAGATACTTTATGATTCAGATAGTTTTCTCTGAAGTGCAGCAAATGAGGGAAAAAATAACTCAGCCATTTTCACTTTGGACACATAGCTCTACAATATCAGCACTTAGTCAAGAAGAAGCCAACACAGAGAAATTAAAGTCTGCTTATTTCCTTACATGTTACATTAATTTGACTGGATGTGAAATGCCTTTCTACCAATCCAACTGCAGAAAAACAATTCATAATATGCTACCATGCTAAAACACCATCTGGAACTGACAGCTCCTGACAAGACTATTAGTGAGAAGACTAGTGCTGTCTAATGGTTATACAAACATACATGCCTTTCCTCTACCAAATTAGGTGGACTTTTTTGATGACTGTTTATTTATTTGCAAAGACTCAAAGCAATAGGTTCACTTTTCATCTTTGTCCAATTTCTTCAGTGTAACGCTTGGAAAGATCCAACTGCTTGCATCTCACGTGTTTCAAAAGTAAAATTTAAAACTATTAACTAATTTTTAAATGATGATTGAATATCTTCAAACTCACTTAGAAGTTTGGGATTATCAGACAAAAGATATCCAATCTTCATGGACTAATAATAATAGTTAGCATTTTTAGGTTTATAAAGAGCTTCACATCTGTTATCTCATTTAATCCTAACAACACCATTGTGGCAAATATTTTGAGGATAAGTAACTTCTCCAGGATTACACAAGTAAGAAGCGTCTGATGTAGGATTTGAACTGAGGTCTTTCTGACTCCAAGACCAGTCAGTACTTTAACCACAATGCCACTTAGCTGACTATATTTATTACTGTGAAAAATACACATGCCTTGGTAACTTAGGCTTCTCTGCTTCCTTCTGAGGATTTGGTAATATGACTGAAGGGCTCATTTGTATATTTCATCTAAATGATTTATGTTTATGGAAAATTATCATTTGGTAGATCCATCAACAAGCATATTTTAATTGCCTCCCATAGTATGTGATAGATAATGTGCTCAGGATACATAGGACAAAAACAAGAAGTTTTCCCTACTTTCAGGGTGGTTAGATCCTACTAGTTGTAGGGAGTGATAGAAGAGGATAAATTCCACAGGAATAGATAGTACAAAGCATAGTATCACATCTTCTTTGGAGGTGGGAAAGCCTGAAAGCCTGCAATCTGGTTGCATATTCATAATTTTGAAATTTTGTTTTGTTTTTAAGTGGTAATTTGCATAGTTTCTCTATTTTTCATTCAATTTTCATTCAACTTTATTTTTTATGCCACCCACAGAATACTTCCCCTCATAAAGTCAAGTAAGCTATATTAATGTCAAAGTAAAGATAAATTTAACAATGGAGTTGAAGGTAGAACATTTTTTGACATCCCAATTTTTAAAATTAATTTATATTTATTAACTATACAAGGAAATTCTATTTTTTAGGAACATTCAGTATACATGTTTCAAATTTATAGAATGAAAGACAAAGGCCTTTTACCTTTTATATAACCTGAGGCCCTGAAAAACTAACTTTTCTTCTAAGCTACATATGTACGCGCCTAATTACTCCCTACACTTCTCCAACTGGATGTCCTAGTCCTACTGACATCTCAAGAAAGTCCACAGTCTATGTAATCATATTTGAATTTATGATGTTTCTCCCCAAACCTGCTTTTCCTCTAAACTTGAATGTTTCTATCAATGTCACTGATGCTCCACATCTTCATGTCATGATTTTTTACTCTTTTCCTCATCTCCCAGATTAAAAAAAAAGGCACCTTTTTAGGTTTCTGGCTTCCAAGATGACCATGAAGAGGAGGAACAACGGGCACCCCAGAAGGACCGCAGGCACGTGCAGCCCCGCCGCTGCACCAAGGACAAGGCCATTATGAAGTTCATCAAACCAGGCTATCAGGGATGTCTCCAACGCCAGCGTCTTCGACTCTTACCTGCTGCGGAAAGGTCATATGGAACTATATTCCTGTGTGAGCTCAGACCTGCAGGTGCTGCTCCCAGAACCCCTCCAAAGCCCATGTAAAGAGCTATCTGCCCATCAACATTCTTGAACTGATCAAAGGAGAATAAAATGGTTGGTCTATCTTTTTAAAAAAATGCAATTCGTTTTACAGAATTGCATTTGGAATCACTCTCAAGTCTTGTAATCAATTTATCCTTTAACAGAAATCTCCTTACCATCATCCCTGAGAAGGGGTGATCCAGCATCTGCTAATGAGGAATCTGCTGTCTGCTTTCCACTTTGCAACTTTAACCCATGGCTTTTACCTCTACCCACTGGGACTAAGCAGAAGCCAAATCTTGTTATTTCTATCTCCATCACATCTCTGATGTGCGCCACTTTTCTCTTCACTTACACGATTATCAAACTAGTTTAGGCCCTCACCACCTTTCACCTGGATTATTGCAATATTTTTCTATCTGGTCTCCCTACCACAAGTCTCTCCTTGCTCTAATCCAGTGGTTCTTAACCTGTGGGTCACGACCCCTTCAAACAACACTTTCACAGGGGTTGCCTAAAACCACTGGAAAACACATATTTCTGATGGTCTTAGGAACCAAGACACCGCTCCTCTATCCATCTCCAGGCAGGTCTGCCCACATGCAGATACCCCCACATGTGAATATTAAAGGGGGTTGTGGCATTAGGAAGGTTGAGAACCACTGTGGGCTAATCCATCCTCCCTATAGCTGCCAAAATAATTTTTCTAAATTTTAGGTCCGACCATATCACCCCCACCAGTACTCCCCATTCAGAAGACTCCACTCCAGTAGTTCACTAGAGCAAATATTAACTTCTCTGTTGGTCTTTCAAAGCCCTTCATAACTGGCTCTCTTCCTAGCTTACATATTTCTCCCTTCTACTTGCTTAATGGCAAAAACTATAATGGTCTACTTGACATTCCTCAGACTCAACTCTCCTTCTTCTATGTCCAGTCCTTTGTCCTGAATGTCCCCTATGGTTGGAATGACCTTCCTCCTCACCCAGAATCCTTGACTTTAAAACATAGCTCAAATATTAACTATTATAGGAAGTTTTTCCTTATTTTCCAGTTTCTCACATTTTCCCCTCCAAAGTTACATGTAGCTCCTCTGAATTTATCTTGTATGTGCTTATTTGTACCTATTTATGTACTTGTCTTTGCTTATTAGAATGTAAGCTCTGATGGTAGAAAGTGAAGAGGAATTAAGAAGTCTCTTGATGAGGGTAAAAGAGGAATGGAAAACCTGGCTTGAAGCTTAACATCAAAAACAGCAACAACAAAAAAACCCAACTAAGATTGTGGCAATTAGTCCTGTCACTTCCTGGCAAACAAAGGGAGAAGAAATGGAAGCTGCATCAGATTTTATATTCTTGTGCTCAAAGATTGCTGGAGATGTTGACCGCAGCCATGAAATTAAAAGACATTTGGACCTTGGAAGGAAAACTATGGCAAATCTGGATAGCATACTAAAAAGCAGAGACATCACCTTGGTGACGAAAGGTCCATACAGTCAAAGCTATGGTTTTTCCAATACTAGTATGGCTATTAGAGTTTAACAATAAGGAAGCTGAGCGCCATCGACTCAAAGCTTTCAAATTGTAGTGCTCCAGAAGACTTTTGAGGGTTCCTTGGACGGTAAGGAGATCAAATCAGTTAATGCTTAAAGAAATTAGCTGAAGCTATTCACTGGAAGGTCAAATAGTAAAGTTGAAGCTTAAATACTTTGGCCACAGAATGAGAAGACAAAAATTATTGGAAAAGACCCTGATATTGGGAAAGATGGAAAGCAAAAGGAAAAGGGGACAGCAGAGGGTGAGATGGATAGATAGAATCATGGAAACAGTGAATGTGACCTTTGAGAGACTTTGAAAGATGGTGGAAGACAGAAGGGTCTGAAGTGCTGTGGTCCACGGAATCACAAAGAATCAGACACAACTGAACAACTAAACAACAAAAAGCTTCTTGAAGGCAGGAATTGTGTTTACTATTTCTTTGTAGCCCCAGTGCTTAGCCCAAACCTAAGTACTAGGTGCTTATTAAATGCTTGTTGTTCAATTTCATTCAGACAGGACAGCCTTTCAAATACTTAGAAAGAGCTATCATATTTCTCTTAAGTCTTTTCCAGGCTAAAAATCTTCAAATTAATTCAACTGTTGACATAGGACATAGTTTCCAGCCACCTCATCATCTTTTTTGCTTCTAACTGTACAATCTCTCTACTTATCACCTTAGTCCAGGGTTTTTTATTATCTTTGGGCTGCTTTGTTGCAATAGCTTCATGAAGGTTACCCTCCCCCAACTTATCCCCACCTCAAAACCATCCTCAGGATGCCAGAAGCTTGATTAATCTTCCTCATGTACGTATATAAATCCTCTAATCAAAACCTTCCAACGGCCTATTGAATAAACATTTCTCCTAATCCTGGTATTTAATTCCTTCTGCAATCATTAATCAGTCTTCCTTTGAAGGCTTATTATTTGCCACTCTACTTGACATTCTGTTTTAGCTGAAGTGTTCCATGAACATGTCCTTCCCTTTTCTGTTCCTGTTTGCTCATGTAGTTCTCTACATAGCTCTTAGACCATGGTAGTTCTTAGACCAAGTATTTCATAGATACTTTCTAGGTGATTAATTTGAAATATTCTCACTCTATCTGTTGATACCTAACTTTAAAACCTGCCTCAGAAATGATCAAGTCCATAAAACCCTCTTTTATTTCTCAAGTAAGAAATGCTATTTTCTTCCTCTGAATAGTTACTATGACTTGTGGCTATCTTATATATTTGTCATATTCTCTTTTGCTTCATAGCTATTCGTCAATCAATAGATACTCATTAAGTGCCTATTATAATAACTGATATTTTGTAGCATTTATGTTATGCCAGGCACTCTGCTATGCTCTTTCCAATTATTATTTCATTGAATCCTTACAAAAATCTTGGGAGGTTAAGTGCTATTATTATCA
>CM053580.1:197495006-197533752 GCA_028627135.1 Pseudochirops cupreus | reverse complement strand
CATTAAAGAAGTTGATGAAAAGCCAGCCAGTACTCCATGGGGTACCAAGATGCCTTTTGGTCAACTGATGTCAGAGTTTGGTGGTACCGGAAGTGGTGGTTGGGTACATGGAGTTAGTTTCTCCGCCAGTGGAAACCGCCTTGCTTGGGTCAGCCACGATAGTACTGTATCAGTTGCCGATGCCTCCAAAAACATGATGGTTTCACAGCTGAAAACAGAATTCCTCCCACTCCTGAGTGTGTCGTTTGTCTCTGAGAATACTGTGGTGGCTGCTGGCCATGACTGCTGCCCAATGCTGTTTAATTATGATGATCGTGGTTCCATGACTTTCATCTCCAAATTAGACATTCCAAAACAGAGCATCCAGTGCAACATCTCTGCTATGGAACGCTTCCACAACATGGACAAGAGAGCCACGACTGAGGACCGCAACACTGCTCTAGACACGCTACACCAAAACAGTATCACCCAAGTGTCCATATATGAAGTGGACAAGCAAGACTGCCGCAAATTTTGTACCACTGGCATTGATGGAGCAATGACAATTTGGGATTTCAAGACTTTAGAGTCCTCGATCCAGGGGCTGCGGATCATGTGAAGCTGTGTTTCCTTTCTCTAGCATGATGGACATTGACAGAGTGCAGCTCCAGCATGTGCATGAGCACGGGAAAGACCCTACCTACCACAAGGCAAAGCTGAGAAAATACCCCTTGCAGATGTTTTGTTTTCGTTTTTTTTGAACATAATTGGTGAATGTATTGGTTTTAAAAAAATCAGCAGTGACGTCTTTTTGATTGGCTATTTCATTCCATTCTTGACCAAAGCTGCTCTTTAAGTAGTTTATTGTGGGAAGTTGTCACATTAAATTAAAGGGGGATTTTATGTAAATTGTCTGCTAGAAAAATAAAAAAAATACAGAAAAAAAAAAAAGAAATAAATGCTCTTCTTACTTGGAAACTCTTCCATCTTTCAAGGATCAGTTCAAGTGCCAATTCCCACATGAGCCTTTCACAGTATCTCCAGTCTTTACTACCTCCCTAACCCCTTCTCTCCTCCCAGTTACTTTTTATTTACTTGGCTTATGTCTTGTATTGACTTGTCCATGCAACTATTTTTCCCCTGAGTGGAATGTATGCTCCTTGTGGACACATACTGTTATTTTTCACTTTGTACCCTCAGCACTCAGAACCACGTCTGGCACTTAACACATTAATTGAACTAAATTCTTCAAGGCCATGTCAGTGGATATACTTCAGAATGGAGCTACAAAAAAAAAAATCCTAAACTATGCTTATCGAGTTCACTAGAAATATATATAAGTCAATCAAAAAATATTTTTTAAGTGTCTACTCTGCCCTAGGTACTATATCAACTGGGTATCATTGCAACACGATAACCTTCTTATTTCCTCCCTAATTAATCTGTTAGCAGGTAAGTGGTTCAGTGGATAGAGCTCTGGGCCTGGGGTCAGGAAAACCTAAATTCAAATCTGACCTCAGAGACTGAGTAGTTGTGTGGCCCTGAGGAAATCATTTAACCTCTGTTTGCCTTAATCCACTAGAGGAGGAAATGGCAAACCACTCCAGGATCTTTGCCAAGAGAATCCCATGGACAGTCTGTGGGGTCATAAAGAGTTGGACATAACTGAACAACCGACCAATAAAAAACAGTCAATATGCTATTCTATCCACCATAGTGGCTAGTTAAACCTTTTTGGACTAGCATCCCAATGTACCCTCCACTCTATCCTCTCAGAAAAGAACCTCATACTTCATTGCTAAAATTGACATTTGTCAAAAACTTTCTTTTCTCCCCTCCTTATTTCATATCACTTAGGCATCTTCCCACATCAGCTTTCCCTTCACTCATGTCTCTGATGAAGAAATGGCCAAGGCAAATTCTATTATATGTATCCTTAAGTCTATCCTTTCTCTTGCCCAATAGATTTCTCCAACTGCCATCAGCACTCTCTCTAATCTTCAGTATCTCAATATTTTATGATTTCTTTCTCCATCCTCAAAAAATACTTGATTGATCCAACCATTCCTGCTTGTTCTCCTTCTATGTCTATCCTCCCTTTCTCATCTAAACTCTTTGAAAAAGTCACTTCAACCTAATGTCTCCACTTCTCCTTTCACTGTCTTCTAAACTTTCTGAAGTATGGCATCCACTTTTATTATTTAACCCAAGCTTCCCTCTCTAAAGCTACCAATTATCTCTTTACTTCTAAATGTAATGGACTTTTCTCAATCCTCATCCTTCTTGACTTCTCTACAACCTTTGATGCTCATCACCACCTCCTTTTGGGTATTCTCTCCTTTCTTTATGATATTGCTCTACTGGTTCTCTTCCTACCTATTTCACCATTCCTTCTTAGTGTCCCTTGCTGAATATTCATCCATACCATGCCCATTAGCCATAAATGTCCTTCAAGACTGTCCTGGGTCTTCTTTTCTTTCCCTCTATTTTATTTGCCTTTTTTGATCTCAGCAGTGCCCATGGGATTAATTTGAATTTTTATGTAGATGATTTCCAGATCTATATATCTGGTTTCAGTCTCTATTCCAACATATAATTACACATTATCAACTGCCTCTTAGTCATCTGAAACTTGATATCTCATCTCATTAAGTTCAAAACAGAGCGTGTTTTTCTTTTCTCCCAAATTCCATTTTCTTTCTACTTTCCTATTACTATTTCATGACATCATCACCCTCCCAGTAACCCAGGTTTGCAACCTTGATATCTTCCTCAGATCCTCCCTTTCTCATATCCCACCCCCCAATATATCCAATTTATTATTCAGTCTTGCTTTTTCTACCTTCACAACATCTCTTGGCATATGTCCCCTTCTCTCTATGGATATAGCCTCTGTTCTGGTGCTGATCATCATAACCTAATGCCTGGACTACTGCAAGAGCCTTCTAATTGATTTCTCTGCCTCAAATCTCTTCCAATCCCAACTCATTCCCCCTTCGAATGCCATTATATTGACTCTCCTTTATGTCTGAAATGCTCTCCCTGCTCACTGCTACCTCCTAGCTTTCTTGGTTTCCTTTGACAATCAACTCAAATCCAATCTTTTGCAGGAGGTATTTCCTACTCCCAATACCTTTCCTGTATATATCTTGTCTGTACATAATCATTTAAATGTTGACTCCCCCATTAGAATGTGAACTCCATGAGATAAAGGACAGTGTTTTTTGTCTTTCTTTTGTGTCCCAGGTTCTTAGCATAGTACCTGGCACTGTGTTGTTGTTCAGTCAATTCAAGTGTGTCTGACTCATCATTACCCCATAGACTATATGACATGGGGTTTTCTTGGCAAAGATATTGGAGTGGTTTGCCATTTACTTCTCCAATGGATCAAAGAAAACAGGTGTTAAGTGCCTTGTCTAGGGTCATAGAACTAGTAAGTGTCTGAGTCTCAGGACTTCCTGACTTTAGGCCCATTGTTCTATACACTGAGCCATCTAGCTGCCCCACCTGGCACATAAGAAATGCTTAATAAATGTTTACTAAAGGATTAGAACACAATTTTGAACAGGTCCTATCAAGTTAGAACTGTTTTAAGGGTCAATGGGGTTCATGATCAGAGGGTTAACCACCATGTATTGAATGTATACATATACAGAAACTCATAAGAAAACTATTCTATGACATAGAAAGATAATATAGGAGAGTATTTCCACTCCCATTCAGTTATATGCCCTTGATATGAGCAGAAAAGTTAATAGAGCAATAAGTCTCTCACTGCCAGCATTTGGCATGTTTTAATTTACTTATTGGAGTGTTTATTGGGAAATATTTTTTTGGTACCATTTCTTTTATTTTTTATAAGATTTTGAGTTCCAAATTTGTCTCCCTCCTTCCTTCCCCTTTCTCTTCCCTAAAATGGTAAGCAATTTGATATAGGTTAC
This sequence comes from Pseudochirops cupreus, assembly GCA_028627135.1. Classification (NCBI taxonomy): domain Eukaryota; kingdom Metazoa; phylum Chordata; class Mammalia; order Diprotodontia; family Pseudocheiridae; genus Pseudochirops; species Pseudochirops cupreus. The sequence continues at coordinate 197,529,832 of CM053580.1, read as the reverse complement.
AGATGTGCAATCATGTAAAACATATTTCCATATTAGTAATGTTATGAAAGAAGAAACAGAACAAAAGAAAAAAAGCTACCAAAAAATAAAGTGAAAATAGTATGCTTCAATCTATATTCAGACTCCATCAATTCTTTCTTTGGATGTGAATAGCATTTTCCATCATTAGTCTTTTGGAACTGTCCTGGATCCTTGTATTTCTGAGAAGAGCTAAGTCAATCGTAACTGACCCTCACACAATATTTCTGTTACTGTGTGCAATGCTCTAGTTTTGCTCATTTCACTCAACATCAGTTCATACAAATCTTTCCAGGTTTTTCCCCCCTCAAATCTGCCTGCTCATCATTTCTTATAGCATAATTCTATTCCATTACATTAATATATCACAACTTCTTCAGCTATTTTCCAGTTGATGAAGATCCCTTCAATTTCTCATTCTTTGCCACCACAAAAAAAGTTGCTATAAATACTTTCATACAAATAGGTCCTTTTCCCTTTTTATGATCTCTTTAGGACAAAGACTTGGTAGTGGTATTGCTTGATCAAAGGCTATGTACACCTTGATTGCTCTTTGGGAATTGTTCCAGCTTGCTTTCCTTTTCATTCAAAAAATCTAAACCACTTTGCTTTAAGACTGGTGACGTGTACACATTCAGAAAGCTACAGTTCCCATCTGTCAATGCCCAACTTATGGTGACTTTGAGTGGGCAAAGGGAAAGACAGTCCATTGCATGCCACAGGTCAGGGATAGAATAGACAAATAGCATAGATAGAAGAAAAAAAAATGATAGGTCAGATGAGACTGGCTAAGAATAAACATGTAAGTAGCAGAACAAATGAGCTAGAGGAGCCCAGAATTTGTCATCAGGGAGTCTATAAGGGGATCTAGGGACCCTAGAAGTAAGAATGGAGCTAGGTATATATCCAAGTGAAGTCAAAGACAGAAAAAAAAGGTGAGTTTCCCATGTACCAAGACATTCATGGTACCAACTTTTGTGGTTCTCTGTCCCTCCCAAACTGGAAACAAAGCAATGTCCATTGATTGGGGAATGTATGGGGAAAAAATATAGTCTATCAATTGGAATATTATTGCACTATCACAAATGATAGGGTTAGGGATTAGACCTGTGATTTTACTGGATAAGAGAACACCTAGGTAACATTTGTCATTCAGTCATTTCAGGTGTATCTGACTCTGTGACCCCATTTGTTTTTTTGTTTGTTTTTGGGCAATGATTCTGGAGTGGTTTGTCATTTCCTTCTCCAACTCATTTTATAGATGAGGAAACTTAAGCAAACAGGGTTAAATGACTTGCCCAAGGTCACAGTAAATTTCTGAGGCCATATTTGAATTCAGGTCTTTCTGACTCTAGACCTGGTGGTCTATCCACTGAGCTGTTTAGCTGCCCCCTAGGTAAGGGAGCTCCCTCTATCAATGCAAGTTGGTACCTATTCTCCAGTTTATCATCTTAGTTGCCTAAAGTGCAGAGAAATTAAGCAATTTACTCATAGTCACACAGCCAGTATGTGTTAGGACGATTTTCCTTGCTCAAGGCCAACTCCCTAGCCATTAAGTTATACTGCCTCTGATGAATGCTACATATAAAGAATTCATTTTAAAAAATTGAGAAGACATATAAACTGGGGCACATAGAAGTAGCAGAACAATATCTGCAATAATTACAATAGAAATAAAATTAACAAACCAGTGAAGTCGGAATAAATGCAATAACTAATATTAAATCTAGAGATCTTATGACTGTGGCTGATAAATGTGGGAGACCAGGATAGACACAGTCAATTTCTTCAGTTGGTTTTGTTAGATGTTCTTTTTTTATTTTATAGTAGTTGGTGGGGGTGGGAAGGAGGAAAGGTAGGATGGACACAAAGAGAAATGATTATGATATAAATAAAAACAAAAACACAGAGGCGTTAGTGTATTTTAAAGGAATAGGGCTAACTATCGAGCCAAGGACCCCACGAAATAGCGTTACTTTATTTATCTACTGCCCAAAGCCAGAGCTGGTCTCAGAATATGGATGTGTCTCAGCCTAGAGGTAGAAATAATTAGGTTCACCTGCCTATACTTGGGTAACAAAGGCTCAGGGGGGTCAGGTAGTTTCTGACACTTACTTGAAACCAAAGAGTACAATTCAGAGACTCAGAAGCCATAAAGTTTTATCATTGACTTCATTACTAACTTTTTATGTAACTTTGGGCTGGTCTCAATGTCCCTGTGTTTCAACTTCCTTATCTATGATGGAGTGATTATAGTGTTGACTTACCACAAAGAGGGTTTGTGAAGAGTGTCTGATGATCATCAAACATCATGGAGTGCTCTGGTGAACATGGCATTATGCAAGATGCCGTAATTCAAGACTTTTCTGAGAGTGACTCAAAAAGTCATGGCATCTTCCTTTGATGATTTTTTATTTTCCAAAAGGTAACATGGCTGTGGATGCTTTCAATGTATTTTTTTCAGCCTATGCAAGTTTTTTGCCTATATGTGTACATCTTGATACATCAAAGGTATTTATGTCTGTAAGTCAAAGGTTAAATTCAACAGTGACTGATTAAACACTTTCAGTATACCAGTCTATATAACTAGACAGGATACAAAAAACAAAAACAAACCAACAATAAAAAAATCCCCAAACTAGCTCCTGCCCTCAAAGACCTTAAAATCTACTGGGGGACTAGATGACAAACTTTGCTTACCATTGAATGAATACCACATCAATTGTAACAAATAAAGACCAATAATGGAGATAGCTTTAGCCTAGTGGTTCTCAACCTTCCTAATGCCGTGACCCTTTAATACTCATATGTGGGCGTATCTGCATGTGGGCAGACGTGCCTGGAGATAGATAGAGGAGCCATGTCTCGGTTCCTAAGACCATCGGAAATATGTGTTTTCTGATGGTCTTAGGTGACTCCTGTGACCCCTGTGAAAGGGTCGTTTGACCCCCAAAGGGGTCGCAACCCACAGGTTGAGAACTGCTGCTTTAGCCACACGTAAAATTTGACTGATTGACTCAGCAGTCTCCAAACTTTGTCTTAAACATGTTCATTTAAATAACAGCTTTCTCTCCCAACAATCTGACAGCTTGTATGTTCTGCATGTTTGACAACACAATCTCTTCAACTATTTTAATTAGAGGTTTGTCAAAGGCATGGTATGATAAAAAGAGCACTGAATTTGGAGTCAGAGGGTGAGGTTTTAGTCTCAGTTCTTCTGCTTACTACCTGTGTGACCTTAACCATATAACTTAATTTCACGAAGCCTCAGTTAATTATCTTTAAATGAGTCAGTTTGATTATATGGCAGGTACTATCTATAAATCAATGATCCTGCACAAAGGGCTCACTCACAATCATTAGTACTTATTTGGCCTTTTGTCAAGATTAACCAGGGCAGCAAGCAGTGTCTTTTTTTTTTTTTTTTGGTTTATTTACTTTTAGTTTACAACATTCAGTTCCACAGTCCCTTGAGTTTCAGATTTCCCCCCCCCCCCCTCTCGCCCCCTCCATCATGGTGGCATGCACTTGGATACAGGATCTACCAATATCTTCCCATTAATCTATTAGTCAGGTTGTAAAGAAGGATTGTAACTGATGGAATGCTCAGTGGGAAAGAGGAAGGAAAACAAAACAAGAAAAAGAAACAGAGCAAGTAGTTTGTTTCCATCTGCGCTCAGACTTCGAATCTCCTTCTCTGGATGTGGATATATCCTTCAATCATGAGTCTTTTGGAGTTGTCCTATAACCTTGTATTGCTGAGAGGAGCCCAGTCTGTTGAAGTTAGTCATCACACATACGTTGTGTCTGTGATTGTGTACAAATTGCTCCTGGTTCTGCTTTTCTTGCTCAGCATAAGTCTCTCCAGGTTATTATGAAGTCCGTCCGCTCCTCATTTCTTAAAGTACAGTAGTATTCTATTACATTCATGTACCACAACTTGTTCAGCCATTCCCCAGTTGATGGGCATCCCCTTGTTTTCCAATTTTTTGCCACCACAAAAAGAGCTGCTATAAATATTTTTGTACATACAGGTCCTCTTCCCACTTCTCTTATCTCTTTGGGATAGAACCCTAGAAGTGATATTGCTGGGTCAAAGGCTATGAACTTATTTATAGCCCTTTGGGCATAGTTCCAGATTGCTCTCCAGAATGGCTAGATCAGTTCACAGCTCCACCAACAATGCATTAGTGTTCCAATTTTTCTACATCCTCTCCAGCATTTATCATTTTGCTATTTTGTCATCTTAGCAAGTCTAGCCAGTGAGATGTGGTACCTCAAAGTTGTTTTGATTTGCATTTCTCTAATTATTAGTGATTTGGAACATTTTTCAAATGCTTATAGAGGCCTTTAATTTCATCTTCTGTGAACTGCCTGTTCATATCCTTTCACCATTTATCAATTGGGGAGTGGCTTGTATTCTTATAAATTTGGCTCAATTCTTTGTATGTTTTAGAGATGAGGCCTTTATCAGAGACACTAGTTGTAAACATTCTTTCCCAGTTTTCCGCTTCCCTTTTAATCTTGGTAACATTGGCTTTGTTTGTACAGAAGCTTTTCAATTTAATATAATCAAAATTATCCATTTTGCATTTTGTGATGCTCTCTAACTCTTGTTTCATCATGAAGTCTTTCCTGCTCCATAGATCTGACAGGTAAACTATCCCTTGCTCTCCCAGATTGCTTACAGCATCAACCGTTATACCTATATCGTGTACCCATTTTGACTTTATTTTGGTGTACGGTGTTAGATATTGGTTTATGTCCAATTTCTGCCATACTATGTTCCAGTTTTCCCAGCAGTTTTTGTCAAATAGTGTGTTCTTATCCCCAAAACTGGGGTCTTTGGGTTTGGATTACTGTAGTCATTGGCTGCTGAGTCCCATGTTCCCAACCTATTCCATTGATCCACTACTCTATTCCTCAGCCAGTACCAAGTAGTTTTGATAACAGCAAGCAGTATCTTTTAATTAGTCATCAGCAAACAGAAGAGAGGTAGATGGTCTGGGAACAGATCAAGTTGAGAGCTAGAATCAGGAGTCCAGAAGATGTAGTAGATTCAGGCCCAGGATGAAGACAAAGTCAGAACCAGAAGACAAAGGGTTAAGTGTCTTAAGAAGGAAAGGAATCAGAGTCTAATTTGCATGCCAGCATCAGAATCCAGGAGATAGACTAAGGAAGACAGAGGCCAAAATACGAAGTTGGGGTCTATGACAAAGAGGAAGAAACAAAAATGAAAAACAAGAATGTAAGCAAAAGCAAACCTGGGAAATCAGAATACCAATCCAGCACAGGAATTCTGAAAGAACAAAGGCTTGTTGACTTCCCTTTCTTCATATGAGCAGCAATGATCCATAACCTTGCAGTGTAGACAAGCTTGAAGTAAACTGGGTTAAAGGAGGGGTAGGGAACTTCTGACCTAAGGGCTGTATCTCACCCTTGGTTTGATTTCCTTTAATCCACAAAAATACAATACCAGATTTCTGGCTACAGTCACTGAAGCCCAAACCATAATTTTGTCTGGATCTGCTGCTATGGTTTCCTTGCATAGAAGTACACAGTCTTTGATGGTTTAAAGATAAAAAGATTTCACATCTATCTCCTTCTACCCTTTATTTCTCCTTCTTTTTTCCCCTTCCCTTCACCTCATTTTTTCCCTGAAATCTCTTTCTTTTTTCTCTGCTTTCCTATTTCTTCTTTTTTCCATCTTTTAGCCTACAGCATGGTAAATTGTTATTAATAACATATAACTGAAGCATGTATCATTTGTTTAATATTTACTGAGTAAAGTTCTATCTATCCTTAATTTTTAAAGGACATGAGCCAAAAATCTTCTATTTCTCAAAACACAAATAGAGAAAATTTGTCCCAATTTAGTTGGGGGTCCTGGTCCTTTTTATAGGACCAATTTATATCTGGTCCTTTGATTACTTTTCTCTTCTCTAGTTCAGTGAGGGGAAAAATTGGAAGCTAAGAAAAACTGTGAAGGAGGCAAATATCGTCTTTGGAACTCTTTTTTTTTGCTACATCCCACTATCAGAAACACCTCCCTTCCCTGATCCCCCACTACTACAGTGTCTTCATGGTGTTTTCTGGATATCCATAATCCTTTCCCCACCCCAACCCCCTTCCAGAGTCATTCCTCCCAGACTCCCAATTCAGCTCTCCTTTTTTCCTGCCCTAATCTGACGCTCTAGCCTTTCTTCCACCACCTGTTCTTTTCTTGTGAGAATCTCACCAGTTGGAGGAAAGCAATCTGATTCGCTGATAAAGTGAGAATGAATGATAACTAGCTCAATGTGTTAACTGAACTTGGAATATCTATATTTTGAAAGAAGAAACAAACCAAACAGATGAATCTCCAGCAAAAGTAAAGTAAAATAATATATTTTGAAGCAAGAAGCCTTCTAATGCCTTCTTAAATCATATGAAATAGTCAAATGCCCAGTTTACCTTAGTGAAAGGTTGGTGAATGGTTGACTCTGGCTTAATATTGATATATAGACCTGGGAGGTAATAGTTAAGTTGTAGGAGGCTAAACAAAGTGGAATAACTATCATCTCCATAATATTCATAACAAAAAGTAGTATGTTGTGCCAGCTATTGTCCTGGTTACTAAGAGGAGAATGATGACTGCTGAGAGGGGATTGAACAGGGTCCACCAGGATTGTGGATATTTGGAAATAGGGCTGACTTCTCTGAATATTCCATTAGGATTAATGATAGTTTATCTTTTTAGGTCATTAGTGTTCATATTTGAAGGCTCCCACTTTCTTATCTCATAAAAAAGCAAAAGCAGTACTTTCCTTATTTTAAATAGATTTTAACTGTTGAATTTTTAAAAATTTCACCTCGATTTCTTCCTGTATCTCTCCTTCCCCTAACATCTTTCCTAAAACATTTTGAAACAAAAAAAGAAGAGAAAAAGTCAAGAAAATTAAGCAATATATAGAGAAATATATTGTTATATGTGATGTTGCATACTAACAGACCCTTCATACCTTTAAAGGGGGGGGGCAATTTATATTTTTGTATTTTTTCTTTACAGCCAAGAATTTATTTTTAATTTCATGACACTCCACTTCAATTGTTTTGTATCAACTCATTCTATTTATGTTTTAATAATCATTAAGTATATTTTTCTAGCTCCGCTTACTTCACTTTGTATCAGCTCATGTAAATCTTTCAATGCCTTTTTGAATTAGCTGCATTCCTCATTTCTTACACTACAGTAATATTCCACTATATTCATATACTAGTGTTTCCAACTCTTTGCTGCCACAAAGAGTGCTGTCATATATAATTTGCTGTATATGGACCCTTTTTATTTTTGTCAGTGACTTGAGGTATATGCTTAGCAGTATGATCCCTGAATCAAATGGTATGGAGATTATAGCTACTTTGTCTGCAAAATTCTAGATTGCAAAGCAGTACTTTTATCATGATATTCAAAATAAGCAACAAAATACAATTTTGGTGGTGATAGAGTATGTGTTAGCAGACACTAGAATGCTACAGATGGAAGGCACTGTTTGACCTGAAGTTTAGAGGATGAGGGGGGAAGTAATATGAAATAAAGCCAGAAAAGCAGGGTGGCACCAGATTGTGGAGGGCATTGAATAACAAATAAAGGAGCTTGAAATTTAAACTGTGGGTAAAAGGGAACCAGTGAAGAATGAGAGCTACTGAAGATTTTTGAAGAAAAGAATGACATGATCAGATATATGCATAAGAAAGATTATTTGGCAGGAGGGTGAAAGGGGATCAGAAAAGAGAGAATGCAGGTGGGAACCACGGCAGGTTAGATCTGTAAGGAGGAACCAGTGCTCTATCCTAAGCCTGTCTCTATCATTTTCTAAAATATAAGTAGCCTCCTCTTAGCTATATTTAAAATTTGAATTGAGAAAATAGGTTTTAGAGTTGGCCTGGCATCTGACAACTCCCAAGAGCAAGGCATAGCACCTGGGCTGTCCGCCCACCTTTCAATTTCAAGTTTTACAGGTTATGTGACAGGAAGAAGCAAATGAATTATATAGGCATGGGGCTGATAAGATCCACTCACTGGGGGTTCTAATTGCAGCTTCAGTGATCATTGGTGCCACCTGCCCATTGAAGATACTAACACCCTTCCCAGATTTGAATCTGATAGAGTCACCTCCCTTATTTCCCTTCCCCCTCAAAAAATATTGCCTCAACAACAGGGTCACTTCAGGACGTTGTAATGACCACTGAACATTGGAAAAGTGCCTGATTTGCACTTCTGAGAGATTTCCCAGGCTAGTCCAACATTTAAAGAAAGTCCATTTAGAAATGGTTTCCCATGACAGAGTTTAAATGTTTTCCAGATGGCTTTCTACAATACAAGTACCCTCAGCATTCTGATGCCATTCTGTGATAATTTAGCACTTTTCATTGCAAAATATATAATAAGCAAGTTTACTAGTTAGTTTATATAAGCCAGTATTAAAAATAAATAATTTTAAAAATATTTACCCACTACTGTTGACTTGTTTTCCTCCCCTGTCAAGATTGCACAAGTCATTAAGTGCATAAATGCTGCGTTTTCATTTCTCTTCAACAAAAACAAAGTTGTTGCCCACTGTGGATATGTAGGTAAGTAGCTAACTGCAAGGCTAATTCAGTCAGTTCATGGTTATTCATTAACTTTTTTCCATCTTGGGATAATTTTAATTTTCTTCTTTTCCCTATTTACTGCTGGGTTTCTGCTTATTGCTTTGCCTTTAACCAGTTTTCTCTATTATAGATTGGTCAGAAGAAATTCAGTTCATTTACTTTTGCTGTCATTTGGCTATTTTGACAGGATGCTGAAAGAATGAAGCATCCATACGCACTCTCTAAAATACGATCGGCACATGATGGATGCCTTTTAAATATTTGTATTACACCTGTGCCCCATAATTAATAGTGGATTGAATGCCTGTAATCAAAACATATATCCCTCATTTTCCAAAACACTAAAGCAGTTAAATGATTTCCACAAGAATGAAATTGACCACTTTAACAAAAACCTTCCTACCCTTCATCTCCTCTTTCTGTTTCTCCTTTTACTTCCCTGAATAACCTAGGTATTTTATTCTTCTATTGGATTCTCTGTGCAAACCAAATCACATATGCTCATTCATTTTTTCCAGCCTTTTGTCAACCTACTCCATACTATCATTGTTTAACCAGGGTTCCTGTTTTCTCTTCCACATAAACACAGAATCATATGTAATAATAACTCAGATTTATGTGGTAGTTAAAGGTTGGTAAATATCTATATATATATACATACACATGCATACATATATACATATATGTATACATGTGTGTAGAAACACATCCCCACACACTTCATCTCTATGACTCTTTGGTACCCATACATAAAATGGGGTATGATGATCAGAGTATCTACTTCACAGGATCAGTGTGAGGATCAAATAAATATATACATACACATACATATATGTATACATACTTGCATATGTATATGTGTAGCTATCACACACATTCCTTTGGTCCTTACACCAAGTTTGTGAGGTAGGTTTGGTCATCACCTCCATTTTATGTGTGGGAAAACAAAGGTTCATAGAGGTTAAGTAACTTGTTCAGAGATGAGAATGTTAGGAGGGAGGACAATGGAGCCTACCTCATGAGCAATGTCTTGCCCACTTTGTGAACATCATTCAGAGATGGCTCTTTGGTTGGTGGTTGCAGCTGGCATCTACAGATTTTGGAGCTATTAGTCATCTTGCTACTAAGACTTCTGGTTAACTGACAGCCTTCATTCAGGAAGAAAGAGTCCATCTCTGATTGTTGATTGCTAGGTGAAATTTGGGGTTGAAGTGCTTGCAGGTCCCAAGAGTAGCCTTGGTAGAATTACCTAGGTAGCATGATTTGAGTGGTACTTAAAAATTCATCAGCTCTCCAAATATATGCCTGTAGCACCAATGCAATATTCATAGCACTTATGGTCACTATAAAAATACCTGCAAGGTGCTCAATTACAAAATATAACAGACTCTCCATATAGTAGATAGAAGGAAAACATTTATCCTGACTCCAGAAAACTGAATCCTCAAACCAGCAAGCCGATTCAATCATAGTAGCAAAGAAGTTAATAAGGCATAATGATACAGAGAGCCACAGCATCCTTTAGCCTTCCCACAAACCAACATTTACTCACAAGCCTGTCTCCCTGGGAGTATATCCTCTCTCCCAACTGTCTAACTGCTCTGAATCCCAGCTTCTTGTGGGCTCTGCTCCACCTTTCAGCAAACTCCTCCCACCACAGAGCCCATGTGACCACATTCAGGCTATTAGGGGGCAAAGTTTGTTTTCAAAGTAAGGAAGGTCTTCAAATTCCCCTAGGCTTATTAAAGGGCAGGGAAGATCTTCAAATACACATTACCGTCACACTGCCTCACCTCATTCATGTGCTAATATTTTATCTCTTTTTCTTTCCGGTATGAAATCACTAAGGGTCAACTAATAGGGAGCAGGGGAGGGAAAAAAAGGGGTGGGGATTCTCTCCTTGCCCTGAAGAAGTAGGCACATGGCAGTAGACTACTCCATTATCGCTTATTTCCAGAAGATGACGGATCTGCTCTATTTTTTTTTCCATTGTGTTTCTTTTCAGGGTTTACTCTGACCACTCTGCAAGTGTTCATGGCAACACTTTTCACCAAATGGCAGCTATATGCCATCACATATTTTCGTGATTTTTAAATTCAGATACACTATTACCTCCCTGATCCTTGCCCTTCTCCAATTATCTATTGTCGTCGCTGCTTACTTATTACTGATGTTGTTAGTGTTAGCTATCCCACTACTATAACCAATCATTCAATTCTTCCTAAATGTTTGCTTAAAAAGAGACCTAGTGTTATAGTAGCAAAGAATAAATGTTTCAGTTTGTATTTGATGCAACAGAGTTACTGTCCAAATTTGCCTCCCTTTACTACTTTGTACTGCCTTGATATCTGCAAGCCAAAGTTCTATTCAGGATCCAATATTGTAGATTTCTCCTTTAAGTCACTGACATTCTTTATTTTTGTACTTTTCTCCTCCCATCTTTCCCAGCACTGCCTAGACTTTCTTTGGTAGGAGCACAAGGTAAAGGCTATGGATTCTATTACTGTATTTATAAGTTAACTAGCTTTACTCTTTATCCCTGCTGCCCCATATCCCTTTCCTAACTCTTACTACATAATTAAAAATGTATTTTACTGGTTGGTCACAAGAGGCATCTTCCAGAAAAACTGCCTGGAAAACCACAAGCTCAGAACACACTAAATGGAAGAACTTTAAATGTATGCTTGAATGATGGTCAGTGGTATAATGGTATATCCTGAATATTTGAACTGAATTTATGATATGATGATAACTCTTGGAAGAAATAATAATGATAATGATGACAATAACAGTGATAATGATAATAGCGTCTATATAGCACTGAAGCTTGTTACACATTTTATCTTATTTGGTCCTCACAGCAACCTGTCAGATTGGTGCCATTATTACCCCCACTTTATGGATGGTGAAACTGAGACTGAGGAATAAGTTAAGTGACTTGCTCAAGGTCATAGGACTAGTAAATGTCTGAGGTCGAATTCAAATTCAGCTCTTCCTTATTCCAAGCCCAGCGCACTTTCCATTATGCTAGCCTAATAAATAGTATATGCCTAGTGAATGATAGGACAATTTTAAAAGACTGGTAGTCAAACAATGATAATTGAGCTAGAACTGAAGAATAGTGCTTAGAAATGAAAAAAAGTAGATACATAAAGAAATTAAGGATATGTCTATGTGTGTAGCAGACAGAGAGAGACAAAGAGACAGTGACAAAGACAGAGATAGAGACAGAAAGGGATACATAAAGAGAGCCACATCAGTTCACAATGTCACCATGAACTATGATAAGGTCTTGAGATTTTTCTGGGAACATTTTCAAAATCAGAGCAGTGACCTCTGTGTGAGACAGGACAAAAGAGTGTATAGTCCTATTGCTTTCGTTTAATTACATGCTTTCTCATATGCCTAAATCATAGTTCTATAAATGAAACATTAAGGTAGTTATTAAAGATATCCCCAGGAAAAAACAATTGGATTCTTAATAAATGTTTGGCTCAAAGCAGAAATATTTTATACTTGCTGGACTAATCCTTATTTTGACCAACATTCTCTTCCTACGAGAGGAAGTTTGATCCTTGCTACCACAAACAGAAATGTGGCTGACCATCAAATAGGTCATGTAATCTAACTCTTTAATACCCTCAAGATCAGAGTCAATGCCTTTTACTTTGTATAGACTCTAACAGCACCCATCACAATTCTGAGCACATAATAGGTGCTGAACATATAGCAAAGAAGGATTGGATCTGTGATGTCCTTGGCATAGAGAACTCCCAGGTGAGGAAATTCACTCTACTGATACACACTGACACTTTATTTGAAACTTATAGGCTCAGATACCTGCCCAGATCATTGAGAGGTTATGTAACTTGTTCAGAGTCACATGACCAGTAAATGTCAGAGTTGCAGTTTAAACCTAGGAATTCCAGACAATAAAGCCAAGTTTCTATCCTCTATTGGGCAGAGTAGGGGTGAGTTAGGAGGGAAAGGGGACCTGCAGCCTTGAGGCCACATGTGACCCTCTAGGTCAGTGGTTCTCAACCTGTGGGTCACGACCCCTTTGGGGGTCAAACAGGGTTGCCTAAGAGCATCGGAAAACACATATTTCTGTTGGTTTTAGGAACCCAGACACCACTCCTATACCCATCTCCAGGTAGGTCTGCCCACATGCAGATGTACCCACATACAAATATTTGTGGCGTTAGAAAGGTTGAGAACCACTGCTCTAGGTTCTCAAGTATAGCCCTTTGACTGAATCCAAACTTTATAGAACAAATTCCCTGAATAAAAGGATTTTTTTTCTGTGAAACTTGGATTCAGTCAAAAGGCCCCACCCAAGGACCTTGAAGGTCACATGTGACCTGGAGGCTGCAGGTTTCCCACTCTGGCCAGCATACTGCCTCTGGTGTATATAAATAACTTGTGGAATTAAGTATAATTAAATTTCATTATTTTGAAGGGAAGATATCAAAGCCTCTAAAAATCATCAAGGTGAGATTATTTGGTCACTGGTACTGGCCCAAGCTTTGAAAGGCAGTGTGGGCATATGGAATATGAACTTGCAATATCTTGGTTCAAGTCGTGCCTTTGATATTCACCAGCTTTCTGTTACTGCCAATTTCCTCCCCATAAAATGGAAAGGTGTTTCCAACCTCACAAGTATTACCTCTCATTTTCAGAATTGCTTTATAAAGTCCCATTTTAATGTGAGTTGTTTTTAGTTATTCAAACTCATTGTAACAAAATTAAAATGGTGGAGCATCCAGCTTTCAAAGAAATACAGCACAGAGATGGTACCAAAATGTTTCTTCCAGAAATATCACCAGTTCAGTAATAATTTTGGGCCTGGTGATCTAAGAAAGAAATCACATTAGTGATGACATTTTTTTCTAGGTTGGGGTCTTCTCAGGGGCTTTCTAAGGGCACTCTGGCAATGGCTACTATGAGGTAGTGTGACAATGGAAAGAATATTGGACGAGGATTCACAATGAGATCTGCTTCTGTCACTTACTACTTAGTGACATTGATGAAGTCATTTAATGCTTCTGAGGCTGTTTTCTAATCTGTAAAATGAGGGAGCTGGTCTACATGACATGGAAGGTCTCTTCCAGCTAAAAATATACTGTCTTTAACTTGGTATTCAAGATTCTACCTAGGTATGTGCCACCCTATCTAATCAGCATTATTGCGCAATGCTCACTATCACATCATACCTAAAAATGGAAGGGGACTTCAGGAACTATATCATTCAGCCAGCTTATTTTATAGATGAAGGAAGTGAGACCCAGAGGCTTGACCAAGATACTTGAGGGGTAAGAAGCAGATAAGGCTTGGACCTGAGTCCTATCACTTGAGGTCCAATGGACTTTGTTCTATATTGTCACAATGTCTCTGTGTTGCCCATCACTGCCCCTGCTACAGGTTCTAACCTCTCCTACCTTTTTGTTCCTTTCCACTTAGTCTAGGGGTGGGGAACCTGCGCCCTTGAGCCCACACGTGGCCTTCTAGGTTCTCAATTGGGACTCATGAGTGAACAGTCTTGTATTAGATTGTATAGTGAGTTGAGAAATGCCATTACAGCAGCACCTATTTGTGTTTCTGCATCTCTAGGATAAGGAACAATAGTAGGTACCACTTACTACCCTGAGACTTTGTGCCTCATCATTCCACCTCTAACATTCTGAGTTTGTGAAACAAAAATGACTGATCTTTAACACTTAATATCTTGCTTCCCTTATCGCAATGATATATATTGGGAGAGGTTTACAACTCATAAGAATTATTTTTTTAAAAAAAAGAAGACAAAAACAGTGTTGACAAAATATTCTTCCATTGTATTTTGTTTGGTAGGAATAGACAAAAGACAAAGTTTTAGAGTAGATAATTTGTCCCAGATATTTGAGGAATATTCTCCAGATGTGTTTTATCAAAGTTTTTGGTCACATGATCAATCATTCACTCAATAACTGAAACAGCAAGCATTTATTAAGGATATTCTATGTGCCAGATGATATTCTAAATATGGAGAGTAACATTACCAAAATTAAATAGTGCTGTTTTACCAAGGAGTTTACATTCTTATGAGCAAAGCACTGTTTTGCTTTACTATATGTATTCCTTACAATGGAGGTCTTTTATGGGGGAAGTGGGTTAGCGAATGGTGACAGACATGCAAAATCAATAACCAATAAAATATTTTTAAAAGGTACAGAAGAAAACTAAAAGAAGTACAGAAGGGGACACAGTTTGTTACTATCTTGTTAAATTTAATATATTTTAAAAAACAAGCTGTATATAATAGAAGCTTGCATTTTGATAAAATCTTTTTGTTTTTGTTTGTGCAATTTCTGTATTTGTTGATAATGATATTTGACAGAAAAAGAACATTTTAAAAGAAATATATACATCTCTACTATACACACACATAATATATACTAATGTGTATGTACACATATATTCTATACTAATGTAATATATATTGTATATTGATATACACATGCATGTAAATACATGAGCACACACATGTTTCTATAAATAAGTATATATTAATGTATGCACATGTATATATATGTATGCATGTATATATGTGTGCATATAATTACTGTAGATATGTATATGTACACACATGTATACACATCTACACTAATTATATACACACACATACATATCCACATATCTCCACTAATTTGTCTAGGAGACTGGAGTGGGCAGGTGGTCCCAGCAGCTGGAAGAATCAGGAAGGGCCTCATGTAGAAGATGATCTTTGAGTTGAACTTTAAGGGAAGTTAGGAATTCTCAAAGATAGAGATAAGATGGTAGAGAGCATTCCGGGTATGGGGACAGACTATGAAAAAGCAAGGAAATGAGGCTATGCATGCCACATGTAAGGAACAACAGGAAGACCAATTTGGGTGGATGATAGAGTTCATGAAAAGTAGTAATGTATAATAAGCCTAGAAATATAAACTGGAACCAGGTTGTGGAGGGCATTGAATGTCAAACAAAGGAATTTGATTTGATCCTAGAAATAATTGGGAGCCACCAAGATCTCCATAGCATTGTTAGACCTGTGCTTTAGGAATCTCACCACTAATACAGTATTATTTCACATCTTCTAGGAAAGAATGATATTTATTTTCTACTCCCAGTGTCCATTATGGAGGAAAGGTAACTCTTGGCTTTCAAAAGCTATGTCAGTAGAGTACAAATTCTATCAGGTTCTAACGAGGAAGAAAAGCTTTAAGTACAGGTTCAGACTGTTTGTGTGGTGTCTTAGGATCAGGCTAAGTGGGGAAAAGACACTTGTTGCCAGAGGACTGAACACCAGGTAATTCATTTCTTTGGCTGCAGCAACTCATGAGTACTATTTACAAAATTAAGGAAGAGTTATCATCTGAATTGCTGGAGGGTGAATCAATAAAAGATGGTTCTTTTGAAGTATTGAAGTCCATCTTTTGAAGACCTAGGCTGAGGGTCAAGGGCAAGTACAGTATAGTTTGCTCTTACTAACACTGACCAGAAAAGGGATTATTATGCTGTTTCACATTCCTTCAACTCTACGTGTATCATTTATATCTAGTTAACGTGTGTGGCCCAGTAAAGTGTGAGCTACTTTAGGCTAGTGACGGTGTTTTTTGCCTTTCTTTGTAACTGCCCTCTCTCCCCCATTGGCTAAACAAAGAGCCTGGCAAGTAGTAAGCACTTAATAAATACATGCTGATTAATGAATTATTTCATGCCCCTGGTATAGATGGCTTGTTTTTGAAAAGCTCTGTTTCATATAAGATTCTCTTTTTCTCAGTGTAGAATTTATTTAGTATCTATATTTTGGAGGCATCAAACATTTTCTAATTTACCTAGGCAACTGCCAAGCAATTGTATGATTATTAATACAGATTTAAACAGTTGCCGTAATTATAGTCGCCATGCAATCTGAGTCATAATAGCTATACAATTCCCAGTCTAATTACTGCATAATTGGCAGTTTTTTTAGATAAGAGAAGCATCTTCTTCAATAAAAGAGAGGAATTCTTAATGTCACCCCACAATTGCATGATAATTATAGTGCTATTTAGTTGTTTGTAAATGAGTGATTTGTGAATTTAGAGGGTATTAACAGAGTTTCCTATTTTGTTTTTTGATTATCTTTCCAACCTTAAAATTTGCATTCTATATTTATAAGAATAAGTGCAGTAAACATAGACTAAAGATGGTGTCAGGGATGTAGAGATCAGCAGAATGGGTCTTAATTAGCAGAACATAGAGTATGCTTTGGAAGAGCACAAAAACCTACCTAGCTCAACATACATTTCCCACTATGCAAGCACATTGCCTGACATAGCTTCCCTTAGCCTCTCTTAGGGATTTAAGGCAGGAGTTTGTTGGTAGAATTTTAACAACCAGCTTTCCAAAGGAGGAAAAATAAAAAGGTACTGAAGATACAATTTTAAATTCAATTTGTTATTATTAATATTTTCTCCATCATATTCTTAAGTCTAAAAATTAAGTATAATAATAAAAATAAGTAATAATAATAAAGCAAGTTCTAATTTGTAGTTTTTGCCAAGTTCTGAGGTGTAAGTGACCATACTGAAAATTTAACAATGGGTCTGTAAACTCAAGCTGCCTATAGCATGCCTTTTAGTTTAAAGAATTGTTTATAGGGGGCAGCTAGGTGGTGCAGTGGATAGAGTACCAGTCAGGAGGACCTGAGTTCAAATGTGACCTCAGACACTTGACACTAGCTGTGCCTCACAAAAACAAACAAAAGAAGAACCCACAAATGAGAAAGAATTATCTACAAAGAATAGGTGGTCTTCCTTTTGAAAAGCTGATAGGAGTCTCTGAAACAGCAGAACATAGATAAGTCACAAAGAGGACAGAAATGTCAAGTGTTTTCAGAAAGGGAAAGCCTAGGCTGAGAGTCAAGAGCAAGTAGTTAGTCAGAGGAAATAGGAAGAAAAACACTGCTAAAAGAAGATACGGGGAGAAACTGATCCATTTTCACTTACATCAACCTTTTACCAATGCGTATGAATTTCATCAAATACAGGAAAACTGAATGTTCTAAATTAAGACTTATGATTTACCCTTTGACCCAGTAATACCACTTCTAGGGTTGTATCCCAAAGAGATCATACAAGTGGGAGGAAGACCTGTATGTACAAAAATATTTATTGCAGCTCTTTTTTGTGGTGGCAAAAAATTGGAAATTAAGGGGAAGCCCATCAATTGGGGAATGGCTAAACAAGTTGTGGTATATGAATGTAATGGAATACTATTGTGCTATAAGAAATGGGGAGGAGATGGACTTCATAGTTACCTGGAGAGGCTTCTATGAACTGATGCTAAGTGAGAAGAGCAGAACCAGGAGAAATTTGTACACAATTACAAACAGAATGTATGTGTGATGATCAACTTTGATAGACTGGACTCTTCTCAGCAATACAAGGTTATAAGACAACTCCAAAAGACTCAAGATGGAAAGAGATATCTACATTCAGAGAAAGATCTAGAATAGCAGTTCTCAACCTGTGGGTTATGTTAAATTTGTAACAATGAAAATACATCCTGCATATCAGATATTTACATTATGATTCATAACAGTAGCAAAATTACAGTTATGTAGCAGCAACGAACATAATTTTATGGTTGGGGGTCACCCCAACACGAGGAACTGTATTAAAGGGTCGCAGCATTAGGAAGGTTGAGAACCACTGATCTAGAAAGAACAGAGTTTAAATGGAGACTGAAGCAAACTACCTGCTTTCTTTCTTTTCCATATTTGGTTTTGTTTCCTCTTTCCCATTGTTCACTTCATTGGTTACAACCCTTCTATACAACCAGACTAATGTCCAATGTGAAAGTATTTGCAGATCCTATACTTTATTGCACGCTGCCATGGCGGGTGGGGGTAGGGGAGAAAATTTGAAACTCAAGGAATTGTGGAACTGATCTTGTAAGCTAAAAGTAAACAAACAAATCAATTTAAAAAAAAGACTTATGATTACTGGAATGTTTGCTTTCCTTTCATTTGTCTTTTCACTGAATTGTAAGACCTAGGTTCAAATCCTGCCTCAGACACTTACCAGTTGAGAGATCCTAGGGAAATTAACCTCTGAAATTCAGTTACCTCATCTACAAAATGGGGTTATATCCTCATAGGGGTATTGTGAAAATAAAATGAAATAATGTATGTAAAATACTTTTCAAACCTTAAAATAAGTGTGAGCTTTTATAATGATGGTGGTGATGTCATTTGTGGTCATGGTAATAAAACACCGACCTTGGAGTCAGGAAGAGCCAGATTTGTCTCTTACCTCAGAGATTTACTAGTTATATGAGGCTGGGCAACTTGCTTAATCTCATGCTGTTTCCTCATTTGTTAAATGAGGGGGTTGATTAGAGGGCATCTAAGTTCCTTTTCAGTTCTGTGTCTCTGATCCTAATGCACAGGTAAGATATATTTATTTGTAAATATTTAAAATGCATAGGAAACATTAAAGAAATAGGTTTGGCACATATATGTAGTAAGCAGACAAAAAGGTATTGCGTAGTCATAATATTATTCAGGCATCAATACTTAGAGCTTTAAAAAATCATACTATAGATTACACAACAGTTCAAGTCTGATTATTCCAAGAATGCTGTTTATTTCTTTTCTTTTTTCAAAATTTTATTTTAGACTCAGTTGCCAAAACACAAATACAGAATAGAGAGAAGCAAAGACATATCATAAACTTGAATACTGGAACTTAAATACAAAGTTAGAAAAAAAAAAGCATGTTACATGCATAGCAGAAAATAAGAGAAGATCCAAAATATGTAACAATAGATTTTCATTTCAAGAAAGCCTGTATGAGAAATAATACTTGTGTTGAGAATTGTCCATCTTTTCTTTGCTTCTGGGTGAGTTTTCTTTTGTTCTCTGCTGTTCACTTTTTTACTTTGTTCTTTTTTTCTTCCCTCCCTACCCGCCCGCCCCCCCAAAAGTTACAATAAAGTTTAGAACCCAGGTCTTACATACACATATGGACATATACTTTCCCAAATCTACTCTACTCCTGATCTTTGTTTTTATGCATCTGCATATCTCTTGTTCCCTATCCCTCCTGCCTCCTCTATATTACTTCTGTCCACTACTTTGCCTCCCTCCCTCCCAAGATTCCTCCCCTACACTGCCATTCCCATAAGTCTAAACACCCTTCTATACCTTATTTTACCTATTTCTTCATCCTTACCTCTAAAGATCACTCATTTATTTATTTCTTATTAGAGATTAGCCTGTGAATATACATACCAACACACATTCAGTATCATAGAAGTAATTCTTGAAAGCCCAAGAGTTAGAGATGATATGGATTGGGATTGGGAACCTGTGCCCTGGAGGCCACGTGTGGTGCTCTTGGTCCTCAAGTGCAGCCCTTTGACTGAATGAGCCACACTTGCGGACTTAGAGGGCCACACATAGCCTCGAGGCCATAGGTTCCCCATCCCTGAATAGATGATTTTAGTAAGAGAAAAAATTCGAATTCTCAATTATACATTAAGTGCATACATTTCAGTCCAACGAGAATTGATTAAGTACCTACTATGCGAAAGACACTGTACTAGGTATTAGGGACATAAAGAGTAATGGAGAAATAGTTTTTGCAATCAAAAAGCTATTATTCTAGTGGAGGGATTTAGCTAGTAAATATGCAAGTACATATGTGATTATTTGAGGTAGGAGAAAGATGTATTGTGGAGGTAGAATGAACAAGACTTGGAAAATGATTGGCTATGGGGAGTAAAGGAGAGGGAAAAGTCAAGAATGATTCTGAGGTTGCAAACTGGAGTTATCAAGAAGATGGTAGGAGGAGGGATGGACTTAGGGAAGCTAAGAAGCTCTCCATTGGACATGTTGAGTCTGAGATTCTTATGGCATATTCAGTTGGTGATATCCACTTAGCAGTTGGTGATGTGGGATTACTTGTTTTGTATGTACATGCTAATGTTGTTTACTAGTAGAATTCAGGCTCCTTATAAAGGAAGAAGTTGTTTTATTTTTGGCTTTGTACCTTTTGCAGGGCCAGGGACAGGTAGGTGGCATCTATCCCTTATACCTGGAGTCAGGAAGACCTGAATTCAAATGCAGCCTCAGTCATTTCCTAGCCTCAGTTTCCTCATCCATAAAATGAGCTGGAAAAGAAAATGGCAAACCACTCTAGTAACTTTGCCAAGAAAACCCAACAATTAGGTCATGAAGAGTCAGAACCAACTGAAACAACTGAACAACAAAGAAGAGGGCTGGGTATATAGTAAGTCCTTGACAAATGTTTATTGATTTATGCTTGTTAATTGCTTGGAGTTCATGAGACAGACTATAAATAGATTTAGGTCTTCTGCATAACAATGCTATCTGAACCCATGAGATTACTTAGAGAAGAAAAGTGGGCCCAGGGTATCATAGTCCTTTTTTTTCAGATATTAAGCTTTGCTCAAAATGCTGGTCAATGCATGTGCGCATTCGATTTGCACTTGGTGAGAAAATGTTATAAAATACAAAGACCTAATTCCTAGAATGATTCACCTTGAATACATTTGGTATAGACAGAAGTTCTAGGAAACCTCATATGAAATTGGAGTGATTCTGAAAATGCAGAAAGGTCTCAAAACACAAGATGTTAGTAACTGGATGATCATACTTCAACAAGCTTTAGAAAGACTTCCAACTTTTATTTTGTGAGCCAATATCTGATTTTCTAATCATTCCCCCACTCCTTCAGTTGAAGACTCTGCTTTTCTTACTCATGACTTGATTCTTTTTGGTTAATGTTCCTTTCTTTTCTTCCTTACAATTGATTTTTTACATGGTTGAGAAACAAATAAAACAATGTGATTGTCTACTGGGATATGAGAACATTACATAAAAGGAAATAGAGGGCTGTATAATGTCTTCAGTTTAAAGTAAATAGAACTAGATTAAAAGTACTTGGGGAAACTTGAAAAGTTACATATTCAATCACCAATGTACAGATTAGTTGGCTTCTTTAAAGAAGGCACTTCACTCCCTTTGATACTTTTTAGGAATGGTGGGCAGGGTGATATTATGACTGCCCTCAAGAAGGGGAATCTTTTAGAACAGATTTTTTTTATGTTTTCAGGTCACAGACCTGGTAAAGCTCATGGACTCCTCAGAATAATGTTTTAAAATAATTTAATAAAATGATCATTTCAGTTAGAGGTTAGTGAAAATAAAGGTTTTTTTTTTGCCATTCAGCTTCACAGACCCCTTGAAATATATAATCCGGGCTAAAAACCCTTAATCTTTGAAGGTCTGTAATGGTAATGGGAATTTGAAGACTTTCCCTGCTTTGAAGATATACTGTGCCCCCAAATAGTCTGCATGTAATCACATGGAGTCTGTGGTGAGGAGAGTTTGCTGAAGGATGGAGCAGAGGCCACAAGAAGGTGGGGGTCAGAGCCCTTAAATGGTGGGAGAGAGAGGACACACAGGCTTGTGAGTAAATGTTGGTTTGTTGGAAGGCTAAAGGATGCTGTGGCTCTCTGTGCTATTATGGCTTATTAACTTCTTTGCTACTATGATGGAATCAGCTTACTGATTTTGGGATTTGGTTTTCATTTGAATAAATGTTTTACTTCTGTCTTCTATATGGAGTGTCTGTCATATTTTGCAATTGAGCACTATGCCAGCATATTTATAGTGGCCATCAGTGCTGTGAATATTGTGCTGGTGCTACAAGATCTAATATATTTATGTTTTTATTAAGTAAGCTTTTGGTATTAAATGACCATTAAGTTATAAATAAACATTTCACAATCTCAAGGTACAATTTGATGAAAGTCAGTATGGTATAACTGGACAACAACTGGAATTGAAGTCATGAGACTTGGGTTATTGTGCATGTTCTACTGCTGTCTGCTGCTGTGTAATTCATTTAACATTTTTCCCTTTGTCTATAAAATATAGCATTTGGACTAGATGATCACTTAAAGAATCTCCTAGCTCTGAAATTCTATAATTTTACTTTTTAAAAGATGATTTTGTTTTTCTTCTTGTTCTTTTCCTTGATCCAATATGACCATTTAATGAACATTTTATAAGTCAATCACTGTGTGCAAGGTGATATTGATAAGTGCTAAAGGAGATGCAATAAGAAATAAGACATAGTGTGCCTCCTTGCCTTCAAGAACTTATTGCCTAGTACAAAGACAGTGCTCTAAGAGTTCTGGGGAGTTAGAGATCACTTTTGGCTAAGGGAATCAGATTTGGATTCATAGAAAAGGTGACATTTTAAGAGCATTTTGAAGGATGGATAGGATTTCAGCTGGTAGAGAAAATGGAGCAATAGAATAGATGTTAGAACAGTTCTCAATAAGCCAAGGGTTCACTGTCCTGGCCAGTTAGAAAGCGTAATGATTGGCTCTGTTGCAGTGTCATCTTCTTGTTCCATAATTTGGCCCTTCTTTGTAGGAGGAAATTCCTGTTGCTCATTATTTATCTCTAGGAAGGTAATTAGTTTCCCACCAATAGAGGAACAAATCTCACAAAACTGACTCAATGGGTGTGTCTACAGAAAAAAATTTGATTTGGTAAATCCAGTTAAAAAGTCAATGAACATCTTGGTTGTTTTGAAAGCTATTGGAGGAGAAGGAGATAGTATTGAATTAAACTAACAGTTTTTCAGGTTTGTTTGTGGGGACGAACCCAAAATGAGCTACCCAGAATGGTATGAAACTTGTTCGCTAACAAGGTAAGTGAAAACCTTAATTCCTATTCCCTCTGGAAACTCATGAAAGGAATTTGAGTCTATATTAATATTTTAAAATAGTCATTTCCAGGTCAGATTTCTTTCTGCATCTAGATCCAGAAAACAGTTTCCTGTTGGAACTCCTGAGACCTTAGAATGACTGGCATAAACATGCTTACATAAGAAATTCTTCAAAACCCAGGCAGGCAGTAAAAATATGATAGTCACATAATGTTTCTGCCACACTATTTTCTGTACTTTAGTGGCTTTCCATTATTTTACTTTGATGTAAGCTTCAATGGAGCCCTAAGATTCAGTGTAAATTACTTTGTCATTTTCTCTGGTTTTTAAACTGGTCTCCATAATACAGTTGACAGGGCCTTGGGAGGACTTTCTTTTACTCATTTAGCTAGTGGTTAAATCTTACACAATGAAGGCCATAGAAATTGCAGTGAATGGCTACCAGCTCCTTGTGTTAGTTAACATAGCTATTATGAATCTTTTCATTGTTTCTTCTTCAATGGAAATTATCAACTCAACACAAATCAGGCCTTTCATTTTTCTTCTTCTTTTTGTTTTTTCTGTTTAGATCCTATTATAACCGACATAGAAGACTTCCTTTGGTTACAGGAGATGCGTGGTTTGAAAAGAATCCTGCGTTTCAATACCAGCCTTTTCATTTCCCTGTTACTTTAGCGAAGTAAATTTCATTAAACATACAAAGGGAGAAAGATATATGAAAGGCATAAATAATTAATGCTTGCCTAGCATTTTGAACTAGAGGGAAAGAGGAGTGATGAGGATGAGAAGGTTTAAAGAGCCTGAAGAAGTTGATGTAAAATGCCCTCCATCTCCTCAGTGGAGTAGAGAGTAGGACATGTCGTACTCTGCAAATGTTAGAGCAAGAGATGAAGTGGTTGGGGAGGTGAGAGAAGAAGATGTTTTGGAACCTTTGCGGTGAGGTAGGAGATTGACATAGATGTACTCAAGAAGCTCCCTCATGGAGCTCCCTATTGCCTCTAGCATTCATATTGGTGTTCTAAGCCTTTCCTTATCTGGTTCCAATTTGTCCCAGAATCATTTTGCATTATTTCCCCTAATATACCCTATGTTTTAGCCAAACTGTCCCTCAATTTACAAAACCATCTGTGGTAGCTATACTTCTTCTAGAGTTGGCTCAGCATGGCGTTGAGATCCTCTCCAAACTTGCAGTTCTCTGCACGAAGAGAAAGTTCTCTTTCTTGCCCTGTGCATTTACTTGCACAGGCTGTCTCTCATTCCTAGAATGCTCTCTCCCCTTGCCTCCACTTTGTACAATTTGTGGGTTGCCAGAGATCATGTGCTTATCTCCCATGAGAGGACATTTATCTCTTCCACATCGCAACAGTTTGGTGTGCAGTACCCCTGTAATCTGGTAAATCTATATAAAATTTTTTGACCCTCCCTTTGTACCAGAGAAGAAGTCTGAATTATAATGGTATTAAAAGATAAACTATATTGATATTATACATTTTTTGCATTTCTGAGTTTCTAAATGGGAGTGATGAGACTTGGGAAGAGGTACTTGCCACTTTTATCTAAGACAATGGATAGACTCTTAGTAATTGGTGGGGCAGCTCAAGAAGATGTAGGCTAGTTAGACATGCTTGCTCCCTTAGAATAATTCAACTGATAAAACATTTGCAAAGAGAATCTGTGTTTGCAATAACATTTGAAACCTCGGAATATTCTGTTTCCTCATTAAAATTCTCCTCCACAGTCAACCTATGCCTCTTAGAATCTCTCATTGCATTGAAGGCTCCAGTCAAATGTCATGCTGTATCTTGATGCACCCCTATGGGCTGATGCCAAAATATTATCAATGCATAACTGTGTAGGAGAAGTAGGATAAAGAACATCATCAAAAATGACCTTCTGATGTGGGACCAGAAAAGGGAATGGGCCAGTCATGTAGCGTGAAGCATCATCAAAGGACAATTCATGTTCTCATTTGGTATATGTAAAAAGTCAAGAGATCTAAAGGAAGGACTAGTATATTCGGGGTACTCTCTGAATGGAAAAGGATCTATGATCAGACTTGGACAAGGTGTGAGAAGGCATGGATAGATTACTCTCTTGGCCACTGGAAGAAATATACACATCAAAGAAATCAAATATCCATTATACATCAAAGAAAAATAAAAGTTTTCCTATTCTTTGAAGCAAATTTAATAGATAAGGAAATGAAAGATTCATTTCAGAATCAGGACTTGAAGACATGAATTTTTCACCAAGTTATAATATTTGTGTGCAGATTAAACTATTCAGTCTTAACTAAGCCTTACTTTGTCATGCCTGTTTACAGTTTGACTTTCTACTGTTTCAGAGAAGTGGTCTTGGCAGAATTAATTATATAATTTATTGTATATGTCTCCACCCTGGCCGTGTACTATCCACGAATGATTTCCTTTGGGGACCTCAGAATTTGGTTCATGCCTAAGAGGCTGCAGAAGAGAGAGTCATATAGTGGTGTTAGATTGTGAAGGAGCTGGAGTGATAGGCAGAGGAATTTGAACTTTGTTTGGAAAACAATACAAAGCTTGTCAAGATTTTGGAGCTGAGGGGTGATGTGACCAGATCTTTACATAGGAGAGATTATTCTGGGAATTAGTGTGAAAAAAATGAGTTGAAGCAGGTTAATCGGCTCCTATCTCCGTGAAGATGTCTTTGTCCTAGAGCAGTGGTTCTCAACCTTCCTAATGCCATGACCCTTTAATGCTCGTATGTGGGCGTATCTGCATGTGGGCATACTTGCCTGGAGAAGGATAGAGGAGCAGTGTCTCGGTTCCTAAGACCATTGGAAATATGTGTTTTCTGATGGTCTTAGGTGACCTCTGTTACCCCTGTGAAAGGGTCGTTTGACCCCCAAAGGGGTTGAGACCCACAGGTTGAGAACCACTGTTCTAGATCAACAATTGACTGGCACAAAGTAGGTATTTAATAAGTACTTGATTGTTGATTGGGAGATAATTAAAGAAGCTCTGGGAATAGTAGAGGCTGTTGGGCACTAGGGTGATGGCAATGGGTCTAGAGGAGAGAAAAATGTGGATGATGTGGCACAGGTAGAAAAAATAGTATTTGATAATGAACTGGCAAAGGGAAGTAAGGGAAAAGGAAGAATTTAAGGTAATTCCAAGGCAGTGAATAGGGGAATCTGGGTGAATGACTATTGCGTAGGGAAAAATAGTGAAATCATAAAGAAGAAAACGACAAGATCTAAGCAAAAGAAAAAATATCCTGTTTTAAATACAGTGATTTGTGCTTTATGCTTTACACCCACTAGGATTGTGGGTCTCTATAAGATAAAATGCTCAATCCTTTTCCATTTTACCCCTTCATAATCTTTGCCTCGTTTCATAATTGTCCTGAGACTAACACCAGGATTTCTCCAAAGATTAGAGCCCTACTTATCTTGTGGTGTTACTCTGCTTTTGAATTCATTTTTTTCCCCTAAAAATAACCTGTTCTTCAAATGTGAAACTTTAACAAATAATAAAAACATATTTTAACTATCCCCCCTCCCAATAAAACCAAACTAAAGAAAAAAGCCCATTTTGTAAAGTTAAAGCTTTTAAATAGTATGCTCCTTTTCCTTACTTTGTCTAATTTCTTGGTATGAGCCTGATTTGAAACTGAAAGTCTGAAATGCCACTGGGGATATAGTTCTCAGTATTCCCCCAAATAAGATTCTTGGAATCTTAGAAGACTTTATCTAATCTTGACATTAGGAAAGAGGTTTAGAAAACTATTTTCCAACAATAAATGTTAGAATGAAGTAAACTGAGAAGCATCTTCTTCTTATTTGAAATAAATTGAATTTTATTTTTCATTTGATAGGCATTTAAAAAATAAAGTTGTATTTCAAATAAGAACAAGATGCTTCTTATTTTACCCCATCCCAACCTTTATTGATGGAAAGTATTCTTCTAGGCCTCTTGTTTAATGTCAAAATTAGAAAGAGGCCTAATAAATTCCAGGAAAAGATGCTGGATATTCATAGATGCGGTCTGAAACACATAGGAATTACCCTCCCCTCCCCAATCAACTTCAAAGCAGGAAATATTAATCCTTGAAACAATATATTGCTATATAGAGATAGTATGGGGGTGTTTGTGGAGGGGGGTGGCATGGGGATGCAGAAAATATATGCAGAAAATAGCATCGCTAATAAATCTGCCAAGGCTACTTCTGTGAAACAATGGAAAGTCAGGCTGAGGACAGACATGGCAAAGTGAGGCTGACTTTAAGACTGAATAGTTTAATTTGAGCACATGTATTAAGACCTGGTGAAAAATTCATGCCTTCTAGTCCAGATTCGAACATGGAATTGTGCAGAGGGCTTTGTAGTTACTTTTAGCTTCTCCTCTGTTTTCTTATCTATTGAATGTGCTTCAAAGAATAGCATAACTTGCATTATACTTTTGACAGCTAAGGTAGTACAACGCATAGAACACTGGGCTTGAAGTTAAGAAGACCAGAGTTCAAATCTGCCTTAGGACACATGCTAACTGTATGATCCTGGGCAAGTCACTTAGCTTCTGTAGGCTTCATTTTCCTCAACTGTAAAATGGGTATAATGATACCCTGCCTTGCAGGGTTGTGCTTTGTTGCAGCTATTTGTGTAGGTTGTAGTTGTGAAGATCAAAAAGATATTTGCAAAGTACTTAGCACAGTGTCTATACATAGTACAGGCTTATAATGCTTGTTCTCTTCTCCCCCACCACATCTTGTTCCTTCATCTCTGGTGTTATTCTTTATGCTGTTTTTCCTACATAGTTTGTCATTGGTAATATGTTTCAGCCTGCTCATATCCACTATGCACCTCTTCATTGTCTTTTGGGTGATCTGCTACTTAAAGTTATTGTAGGCTGGGATATTTTATGACTTATAGACATGCACCATCACCTGAAGTATATTGATATTAAAAAGATGATCTTTTTTTTTTCCAGAGAAAAGCTTAGGATCTTTAAAAAAATATTTTAAAAGATAATTCAGCCTGCCCTCTTATCCAATATGTGCCTAGTTCATATGTCCATCCACAGTTTTATATCTAATATATGCATTGATGCAAATATATCTGTTGTTATGTCTAAAAAGGAATTGAATGATTTTCACATATACATAGGAAACACCTTAAAATAGTGTTATGATCTACCAAATAAAATGTTTTTTTAAATAGTTGAATTTTGTGTGATTGTCAAGATGTGTTCTGATAGAGACTACCGTATGTGAGAACCTGTCTACCCTTTTCTTACCTTTATCAACTATGCCCTCAATGCTAATATGTTACTCTCACAAACAGTTTGCAGAGGTGGAGATGTCAGTAGTTATTGTTGTTTTCTAAATAGCCATTTTTTTTAGTAATAATATGACTTGAGATTTTTCCTCAAGCACTTGTCATCCTTTCCTGTTTCAGAGATCTTTATAATATGATCACTTAACACTCAACATTTTGTTGACTTCTGTCTGATCTTGTTTATTTGTCCTTTTCATATATCATTGGTTCTACTGCTATATCCTCATGCTTCACATAATTGAATATATTATTAGACCCCGAAGGTCATTATCCCAATGTTTTTGATAGAAAAGTTTCTTATAAAAATCTTGTTAGATCTGTTCCATTTATCATTTGCTAAACCTTTCAGGTTTAGCATTAAATGCCCTTCGGATGATGTTTGAGTTTCCTCTCCCTCAAAGCTTTCTACAAACTTCTACTTTACACTTGTTTCTGCCTTTTTTTTTTATTAGGTAGCACTACTCATATTATCCCCCTCTTCTCAATACAATTTAATTATTTATTTTATTTACTAAATGGTACTGTCCGTGGTGGTATGTATCTCTGCTTGACAAAAAGATCAAGTGTTTGATGGTTTAGAAGGGTCCTAGTTTTTTTTTTTGTTTTTTTTTTGTCTTTTGATGAGTGATTTCCATCAGAAAAATTCCTTTGGAAATGATGATAGTCTGTGCTGATATCTGCTCTTTTATACATTTCCTTATTTGGAGGTGGGGCATCAGAAGCTTATTGAAATAGGTGGAGGAGCAGTTGCCTCAGTTGCATGTAATGTTTTTATTATTTTTTTTTAATCTTTCTTTCACTTTGGTAGAGATTTTGCCTTTTAATATAACAAGTTGGTTTTCTGATCATACCAGGAATCTTATTCTGAAATTACCATCGTATCAAGTTTCCTGTCAGTTGAAACAGAGTCAATTTCATTTTTAGATGTTATTTGCTGTTTACCCTGCCTAGCACCTCCTTACTTTCTTCTTAAGGAAAATATTCATAGTATGTAGGTTCAAGGCTCCTATATCATTTATATATGATTGCTTTGTCTTGTTTCTTATTCCTGAACCTTGCTTTTCATCACATTTTTCAGCATCTTGCCATATATATGCACTCATGCTTTGAAGTTACTGAGTATTAAAACAAGGGTTGATTTAATTTGGGAAATGTCATCAAGTCCTTTATAGAATTTTTCTCCCTTTTCATCTTCTTCAATAGTACATGAACTGTAATTATCTCTCATAGTGATTTTTTTTTTAGAAATTCTCATGAGAACTGATATATGAGATGGCCAAATGTCCCAAGAAATGTTTTTTCTTGCCTTTGGATGTGTGATACAACCAATTCTGACAGCTCCTTCATTTGCCTCCCAAAGGGGAACCTATGGCTCTTCTTTTTTTTTTGTTGCAACTTCCTTTGGTAATCTGATTTTATTTAAAACAAGGATGTCACTATTAATATGATTCAGCTTCTCCAGTAGTGCAGTATGTCCAGTCATTTATCACTGGACAAGAATTTGACAGTTAAAATTACCAGAAGCTAAGTTACTGGTTAGAGATAGATAAGAAACTGTCATTCTTAATATCCTTTCTCCTCCTTTCCACTATTCTAACGTTGTCAGTACACAAAGAACTTTCTTGTATTCATCCTTTTTTCATGTATTATAATGTCCAAAGAACTCACCAAGCAGAAGCCAATGGACTTAGCTAGGCTTGTCCTTGGGAAGCAGAAACAGTCTGTTGTCAGTACTTGAACCAAAACCTTTTCAGATGAGTGAAAACTGCCATAGGGTTTCATATACTGACACAGCCTTTTAAAACTCAGTATTTTCTCAATGCCACGAAGAAGCATTGAAGTAGGACTTTGGATGTTATATATCTAAATATCAAATTAACAAAGTGAATAATCAAATACATACACTGCCTAGGAAATAAAATATTATTATTATTCATGGTTATCAAAATACTTCTATCTAGGAGATGCAGGTTCCGAAAAATGTTCATGAACTCCCCTCTTAGGCCATGAGTCTGCTTCTACTACATTTTCCTAATGGGATTTCTGTGTTTTCTTGACAATGCAATTTAAACCCACTTTTTGATCTCTCCAGATAAACTACTTTTTGTGAGTTCTAACTTTAGGTGTCAGATTAATATAATTAACACAAAAACTGTTTTACATTTCTAACCATTTCTTGCTCTTATTTCATCCTATTTTATTGCTCAAGGTAGTTTTTATATTTTTGATGTTTCACTTTGAATCATTCTTTTAAATATTGTTCTCTTGGGTTTTCAGAATAGTATTTTTTTTCTTTGAAATACTGAAAGTTTCTCTGTCCCCAACCTCTGCCTTTTAAAAAGCATGTTTTTATACTTCCCATATATTTTATATTTTATACTCCCCTTCAGGGAGGCTATTCCAACACAGCCATAAACACAGTATTTAATATGGAATACAGTCTTACTTCCTGATTTGTATTAATCTCTAAGGAGCCTCTTTATATTCTAATAAGCAAGATTTCCATCTGCAAGAGGATATTGGTCTGACTATATAATATGAATCCTCCTAATCCTAACCCAGGGCTCTTCAAGTTGTTTTGGGTTGTGATGAATTGTGTTGTTTTGATTTGCATTAAGGTGGTTCAGTATTTCTTTATTTTAAAGTTTAGGCCTTTTGTAAGTTAGCAGGAAGCACAATCCTTCGAATTCCCGATTTCGAAGGTGACGAGATGACAAATATTTAAATGCTACATCTCTTTAAATATATTTGCAAGTCTAACGATTATACACGTATACAGAGCAAGTTAAAATGTCATAGTCACAAGATCACAGATTCAGAGACAGGGACCTCCGAGGCCATCTAGTCCAATCTTTTCACTTTACAGATGAGGACACTGGTCCTGCTCTCTAATAAATACACATTTTTAAGACATTAAGTAAATTCTGCCTAACATTTGATGCCCCAAAGTTTTTGAAAGTGTTCTAAAGTTTCACAAAATTATTAGTTAACTAATATTTTGGAACTCCATGGAATTTCTATATTTACACTGCCAGTATGTCCTAGCAGAAAGAGCTAGTGATGAGGAACCAGAATTCAGTTCCAGTCTCTTCTGTAGCCACTAACTAGTTGTGTGACACTTAGGCGCATTGGGGCTCAGGTTTTTGATCTGTAAAATGAGGGATTAGGATTGGATTAGATTAAAATTTCTTTCCAGACCCAGAGTTTAATTATTCTATTTCTAATGTGACCAGCTATATGAATTATCCTCCTAGGTAGTGTGGTGGAGTGAATGGAGTTCATTGGAGTTAAGATACTTTAGTTTAAATTCAAGCTTGGCTACTGTTGCTGTTTTTTAGTTCTTCAGTCACGTCCAATTTTTCATGATCGCCTGGACCATAGCATGCCAGGTCCTTTGTTTCTCCATTATCTCCTGAAATCTGTCCAAATTTATGTTAATCATTTTCATGATATTATCAACCCATCTCATCCTCTGCTGCTTCCTTTTCCTTTTGTCTTCAATTTTTCTCAGCATCAGGGTCTTCCAATGAAGTCCCCTATCTTATCATTATGTAGCCAAAGTATTTAAACCTCAGCTTCCATATTTGACCTTCAAGTGAATAATATAAGTTCATTCCTTTAAGTATTGATCAATTGATTTGATCTCCTTGCTCTTTAATGGACTCTCAAAAGTCTTCTCCAGCACCACAACTCAAAAGTTCTCATTCTGCCATGTTCAGCTTTCCTTATAGTTCAATGCTCACGTTCATACTGGAAAAAGCATAACTTTGACTGTATGGAATTTGTTGTCAAGGATGATGTCTCTGCTTTTTGATGCTGTCCAGATTTGTCATAGCTTTCCTTTCAAGAAGCAAATGTCTACTAACTTCATGGCTGCAGTCACCATCTGCAATGATTTTTGAACCCAAGAATACAATATCTGACACTGCTTCCATTTTTTTTTTAACGTTAAGCCACAAGCCAGCTTTTATACTGTTCTTTTATCCTCACCTAAAGGCTCCTTAATTCTTCTTCACTCTCTGCCACAGTGGTATTGTCTGCATATCTGCGATTGTTGCTATTTCTCCCGGCAACCTTAATTCTGGTTTTTAATTTGTTCAACCTAGCATTTTGCATGATGTGCTCTGCATAAAGGTTAATCAAGGTGACAATATGCAGCCTTGTTGTATTCCTTTTCCAATCTTAACCCAATTGGTTGTTCCATGTTCAGTTCTAACTGTTGTTTCTTGGCCCACATATAGGTTCCTCAGGAGACAAGTAAGATGATCTGGCGCTCCCATCTCTTTGAGGACTTGCCACATGGTGTTGTGAGCCACATAGTGAAAGGTTTCAGAGCAGTCAGTGAAGCAGAAGTAGATTTTTTTTTTAGAACTTCCTTGTTTTCTTTATCATCTAGAGAATGTTGGCAATTTGGACTTTAGTCCCTTTGCCTCTTCAAAAATCAGTCTGCCTTTCTGGTGATTGTTGGTTTACATATTGCTGAAGTCTAGCTTGCAGAATCTTCAGCACAGCCTTGCTGGCATGTGAAATGAGCACAATTTTTCAGCGATTTGAACATTCTTTGGCATTGCCCTTCTTTTTCCAGTCCAGTGGCCACTGTTGAGCTTTCCAAATTTGCTGGCATATTGAGTGTAGCACTTTTAACAGCATTATCTTTTAGGATTTTAGATAGTTCAGCTGGAATTTCATCACCTCTGCTAGCCTTGTTAGAAATGCTTCCTGAGGTCAACTTGACTTTATTCTCCAGGATGTCTGG
This sequence comes from Pseudochirops cupreus, assembly GCA_028627135.1. Classification (NCBI taxonomy): domain Eukaryota; kingdom Metazoa; phylum Chordata; class Mammalia; order Diprotodontia; family Pseudocheiridae; genus Pseudochirops; species Pseudochirops cupreus. The sequence goes on along the minus strand of CM053580.1, from coordinate 197,496,336 downwards.
CTCTAGATCAGTAGCTACAGCATTGTGGTTACTGCGGTAATTGGTGATGTTATGATCATTCTTGTACAGTTCTTCTGTGTATTCTTGCCATCTTTTCTTAATCTCTTCTACCTCTCGTAAGTCCATATAAATTTTGTCTTTTATCAAAGCCATTCTGCATGAAGTTCTCTTGATAGCTCTAATTTTTAAAAAGAGATCTCATATCTTTCTCATTCTGTTGTTTTCTTCTATTTCTTTGCATTGCTCATTTAAGAAAACCTTATTTCTCCTTATTATTCTCTGGAATTCTGCTTTCAGTTGGGTATCTTTCCCTTTCTCCTTTCCTGTTCCCTTTCCTTCTCTCCTCAGCTATTTGTAAAACCTCATTAGACAGTCATTTTGCTTTCTTGCTCTTCTTTTTCTTTGGAATATTTTGTTTTTTTTTTGTTGCTGTTTCCTGAATAATATTATGAACCTCTGCACATAGTTCTTCTCTATCAATCAGATCTAATCCCTTAAATCTATTCATCACTTCCATGTCATATTCCTAAGGGTATACAGAATATTATTTAAGTCACATTGATTTGGTCCGATGGGTTTTTCTACTTTCTTCATTTAAGTTTGAATTTTGCAATAAGCATCTCATGATCTGAGCCACAGTCAGCTCCTGGTCTTGTTTTAACTGACTATATAGAACTTTTCCACCATTGCTGAAAAGTATATAATCAGTCTGATTTCAATACTAACCATCTCGTGATGTACACATGTAGAGTGTTTGCTTTGACCAGTGAGTTATCTCGACAAAATTCTGTTGTTTTTTTCCCTGCTTCATCTTGTACTCCAAAGCCAAACTTGCCTGTTATTCCAACTATCTTTTGATCTACTTTTGCATTCCAATACCCTATGATGAAAGTGACATCTTTTTTGGTGTTATTTCTAGAAAATATTGTCGATTTTCATAAAATGGATCACCATTGGCCTCTTTGGCATCAATGGCTGGAACATAGACTTGTATTCTTGTGATGTTGAATGGTTTGCCTTGAATTTGAACAAATACTTAGTATCTATGTGATCTTTGGAAATTTACATTCATCTGTTCCTTGGTTTCATCACCTGTAAAATGAGGAAGTTGTATTGGATCATCTATAAGATCCCTTTAAAATAAAAGTCTTAAGATTACAGGACAGAAGAAAGCAAGGATACTGTATCAGCAAGCACCCCAGCACACCCAGGGTGGCTGCTAGCACAGGTTCTTAGATCTGCTTTTCTAAAGGAAAGCAACTCAAAATGGGTTAACAATCTCACTTTAATCAAGCATATCATTTAACTAGTTCAGGGGGAAAAGTCAGCA
>CM053580.1:197483399-197494506 GCA_028627135.1 Pseudochirops cupreus | reverse complement strand
TTCTCAAAGTGAGCCCCAAACCAAAACCTCACATCAGGGCATATATATAGCCTTCTCCTGGCTTGGAGAATGTCATAGCCCTCTAGACCCACTGCCCAATCACAAAACTACAAGGCATGGGCATTCCTGGAAAACAAGCCTGGCGCCATAGGCTCCACGTGACCACATTCAGCCTATTAGGGAACAGAGTATACTTTCAAATATCCAAGGGTCCTCAGAGTCATGTAGCCACTTTAGCAAAGGGCATAGAGGCAGGGAAGATCTTCAGATTCCCATAACAGATACCTGAGTAGGTTATATGTTCTGGAGAAAAGGTCAACCAGCTATTTGATGGAAACTTTTGAATGTGGAATTACTGATGAGCCAATTCCCAAGGTTAGTGCTGCTAAGTAAAATTGTCTCCTCTGGTTAGAAGGCAGATTCTGGGATCTCTTTGCCTAAGCAATCAAATTCCTTCTTTTATATTTAGGACACTGAAGTTCTAAAACATGTCCATGAACTCTGCTTCTGGGCCACATCTCTATTTCTACTATGTTCTTCTGCAAGAACACTATCATTATGAGAGCTATAACTAAATTTGAGTGTCTGGGGCTTTGCCCTGGGGCTCCCACATACAGGGAGGCACACTTCTTCCTTTCCTTTGTAGTCTTCTGCAACATAGCACCATTTCTGAGGTTTGCCCCTCTCCTGGGCTCCCCCTTCATCTAGACATTGAGGGTTTGAAGTGATTGTCTATGCTATGGAGACTAGAACTGGAGTCCCCAGGGAATGGGCCATTGGCTTTTCCTTTGTGATTGCAACATATCAGAATAGCTTGTCCTTTATTCCATATCTTTCCCTCCAACTGAATTTGCCCTGGGAAGCAGAATTTCTGGTTATAGCTCAGACCATTGTCCCATATACAACCTCATCTCTAATCATTAAATTTTTCTGGGAAAATAAAATCAAGTTGGAATTAGGTCCTTACCCTATTGTATTATTTCTCCTCTCACCTTTAACTAGTCCTCACAAAGTCCCCCCAGTTGGTCCTCAGCATTCTGTACCTGAATAACTAAGCATACCCATTTGATTTCATTCTAATTTGGTGATTAACTTCTTAATAGCAATTAACAATAGCCATAGAGCAGTGCAGTAGGCAGTGCTTTTACTCTCTTGCTTCTTCTTCTACTTGAGGCTATAGACCAAATCTTTGGGGTAGGGGTTGAGGGCGACTGTTACACTATATCAACAAGGCAATATTCACAGTACTGAGGGCAACTATGAATATGCTGGTGTAGTTCTGAATTGAAAAATATAACAGATTCTCCATATAGAAGACAGAAGCAAAACATTTATTCAGACACCAGAAAGCCAAAATCCCAGCACCAGAAAACCTAATTCATCACAGCAACAAAGAAGTTAATGCAGAATAACACAGCAGAGAGCAACATTATCCCAAAGCCTTCCCACAAGCAAGCACTCACAAGCCTAGCTGTCTCCTTGCCTGCACCCCCCCCCCCCCAGCTCTAACTGCTCTGACTTCCAGCTTTCTGTGGGCTCTGCTCCACCCATTCAGCAAAGTCCTCCTGTCACAGGCTCCATGTGATTACATTCAACCTATCAAGGGGCATGGAAGATCTTTAAATTACCATTACCATTACATGCACCTAACATCCCGTCGGTATAATCAGCCCCACATAGCCCATGACTTTTGCCTTACTAGTTAGGAAGGACCAGTGCTGAGTCATGATGGTAATTAAAGCACCCCATTCTTCCTTCCTTTGTCTCTGACACTCCTCCTTTTAGTAATGTAGCACTCTATTATCAATCTTACCATATCTTACTAATTACATCGAATGTTTAAGGCAGGTGCATTCTGCTCCCAAAAGTAGGATAAGATCTGAAGAGAATTACTTAGTGAGGCAAACAACAACAACAATAATAAATTAGATATGAACAATCATTCAGCAATGATAAACATTGACATGTGCAGGTCTCTAGGTCCCCACCAGTGAGACTGCCCTTTGGTGTCCTATAACAACAATAAGAGCCTGCATGAGTCAGTTAATGCAAAGTGCCAGGGATACAAAGAAATGCAAAATACAGAATCTAAAGGAGGGAGGGGTGATAATGTCCACATAACTAGGTATCTATAAGACAAAGGAAATGAAAGATAATCTCAGAGTAAAGGTCCTGGGGAAGTTAGGGAGGGGAGTGCAGTAGAAAAGACCTTGTGAGAAGGAGCATTTGAACTGAGTCTTAAAGGAAGCCAGTAAAACTAAGAGGAAGCAGAACATTCCAAGTATAGGGACAGCCAATGAAACACACAGAGTCAGAGTGATATTTGTGTGCAGGGAACAGTGAGAAAGTCTATGAGAAGAGTAGAAAGGTAGGAAGGTGCTAGGTTGTTACTCTAAAAGAGTTAAATAGTAAATTTTGTATTTGATGTTGTAGGTAGTAAGGAATGATTAGAGTTCATTGACTATGGAGTTACATGATTGGACATGAACTTTTTTTTTTTTGGTTTGTTTTTTGGAGGGGAAGGTAGGGCATTTGGGGTTAAGTGACTCGCCCAAGGTCACATGGCTAGTTTTTGTATTAAGTGTCTGAGGCCACATTTGAACTCAGAGCCTCCTGACTCCAAGGCCAGTGCTCTATTCACTGCGCCACCTAGCTGCCCTGAACATGACCTTTAGAAGATCATTTTGCATGAGAATAAAGTATCTATCAGGCATGGAGAGCTACACCTCATTCTCAATACTGGTTTATATAGGAACCAACAAAAAAATGGACCTTAATGCATTTATGACAATGACAAAGGGCTGTGTATGGGCATTGTATCACTAATGCTATATGGCTTAGTTAGCTCCTGAGAGTCCAAGGTCTGGGTATAATGAATAATGACGCCTAATGGCTTATGCTCATTTATTTATCTGTAAGCCTAAATCATTTGTCCTTTAAAAAATTTAAAGAATTCATGATAATATGTTCCATATTTAATCAATATGGCTACATGCTTCACTGTGCTATACCCACTTAAGAGGGTTATTGTGAGGATCATAAGAGAGCTCTCTCTCTCTTTCTCTCTACATATATATATATACATATATATATATATATATATGTAAATGTACATATATATGGAGAGAGAGACAGACACAGACACAGACAGAGAAAAAGAAAGAGACAGGGACCTTGAAACACAGAGAGATACGTATATTTAGACATATATACAAAACAATTTGCAAATTATCAAGTGCTATATAACTGTCAGTTCTCCTTTATGGAGAGGTTTTAATATTTGTAATTATTTTGAGATCTTTAGATGTGTCACCCATTGTCTGAAGCTCTTACATGTTATTAAAGGCCCCAGGTACAGCTTGGGGATTTTTCATTTCTCTCTCTTATTGCCCCAACCCAGTCCAGAAATTCATTTGACATCATGCATTAGGTATCCCTAAGTCTTCGAGCAAGCATGTGGTTTATAAATCTCAAATAATAAACAGGTTTACTTATAAGTCATAAAAATGGAACCTATATAATAGAACTCATGGAAAATAGCACCTAGTGTGTATAACTTTAGATTCTTATAGTTATATCTTGGGTAGAGATCCTAGAAGCAGAGTCAGACTTTTGGTAGAACTTTTTCAAGACCAGGTATCAATCAAATTTTGAATTGCATGAAGGTATTTAAAATAAAATAAAATAAAATAAATTTAAAAAAAAACCTCACCAAACATTATTTACTTTACATGGAGCACTATCCCTTCCCCAACTGTAATGATTAAATAAACTACTACAAAATAAACAGCACACATATCATGCATTTTACTCTGAACCACAATGTATGTCCTTTTTGGTTCTGTGCAAAATTGTTCCTATGCAATATTTGCTGAATGTAAACTATTTATCTAGTTTACTGTTCTATGTCCTTTAACCCTTCTATTTGGAGAGCAGAAAAAACCCTAAGATCATTGTGAAAAAGTTGAGGGTTGGCAAAAAAGAACCTCAAGAAAGAGTGATCTTGGGGTGGCTAGGTGGCACAGGGAATAGAGAGCACTGGCCCTGGAGTCAGGAGGACCTGAGTGCAAATATGGCCTCAGATGCTTAACACTTACTAGCCGTGTGACCTTAGGCAAGTCACTTAACCCCAACTGCCCTGCCTTCCCTCCTCCAAAAAGCAAAAACAGAAAAGAAAAGAAAGAGTGATCTTCATGGTTGGATAGTGATGGAGAGGCTCCAAACCAGCAACATGAAAGAAACTGAGTGAATGGTGGAGAGTTCCTTAGCCAAGCCAGCAGAGGAAGGATTCAGGATGATATAGAATTAACTTGGGCAGTATAGTGCAAAGTGTTGTGGAGCTATAGGACTGGGACCTGAGGAGTGAGGTGCAGACTGTGTAAGAGGCAAACTGGGTAGTGAGGGAGGAAGCTATGTCTCCAGATGCAAACAGGTAAGGGGAGAGATTCAGATACTGCTCGCCTGAATTCTTCAACTTCATTCATGTTACAAACACTCACTATGAGTGTTGTGAGATTTTATTGTTGTCATTTGTTTGTTTCCAGAGACTCTCTTCAGAGAAAAAAGGAATAACACTCAATTAAAGGTGCATCATAACTGTTTCCTTGCTAATTGACCAAGGACATTAGCTCCTACTCTGTTCTTTGCATGACTTTAAACAAGTTTTTACTGTATTAATGTCTTGGTAGCCTCAGGTAACTTACAGGGGTCTGGAGCCATGAGAAACATTAACCAGAGTCTAATGTGGCAGGGAGATTTTTCAAAGTGGGACAAAATGAGCTACAGTGTTTATTAAAGAGCTATTATTGAGAACCCTTCCCAATTTAATCTGGTTAGGAATATGAGGAATTCATAATACTTGTATGAATTGATGCAAAGCAAAGAAAGCTGAAGCAGGAACACAGTATTCAGAGTAACCAAAATAATGTAAATGAAAACAGTAATTTCAGATTAAATATATAATGATCAGTCTTGGTCCTAGAAGTTGGAGGATGAAACACATTTCCTTCCTCTTGATAGAGAGTTGGACCATTGGGGCTCATATGCTCTCGAATGTCAGTTTGCTTAACTGTTTTTGTTGGCGGGGAGGGGGGGGGGGTTTGCATGATGATGGTGTAATGGTAAATGGTTACGGTGTAAATTTTTTTAAAAATCAGTAAAACTTGAAAAAAATTGGATCCAGTCTGTGTTGGTCCAAATCTTCGGTAATGTTCCATGGGTTGCATATCTTATACTCCAAAAGAAAACTTTGCAATTGGCCCCTTCTTAGAATGCTTGAGGTTTCCTTCTTGAAAAATTGTGAAAACCAGAGAGATTTAGCCAGCATGGAGATTGGTATCATCTTCTTTTGCTTAATCTGTGTGATTAATGTCCTTTCTTAACTGGCACAAAACTTGACCCAGACACAATCCTCCACATGAGGTCTAGCTAGGGCAAAGGACTATAGGGCTATTGCCTTCTTCATTTGAAAAAGTAGTGATATCATGTGGGTGAACTGGAATTAAGGCTCCTCCTTTATTGGTTACTACCCCAAAAGAATCTATTTGGCATCATTAGCATGAAATATTTGCCATGTATTTCTCTAATTCCCTTTTCTAGACCTAGGACCCCATCTCTATTGTTCCTTACACTATAGTCTGACGCTGGAGTAAATGACTTAACCAAGGTCATGCAGATATAAAGGGTGGAGCTAAGATTCAAAACTGTGTTTTGAGTTAAATTTATTGCTCTTTCCATTTATACCATATAGCCATAAATAAAGAACAAGCAGATTACTATGGGAGTTCAGAGAAAGAATACATCATTATGGTCTGGGCTGGTCAGGGGAGGATTCCTGGAGGACTTAGCATTTACACTGAACTCTGAATGTTGGGGTAGATTTCAACTGACAACTGAGAATGGAATGCTAGAAGCTGTGACCATATCTTAGCTCAGGGAGAGGAAAAGATTGAAATATACCTTTATCTCTATCTCTCTGTATGTGATGAAAGATAAAAATACATGAAACTGAACTGTGATGAATATGTGATGACTTAAGCTTTATTTCCCAGCTCTACAGACTAAGATTGCCAGGGAATTTATTACTCATTTTCAATCACACCCAGAGAATGAATTGGCAGCACTATTAGCCTAATAAGCCACTATACAGATTTGATTTACATATTCCTATGACTGATGAACAAATACCCTTCTTATGTATTGGTAATTGGTTTGGGCAGTGTCTGAGAATGCAGTGACCCTGAGGATTACAGGCCCTACTTTTGAGCCTAGGTGACCTTATTAGAGCAGGGCACCATTAGTATTAGATTGCCCAGCAAGCCCAATGGGAAAAACTGTACAGAGGCTAGAGATGGGGAACAGTTCACATTTAATTCATATATGGTATATTACAGCATACTGAATCTTTTCTTCCGAGAGATCTCTGAGGTAGGTAGCCCAACTATGTTTATCCCTATTTTATGGATAAGGACACTGAGTTTAAGGTAGTTCAAGTGATATATCCAAAGCTGCATGATAGAGTCAGAAACACTTCACAGTTCAGTTGATTTGAAGTTCAGGGATCTTTGGAGTATTTCCATGGGCTTAGTGCTGCTCACTGTTCTGGGCTGATACTTCTTGTTGCCTTATATACTGGAATTTCTCTGTGCTGGACACTGGTATAGGGAAGATGAGAGGAAAAAGAAACAGTAACCTGCCCATGGGAAGTCACAGAGTATCTAGATGAATAAGACATATACAATAAACTATAAGAAAGCTTAAGCAGGGTGGGAACAAATCAAATGACCAGTCAGGTATAATCATGGGACCCCAATGTATGATTAAGACAAAAAGTAATGTAAGAAGTCAGGAAGGAGAGTCCTCAGGTTGCAAATTATATCCTCAATCATCCATTTTCTCCCTTTAATTTTCTTCCTCTCCCTATATATTGTATTTACTCCATTCTTCCTTTATCAAAACATACCCAAATATTCCCCATTCAAAACAAAACAAAACCTTTGTCAGATTCCTCTGTCCTCTCAAGCAGTTGTCCTAGACTTTCCATCATTTTTCTCAGTTGAGCTCCTAGAAATGGCTTTTTCCACTGATGGCCTCCATTTCCTCTCCTCTCACTCCTCAACCATTTGCAATCCAACTTCTGACTTCATCATTCAACTAAAACTGCTCTCTACAAAGTTGTTGGCAATCTATCAACTGTCAAATCTGAAGATTAAAAAAAAATCAGTCCTTCTTGATTTATCTGTTTTATTTAACATTGTGGACCTCCTTCTCCTCCTAGATACTCCCTGACACTCTGTCCCCATTTATGACACTGCTCTTTTCCTGTTCTCTTTCTCCTTGTTTATTGCTCCTTCTCAGTCTTATTTGCTGGCTCATCAGCCATATCCTACTTAATAATGTTCTCTAAAGTTCCTTCGATCTTGGACCCTCCCTTTTCTTCTCTATACTCTCCTTCTTGGTGACCTCCGCAGTTCCCATGGGTTTATTTATCATCCCTACATAGATGACTCACAAATCTAGCCCCTTCCTCTTTCCTGAGCTTTACTGTAATATCACCAATTGTCTATTGAGCATTTCAAATTGCATGTCTCGGAGATATTTCTAACTCAATAAACCAGAAGTTGTTATCTTTTCCCCTAAAGCCACTCATCTTTCAAACTCAGCATTTCATTTGAAGACACCACCATTCCTCTTCTCTCCCAGGTTCATACCTCCATTGTTATCCTCATCTCTTCATTCTCTCTGAAATCATGTACCCAATCAGTTGCTCAGTCTTGCCATTTCTTTCTCCTGCACCAAACCTCTTAGTTCTAGTCATGCATCTACCACCTTAGTTTAAACCCTTAGCATCTCTCAGATTATTGAATTGGCTTCACAACGGGTGTCCTTGTCTCAAGATTCTCACATGTTCTACATATTGTTGTCTAAATGATTTTTCTCACGTGGAATTCTGACCACATCATCCCCCTACTCAATAAATCCAAGCGGTACCTTGTTTTACCTAGATTGTAAGTTCCTTGAGGGCAGGGACTGCCTTTTTTCTATTTTTATATCACTAACACTTAGCATAAAATGTAACATTGAGTAATTGTGTAATAAATGTTTATTAATTGATTGAAATGTAAATTCCCTTGTTTAGCTTTTTAAAGTCCTATATAACCTTGTCTCCAACATGTCTTTCCAACCCCATTATTTATTATTTTCCCCCTGGCACTCCGAAATCCAGGCAAACTGGCATTCTCTCTGTTCCTTACAAAGGAAAGTTCATCTCCCACCTTTGTGCCTTTGCATGAACTGTTCCTTATGCCTGGAATGTGCTCCCTTTTCATCTCTTCCTCTTTATAGAATCCTTCTGTTCCTTCATGCTAAAGCACCATCCTTCATAGGTCAATTAATTTTTTCTTTAAATACTTGGTAACTGTATTTCAATGCCTTCTTTCCAATTTCATATTTTTAATGCATTTAGAAACATTACTCTGAGAAGAGGTTCATAGACTTAATAGACTACTAAAGGGGTCCATGACACATTAAAAAATTTACATGAAGAAATGGAAAGCAAAACAGCTCTTAGGTACCACATCTCACCTCTCAAATTGACTACCATGGCAAAACAGGAAAATGGTAAATCCTGGAGAAGATGCGGGAAAATTGGAACACTGATGCATTGTTAGTGGAGTTGTGAAGTGATCCAACCATTCTGGAGAGCAGTCTGGAACTATGCCCAAAGGGGCACAAAAATGTGCATACCCTCTGACCCAGTAAGATTACTTCTAGGGCTGTATCCCGAAAAAATCATAAAAATGGGGAAAGCACTCACATGTGCAAAAATATTTATAGAAGCTCTTTTTGTGGTGGCAAAGAATTGGAAATCAAGTGGATGTCCATCGATTGTGGGAATGGCTAAACAAGTTGTGATATATGATTGTAATGGAATACTGTTGTGTTGTAAGAAATGAGGAGCAGACAAATTTCATAATAACCTGGAGAGACTTAACCTGATGCTGAGTGGGGAGGGCAGAACCAGGAGAACATTGTACACAATTATAGACACATCGTATCTGTGATGACTGACTTTGATAGACTGGGCTCCTCTCAGCAATGAAAGGCTATTAGACAGCTCCAAAAGACTCGTGATGGAAAAAGCTATCCACGTCCAGAGAAAGATTTAGAGTCTGAATGCAGATACTTGCTCTCTCTCTTTTTCATTTTGTTTTGTTTTGTTCCTTTTTTCTCATTGTTCATTCCATCGGTTATAATTCTTCTTTACAACCTGACTAATATTTAATGTGAAGGTATATGTAGAACCTCTATTGGATTGCTTGCCACCATGGGGAGGAAGAGGGGGAGAAAATTTGGGACTCAAAAACTTGTGGAGCTGAGTGTTGTAAACGATTAGCGAATAAATAAAAAATAAAAAAATTCAAAAAAAATTTAAAAATTAAAAACAATTTACATGAAACCCTTCCTGATTCTTGCTTTAAAAGAACTGGTGCCCTTCTACCCACACTGGCTTGTATTCAACTACTTTTTATTTATATTCATATATTTAGAGTTATTCAGAAAATGGTCATATATGTATTTGTGTCTTCCAGTACTATATGATCTCATTGAGAGTAGGGATCATTTTATTCTTGGCACCAGTACAAAAGACTACTGATTGGCCAGTTTCTAGGTAAGTCTTTTGCTTGAGCTGGGTCTTGAAAAACTAGCATTTACTTGTGGAGAGAGAGTGCTAAAAGTAGAAAGAACAATATGGACATGGACATAGTGAGAGTCTAACCTGGCTTAAATAGAGCAGAGGATAAGGAACAGAGAAGAACTCAGCATTGTCTTATCAGAAGAGAAGGAGCAGGAGCCAAGGTAAGTTTGTAAAATGATTAGCAGAGAGAGATCCTTCAGCCCTTTCTCCCCACATAGGGTGGTGTGATGGGTCAGGCAGACAAAGGCGACCTTAGTGGGCTTGGCTGAACAGGGGCTGGAGGCTTCTTACATGTAATTAAAGCTTCACTAAGTTGGGAAGGAGAGGGCCAACTTCAATTGCCACTAGTCCAGCTTGGTGGATCTTGCTCAAATGGAACAGCTGGAGACTCAGAATGTGCTTGCCTTCACCTTCACTAGTATCTTCCTTAAGAAACAGAGATTTTGGCATCTCTATGTCGTCAACTCCTCTGTCTCCAAGTAGGCCAATTTTTTTTTTGCTTTTTGGAAGGCAATTGGGGTTAAGTGACTTGCCCAAAGTCACATGGCTAATAAGTGTGTCAAGTGTCTGAGGCCAGATTTGAACTCAGATCCTCCTGACTCCAGGGCTGGTGCTCTATTCACTGTACCACCTAGCCACCCAAGTAGGCCACTTTCTTCTCTTCTTAGTAATATCACCTAGACCTGGTCAAGAAGCAGTGGAAAGTATAGTGGAGCCAAATGGAGGGGCTGATTCAATTGTTTTAATTCAAGTAGCACTTACTAAGCAACTGGTGTTGGGAATATAAAAATGAGACAGTTCTTGGCCCCCAAGGAACTTGAATTCTGCTTACAGCTAGGCCCAACCTTTCTCAGGTGTGATCAAGAGATGGTTCCTGAGGGTGGGTGGAAGAATGTGGGAGTGGATTGTCACACCTTTGCACCTCCTGGAGTTTTATGCATTCAACACCCAGTCCCCCTCTCGTCTAGTACCTCCTTTGTGTTCCTGGGTTTATGCTGCAATCAGATGGAAATATATACATTCATTCATTCGTTCATTGTCGGTCAGTCAAGAAAAAGAGGGGACATTAGCTTTTACCTTGGGAGATCACAGTCTGACTGGAGGGTTGAAGCTTACACAGTAAATAGCCTAAAAATCATCCAGTTTAATCCCTAATTTTACTGAGAAAACTATCACAGTTTTGGGAAGAGGGCATCTTTAGGTTATAGTTTTTTCCTCAGTAAAATTAGGGATTTGAACTAGATGAACTTTAAGATTCCTTCTTTGCTACTGTCTGTGAATCCTGAGTCCACAGGTAAATGTGATCCTATTTTTTTTGAAGGGGGAAGAGAATAAATTCTTCAAATTTCAGAGTAATGAACTTGAGTTGAATTACTGGAAAAAATGAATATATAAAGAATATATATATAT
>CM053580.1:197459658-197474116 GCA_028627135.1 Pseudochirops cupreus | reverse complement strand
CTCTGAAGTTCAGGGTGCCGACTTTTCCCCCTGAACTAGTTAAATGATATGCTTGATTAAAGTAAGATTGTTAACCCATTTTGAGTTGCTTTCCTTTAGAAAAGCAGATCTAAGAACCTGTGCTAGTAGCCGCCCTAGGTATGCTAGGGTGCTTGCCGATACAGGGAGGAATCTGTGTGTGCCCTGGAGGCTAAACTCTTCTGAACTTTCTTAAGTGGGGGCATTTGTTTGTGGGTTCCTTGAGGTTCAGGAACCAGCTTTTTTATTTTGTCTTTGTTTCTCACCCCAACCCCCAAGTGCCTAACACAGTCCCTGGTGCACAGTAGGCATTTACAAAATGTTTGTCAAAATGGGTAACTGCTAATGTTCAGGCAAAGGGGTTTACTCCTGCCAGAACTATGTGCCTATTAAAATTAATAACTCATATTTTATAGCCCTTTTAGCAGTTTTCTCACAACAATCCTATGAAATGGATTTTATTTGGCCTGGACTTGCAAGTTTATTGGTGTTAGAAGCTCCTGATGAGGAACTTCCTTTACCATTGGCACCTTCTCTGCAATATATAGCCTTAGATTGTTGCCTGGTACCACTGAAAGGTAAAGTGATTTGTCTCCAATCTAGTGGGTATCAGAGGTGAGATAGAACCCAGGTCTTCCTAACTCTGAAGCCAGGTCTCTATTCAGTATAAGATGCTGCTTTTCATAGAGTACCTATTATAAGTATTATCTCCATTTTTAAAATGGGGAAACCAAGGCTTAGAGAGTCTAAGTTGTTTGCCATAGTCCCATACCTAGTACTGTTAGAGAGAGGATGTATACTCAGGTCAGTCCTAACTCCAGGTCTCATGTTCTGTACTACAATGCACACTCTTTATCCTTAGTTCTTCCCTACACTGATTTGCCTCCTTCAAATACTGTCCTTTCCATCTGGTCTAGATTATATGCTATCTCTGAATTTCCTATTTTTGTATATAATAAAATTCCTAGGGAATCAAAAGTTCAGTGTAATAGAAAGTGTGCTGGATTTGGGACCAGAAGAGCTAGGGTAAAATCCTGGGTTTACTTATCAACTTTTTTTTTTTTGCCTTTTTTGGAAGGCAATTGGGGTTAAGTGACTTGCCCAAAGTCACATGGCTAGTAAGTGTGTCAAGTGTCTGAGGCAGGGTTTGAACTCAGGGCCTCCTGACTCCAGGGACAATGCTCTATTTTCGGTGCCACCTAGCCACCCCTTACTATATACTTTTAATGAGTCATTTACTATCTTTGTATTTTAATTTCTTCATCTGTGAAGTGGAGGAGATTACACTAAATAACTTCTGAGATCGTTTTCAGTGCCAAATGAGTTCAGGTCCCACAAACATCTAGAAAGGAAATGATAATTCCAAAGAACAAGTCTGGCTTGATCAAGACTTGACAGACTAATATTCCTCTCTGTGATGGGCTTACTAGACTGGTAGACCCTACTTCATAATGCGTATGCTCCTAGGTCAATATAAGTCAATTAAATGATATGTCAGTCAAAAAAACCTGAATGCAACTTTGGACTCCAATAATTCAGACACAAGATCCAGGGCTAGGGACCTACTATACTCTTACCTGTTTGGGCCACATCTGGTACATTGTCTTCATTTCTGAGAAGCTCATTTTAGGAAGGACATCTATCATTTGGAGATCATAGAGAGGAAGACAGGATGATTAAAGGCCTCAAGATTGTGCCCTATGGAGAACTAGTAGAAGAGGAGGGACTAACCATTTATTAAGTACTTATTATGTGTCAACACTGTACTAAGCACTCTATGGGTGTTAGCTCATTTGATTTAATGATAGAAGACAGTAGACATGGTTAGGAGGAGAACAGAGGGTAGGGAGAACCTACAAACTTCCTTCTGTTTGTTTATCTTCCACTTATCTATCCATTCATTCATCTACCTGTTTATTTGCATTTGAAGGGTTGTCACATGGAAGAATGAGTCAACTTTTTCTGTTTAAACAAAGATGACAGAACCAAGAGCAATCGATAGAAATAGGAAAGAGGTGAATTTTGATTCAGTGAAATGAAAAATTCAGAAACAGAAATCCAGAAGTGGAAGACTGAGGAGGTAGTAGATTCCCTCCTCCCTGAAGATATTCAGGTACAGACTGGATGATCATTTCTCAGCTATGCTGTAGAAGGAATTATTATACATGTCTATATTGGACCTAGATGGTCTCTGAAATCACACCCAAAACTAATATTTTATAATTTTATGAAAGTCAAAACTGCATAATCTCAAACCTTTCAAAATTTAATGTATATTTAAAAGAACATATAAGATTTTAAGCAAACTGGGAAAGGCCTTCTTTTTTTCTTTCTTTCTTCCTTTCTTTCTTCCTTTCTCTCTGTCTCTCTCTTTCCTTCTTTCTTTCTTCCTTCCTTCCTTCCTTCCTTCCTTCTATCCTTCCATCCTTCTATCCTTCCTTCCTTTCTCTTTTCTTTCTCTCTCTCTTTCTTTTCTTCTTCCTTCCTTCCTTTCTTTCTTTCTTTCTTTCTTTCTTTCTTTCTTTCTTTCTTTCTTTCTACCAACTATCACATAATGTTAGAGCTAGAAATAACCTCAGAGGTCATGTAGTCATTTTACAGAAGAGTTACCTGTTGCCCAGAGAAAGTAAGTCACTTGTCTAAGGTCACACAGGTAGTCAATAGCAGAACTCATCAAGACAGCATTTTTTAGAAATGTATATTTAGAAGTCTAGTTCACGAGCACATTTTTCCCCCAATTAGACTCTATTGGCTCTTTCAGGACAGTTAATTGTACTCTTGAAAACGAGCTACTAATAATAGCCCCTTGAACTCAATGTCCCTCTTTGTGCCAGGATACTTGCTGTAAGAAGAATTCCGGCAATCTGTCTCTAAGTGCTCCAAACTGGAATTTGGCCAGATGATTCTAGAGTGCCATAGAATTGTTTATGCTGCTTTCCTCCCCTAGATTCTCTGTTATTTCATGCAACAACTGGATCAGAGAGAATACCGTTTACAGTCCTTAAAACATCCTCCTGACTTCCCTAAGGCAAATAACAGTTTTGCCCAATGGATTGCAGCATGCAGAGAAATAATCTCTACATACGTAGTTCTACCAATTCACTTATATCATTCTTTGTATTCAGTACTTTGAAAAATATTTCATTTGAGTTTCAGATACATAAAATGTCACTGGGCCCATTAGTGAGGCATTGAAGACTTTGGAAATCTGCCTTCCTCTTAGGGGATTATGGGTTGAAATCCAATTGTAGATTTCTAAGCCATTTTCCTATTAAAAGAATCCTGGTCATGTAATCGTATTAGTCACTGACTGGCCTCCATCTGGGCAAGGCAGAATGCCATAGTAATAGAGAAACTTGGCACCCACGAGCTCCAGGGAAGGGTTCATTTTTAAACAGCTTATCCTGGGAACAGCTCAAGCTACAGTAGGGAACAGATGTGCTGCCCATCCACTGGATAAATAAATGCCTTTGCATAGCATAGTCAGAAAAACAATTCACAGCCATTTGCATGGTTTCTGTGCTCATATTGGTGCACAACTGATGCACCATTGTGTATGGAGGAGGATCCATGAAGGAAGTCTGATAGCAATCTCAAGTTGTTGTTTTAAATCGAGGAAAATTATCTGGGCTCGTTAGAATGATGAATGCTTTCTTTAAAGTTGTTAGCTGTGCCAGTTGGGACTGGCAGATCCAAGAGATTATCAGGCATTTTTAATATTCTCTAGAAGTATTTTAAACACTCTTAAACAAAGAAAGAATATTAATAGCAGTAATGACGAAGACAGTGATAACATCTAACACTGACATAGCCCTTATTCTGTGCTGGGCACTGAGTTAAGTTCTTCACATGTATTGTCTCATTTGATCCTCCCTTGCCTGGAAGGGAGGTGATGTCATCCTTCTCATTTGGCAGATGACAAAACGGAGACAAACAGAAGTTAAAGGACTTACCCAGGGTCACACAGAAGTTGGATTTGAACTCAGGTCTTCCTGACTCCAGGTCCATGTTCTATTCACTTCATAGTATTAAGAATATATTTGTGAGCCATAAACTCTTCATTATTCAGAGACTGTGACTGCACATTTGTGATGCGATTCTGTCCATCCTTGCTTGACCTTCTCCCTCCAGAGTTTTTCATTTGACTCGTTTTGGTAGCACTTATTGATTACCACCTTTCTGAGTGAACAGAGGAATAAAAGGAGAAGAAACTGGAACTATTTCATTTTGTGAGCATCTCTGATAACCATTTTGGAAAGTAGGAAATGGGAATGAATGACTAAAAAGAAGTTTGGGGGATTCATTGTAGATTGCATATAGAGTAATGGCAAGATCCCCTCGACTTAGAGTTGGAGGATTTTATGTTTGTTCCTGGAGCAATAGGGAGTCACTAAATTTCTGAGTAGAGGGAAAAGCATTTTGGTAGCTGAGTGGAAGACATATTAGCATGAGGACCAATAGAAGGCCATTATAAGAGTCCTGGTGAGAGGTAATGAGAACCTGTACTAAGGGAATTTTGACAAAAGGTTGAACATATAGAGTAAATATGAGAAAGGAGTTGAGGATGGCACTGAGTTTGCATGCCCAGATAACTGGGACCATTCATTCATTCATTCTTCCTGCTCCTCCCTCCCTTCTCCCTCTTCCTCCCTCTCTCCCCCTCCCACTTTCTCTGTCTCGTCTTTCTCTTCTCTCACTTTCCCTCCCCCTCTCCTTTCTTTTTTCTATGTATATGTATAGGATTTGGATAAGAACTATGATTTCACTGGGAACTCTCTATTAATACCTACTATGTTGGCATTACTTATATATAAAATGTATAGACAGTTGCCTGAGACATTGAGATGTTAAGTGACTTTCCCAGCATCACATAACTACTATGTCAGAGATAGAACTTGAATCCAGGTCCTCCTGACTTTGAGGTTGACTCTGTTTCTATGGTGTCTACATATACATGTGGAATCACACACACATATACACACATACACATGTATACATAAGCATATACATATATACTTATACATATATAAATAATGCACATATAATAGATATGCAGGTGTGTATATATAATGAGAATATGTTTGTACCTATACACACACACACACACACACACACACACAAATGCCCTCAAAATATTCTAACCATGATTCATTGGGGAACTTGGAATATTTTAAAATGTCACATCTGGTATTTTTTGGAGTTTGGCATGAAAAGAAAAGAAGCAGTGTTAGAGAAGTGGAGAAGGTGGAAAAGTGGCTTTAGACTCAGGAAATCCTGAGTTCAAGTCCTGACTGATATATTCTAGGTGACCTCAGAGAAGTCACTTAACCTCTCAGTACTTCAAACAATTCTTTAAGACTTAGCTTGCTGAATGGATTCATTGGGCGGTATGTGTGTATGTATTCAAATATGAATGTATGTATATAAACAGATGAAATCGCAAGTCACATACAAGTATATATATGTATACATATACATATACATTTATCGATATAGAGAATTTGGTTATGCATATGGCATAAATACTATACAACATGTATGTATACACAAGTGCATATGAATTCACAGTATGTGTTCATACACACAAAAACATTCTCAAGGCCCTCTGAAATACTACAGAATATCATACATGCCACCTATTGGAGGTAAATAGATTTAGAAGGAAAAGATAGGCAATGTAATATTTTGGATAGAGAACTGATGTTATGATCAGGAAGACCTATGTTCTATTCCCATCTCTGACACCTATTACTATGTGATCATGAGCAAATCACTTAACCAATTAATGCTTCAAGTAATTTTCTAAGACTATAAGTTAAAGAAGAGTAGCTGATCTGCCTTTTCACTTTTCACTGAGATGAGAAGTTTCTACACCATGGAAATCACAGGTCTGGACCCCTCCCTCAAGTATAATATTACAAAAAATAAAAATTATCTCATGATTAGCATAGGAATGATAATATCAGAAGACTTTTTTTTTTCACCCCATAAAGGACCATCATCAGATGACTGATGGAAGTACAAGAAGCAAAGAAGGAATTACTTGCTGTCATCTGGTAAAGGACTGTTTAATCATCTCATTTTTTGAAGACCTATGATTTAAAACTTGAGTAATCAACTCACGAGTTTATAATTCAAAGAATGATTCTACCTGGGATTAATGATCTGGTCTGCTATCACATACATATCCATTCCTTTCTCCTCATCTTTCTTTTGTGTAGCTTATTATATCTACAATTTAATAAGTTTGTGGCATCCTCATCCTTTTCTTTGAAAAAGTTTTTATCAATTTTTATTTTCATCCTCTCTCTGTTATAATGAACAATATAAGGAATGCACTCAGAAATAACCCAGCTGAATCTATTCTATGTTGTCAGCTTAGTTTATTCAAACCTCAAGCCTGAGCATGTCCATTTCTCATCGTAATATTCTACATTCTCTTAGAGTTTTGTAGCATGAATGTATGTGTGTGTGTGTGAGTGTGTGTGTTGGCATGTGTATGTGCTTGTGTGAGAGACAGAAGCATCTGTTATTAGCAGTTGCAAATGCCATGCTCACTCACCAGGAAAATAATCCAAAGTTAGAAACCAAAGTCTGTTTAAAACACGTAAGTATTTAATTCAATATTCCCCTAGTTCAAGGCAAAACAGCCAAATGCATCTAGCTTTTCATAGGAAGAATTCTCTAATTACATATATACTGAACATTTGCTCACATGAGCAGTAATGTGAAAATCCCAATATATGTGGCAGAAGGCAGCATTTTACAAAGTAGAACATAAAAATAAAATTAGCAATACAGAAAACGGCTGCATGCAATGATAGTCTTCAGCACTACGGGAGTGATTTTCAGGGTTCATTTAGTGGGGATTATAATACAGAGATGGAATTTTGTTGCTTAATTTTAAAAGCAAAATAAAATGATCTCATCTCCAAAAATCTACTTCATGATTTTCACTTTTGGAGTTGTGCTGTAGAGAATGTAGGGATCTATAACAGAGGCCCCCACTGTCTTACTTTGTATTCCCCTCCCCCCCAGCTCCTTTCAATCTGACTTCTTTCTCTACTGCTCTTCTGAAATTCTTCCTTTGGTCATTGATGACTTTTGAGTCAACTGTCAAATTCAGGACTTTTTAAAAGTCTTCATCTTCCTTGAACTGTCTGAAGCTCCTGCCATTCGCCATCACCAGCTTCCTGTCTTCTCTGCCAGCTTTTCACCCTCTTCCCCGCCTCTTAACAGTTCTGCCTCTTATTATTCTTCCTCTTTCAGCTTGTTAACTTATTTGTTCCTATGGCTTCAATGATCAGCTTTTAGAGTCAGGTATGATGGTGCACTCCTAGAATCACAGCTACTGGAGAGTTCTGAACTGCAATGGGCTATACTGATTGGTGTATACACTAAGTTTGGCATTAATGTGGGGAGTCCAGGGGGATGGGAGGCCAGCAGGTTGCCCAAGGAAAAGGCGAGCTGCCCCAGGTTAGAAACAGAGCAGTTTCAATTTCTTGTGCTGATTAATAGTGGCATCAGGCTCCTTCACTTCCAGGCTGGGCAAGATAGGGAGACCTATTCTTAAAAAAAAAAAGTCACCTTTAGGCAGGTTACATTACATATGTGTCTATGTATGTAGATGAACACACACACATATATACATATGTGTAAATATGCACATATAAGTATATATTCATGTGTGAGTATACATATATAAGTACACACATGTAAATATGCATATATAAGTATATGTTTGTGTATAAATCATGTGTAAAATATAAATCTCTTTGTCTCTACCTTTCTATTTCTGTCTGTCTGTCTGTCTGTCTGTCTCTCTCTCTCTCTCTCACACACACACACACACACACACACACACACACACACACACACACACACCTCTTAACCTCCCTCTGAGACCCAGAGCCATATTTCCAATTGGAAATAACCACAGGAATAGTTTCATAGGCACCTTAAATTCAGTATGTCCCAAACTGAAATTGTCTTTGTCCTCTATCTATAGTTTCTCATGTTCAAGAACTTTTTTGTTTTCTTCCCCCTCCCCACCTTTAATATTCATTCATTTACCAAATCTTGCCAGTTTTACTTCCATTACATCTCACAATCTGTTCTTATTTCTTTACTCCTAATACAGTTACTCCTAATACAGTTACTCTACTCTAGAATAGAGTCCCTACCATCTATCATGAGAATTGCAATGGCCCAACAGATTTTCCTATATTCATTCTTTACTCACTCTAAACCATCGCTCACAATACCTCCAGATAAAATAATAAAAATAAAGTTAATCTTTATAAAACACCTACTATGTGCCAGGCACTCTGCTAAGTGCTTTAAAACTATTATCTCATATGATCCTCACAACAACTCTGAGAGGTCAGCTCTTTCATTATTCCCAATTTTACAAATGAGACAAACAGAGTAACTTGGCTAGGGTCACTCAGCTAGGAAATGTCTGAGGCCAAATTTGAACTCAGGTCTTGTGACTCTAGGCTGAGTGTTCTATCTACTGAAAGACCATTTAGTTTACTTGTACAAATAACTGATCCTGTCATTCTAATTTAAAAATAAAACAACAAATGAACAAAACAAAACAAAGCACACATTTCAGTAGCTCCCTACTGCTTACCATTTAAACTCTGAATTCGCTTTTTCCTTCATTTAAAGCCTTCCATGATCTGGTACCAGGCTACTTTTTCGGCCTTTTCATGCTACTCTTCTCCATACTCTAGCCAAACTAGATTACCTTTCATCCCACGCACATAACCTGGTATGTTCTGCCTTTGTCCATGTTACTCACCTTTCCTGGAAGCCTACTTTTCCCTTCATTCTCTTCCCCCCTCCCTCTCCCTCTCTCTCCTGCCTATAGCATTCCTACTCATTCTTTAGGGCCCACTCAAAATCACCAATTCTCAAGGGAGACCTGATCACTTCAGTATCTCTTCCTTCACTGCAGTCTCAGATAAACATGTAGTCCTTCTCTTTGCCAAAATAAAAATCTGCGTGTGGACTTGATTTTATTCTTCCTTAACCTTCAACCAATTGCCGTCACTCTCTTTAGTCTCTCATCATATAATGGTTACTTCCCCTCTGTCTTCAAACATTCCTATGTCTCCCCATCCTTAAAAAGTCTTTGCTTGATTTATTCCTTCTAGCTCTTGTTCTATATCTCTCCTTTTCATAGGTTTGCTCATTTCCCTTTCTTGAAAGAACATTTGTCCCTTTTCAGTTCTGAAGTAGCTCTCTTAATCATTACAATATTTCAAAGGTGAATTACAGCTATCAGTTCTTTCACCACCTTGGGATGTAACTTGTCAGGATTTAGTAACTTGAAATTATCAGGGAAAGCTGGGTATTCTTTTACCATTCTTATTTGTTTTGAATTTCAGGTCCCTATTAAGCACTGTTATTTTATCTTTTTTAGTCTACAGATCATCATATTAAACAGAAGTGAATATGAGTTGACTAGTTCTGGCTTCTTTTAAAATCATCTATCTTCATCCTTTTTACTTAGGGCATCATTCTATATCCTTTTCAATCCTCTTTTCCCCAAAGTGCTTAATCTATTAATAACTTTAAAAAAGACCAAAAAATTACATCATGTCCCACAAAGCTTAGTGATTTTCATTGTTGAAGTTGTAGAGACAAGATATAGCTGACGCTTTCACTTCATCACCACATACTGTCCTCAACCCCTAACAGCAGTGGTTCTCAACCTTCTTAATGCCACAACCCTTTAATACTCATATGTGGGCGTATCTGCATGTGGGCGGACCTGCCTGGACACAGATAGAGGAGCGGTGTCTCGGTTCCTAAGACCATCAGAAATCTGTGTTTTCCGTTGGTCTTAGGTGACCCTTGTGACCCCTGTGAAAGGGTTGTTTGACCCCCAAAGTTGTCTGGACCCTCAGGTTGAGAACCACTGCCTTACATGATGATGTCTTTCCTCAGTAATACAATTGTTCTCATAAAGGTTATCGTTGACCAGCTAACTGTCAAATCCAAGTTGGGTTTTTTGTTTTTGTTTTCAAGTTATGATTCTTGAACTATCTGCAGAAATTGACATACTGCTTATTCCATTTACATTTGTTTATATTTTAAGGGAAAAAACGACAGGAACATAGCTTTAAAAGAACATTTGAGTTGTCTTAAATGGCTGTTGCTTTAAAGAAGGAGGAAAGGAAGGAAATGAACATTTATAAAGTTCCATATATACATGTCTATATATCTATCTATGCTAGGCATTGTGCTAATCATTTAACCAACATTTTCTCATTTGATTCTCATAACAGTTCTGGGAGGCAGGTGCTATCATGACCTGCATTTTACAGTTGAGAAAACTTAGGCAGAAAAAGGTTAAGTGACTTACACAATTAGCAAGTGTCTGAGGCTGAATTTGAACTCCGGTCTTCCAGACAAGACGCCCATTGCTGTATCCATGGCACCACCTAGCAGTGTTAAAGTTATCAGGAGCTCTGGATATAGATTCAGAGAACTGGGTTAAGATCTGGCCTCTTCTTACCCCTTCTGAGAGGTTGGGTACATAATGTCTTGGGTTCAGAAGTAGTTGATGGATTTTACCTCAAAATAGCGTTTATTAATGGAAGTGACCTCCTATATGGGAATCTCTATTGGACTGCTCCCATGAGCTCTCCTTGGACTTGTTCTATTAAAAAAATGTTATGAGATATGTATGAAGCCATATATAAGTGGCATGCCTTGAAAGGATACTGAAAATTTTGGATAACAGTATTAGAACATTACAAAATCTTGCCTAGCAAAAAAAGTGGGTTGTGCCTAATAAGTTGAAATTTGTTTTCAGTTATTTTTAATCATATTTCTATTATTTTCATTTCCAAATTATCCCTTTTTATTCCTTGTAGCAAAGAATAAAAAAAGAGAGAAAGATCAGTAAAACTAATTGATAGATAACTAAATCTGACGGTATATGCCATGTTCTACCACCATATATAAACTCCCACTTTTGCAAAGAAGGGAGGAGAAGGTACCTTCTCTCAACTCTTCTTTGCTGACATGCTTATTTAATATAATTACACTGTTGCAGGTTTTTTGCTCTTTCCTTTTACTTTGTTGTAATAAAGCTCTCCATGTTTCAATCCTCATCAATTATGTTTTCCATTTTTTGCAGAATTCCTTATTTCTAGTAGCACAGTAATATTGCAATACATTCACATGTCACAACTTGGTAGTAATTCCTAATCAAAATCTATTGTTTCTAGTTCTTTGTTATTATAGAAAGTGTGGTTATAAATATGTTGCTGTAGTTGGGTCTTTTTTTTGACTGACCTCCTTGGGACTTATGTCTAGTAGTGGAATTTCTGGGTCAAAGCAGATGGACTTTTTTTGTTCTTTTAAAAAATTACTTAGTCTTTTATTTTTCCCCAGTTACACATAAAACAATTTTTAACATTCATTTGTAAAAGTTTGAGTTACAAATTCTCTCCCTTCCACCACCACCCCATTGATAAGGCAAGCAATTTGATGTAGGTTATACATGTGTAGTCATGGAAAACATTTCCATGTTAATCATGTTGTGAAAGAAAACATAAACTAAAAAATCCCTCAGGAAAAATAAAGTAAAAAATATGCTTTGATCTGTATTCATACAACATTAGTTCTTAATTGTCTTGGATCGTTGCATCACTGAGAATAGCTAAGTCATTCACAGCTGATCATCTTACAATATTGTCATTACTTTGTACACAGTACATTTCACTTTGCATTGGCTCATGTAAGTCTTTCAAGGTTTTTCTGAGAGCATTCAGCTTATCACTTCTTATTGCACAATAGTATTCTGTCACAATCACATAGCACAATTTTTTTCAGTCATTCCCCAGTTGATGGGCAATTGGAGTTAAGTGACTTGCCCAAGGTCACATGACTGGTAAAATGCTAAGTGTCTGAGGTCAGATTTGAACTCAGGTCCTCTTGACTCCAGGGCCAGTACTCTATTCACTGTGCCACCTAGCTGCCCCACCTTGATAATTTCTTGAAAGATGATGGGTAGGCTCTTTATTTGATCATGGCTTTCAGGTAGTCCAGTAATTTTTAAATGACCTCTCCTGATGTATTTTTCCAGGTTACTTGTTTTTTTTTTTCCAATAAGATATTTCACATTATCTTCTATTTTTTTCATTCTTTTCATTTTATTTTGTTTGTTGATTTCTTATAAAGTCATTAACTTCCATTTTCTCCATTCTAATTTTTAAGGAATCATTTTCTTCAGTGAGCTTTTGTACCTCCTTTTCTATTTAGCCAATTCCATTTTTTAAGGCATTTTTTTCTCCTGTGAATTTTTGTGCCTCTTTTTGTATTCGGCCAGTTCTAGTTTTCAAGGCATCCCTCTCCTCGTTGGTTCTTTGTGCCTCCTGTACATTTGGCCTAATCTGTTTTTAAGTTGTTATTTTCTTCAGTATTTTTCTGGGTGTGTCCCCTTTACTAAGGTTTTGACTTTTTTCATGATTTTCTTGTATCATTCTCATTTCTCTTCCCAATTTTTCTTCTCCCTTTCTTATTTTATTTTTAAAATTCTTTTTTGATCTCTTCCATGGTCTGAGATCAATTTGTGTTTTTCTTGGAGGCTTTGGATGTTGGAGCTTTGACTTTGTTATCTTCTTCTGAATGTGTTTTGATCTTCCTTGTCACCATAGTAACTTTTTATGGTCAGAATTTTTTTTTTTCTGTTGTTTGATCATTTTTCTAATCTATTTTTTTTTTTTTACTTTTAACTCTTTGTTAAAAGATGTAGAGCCTGTCCTAAGCTTCAGGGGTTTTGTGCAGATGTTTTCAGAACTATTTCTAGGGACCTTTTAAGTTTTCAGTTCTTCCAAGGTTATATGACCTAAGGAGATGCACATTTACTACTCTTCTTTGAGTGACCACAAGCGCTATTTTCTGCCCTTGAACTGTGATAAGGGTCTCTGTTCCACTGAAGCTGCAAGCTCTGCTGTGCTAGTGCTCTTCCTCACCCTGGAACTGCCATCCAGGACTGCCACCCAGATCTGGGTACAGGCAAAGCAGCAGAGTCATGCTCCCACTGCCAGCAAAGAGACCCTTGCAATCTCCTTCTGACCAGTTGTTTTACCCTCTTCTTGTCTATGAGCTGAGAGTTTTGAAAGCAGCTGCTGCTATAGATTCAATGGTTCCCAAGGCCTGCTCTTGGTTTACTGGGACTGGATGGATCTGTGCTGGCGCAGCCTACGCTAGACTGTGCTCCACTTTCACCCAGGTGAAACAGACCTTTCCTGCTGACCTTCTAAATCAGTGGTTCTCAACCTTCCTAATCCTGTGACCCTTTCATACTCGTATGTAGGCATATCTACATGTGGGCAGACTCGCCTGGAGACAGATAGAGGAGCAGTGTCTCGGTTCCTAAGACCATTGGGAATATGTGTTTTCCAATAGTCTTAGGCGACCCCTGTGACCCCTATGAAAGGGTTGTTTGACACCCAAAGAGGTCGTGACCCACAGGTTGAGAACCACTGTAAGCTGTCTTTGGCTGGAAAATTAAAAATTATTTCACCCTATCCTTTTGTGGCCTCTGGCACTCCAGGAATTGTTTGATGGCATTATTGATAGATGTTTGAAGGAGTTTGGGAGAGACCTCATGTGAGTCACTGCCTTTTCTCTGCCATCCTGGCTCTGTCTTCGCCAGAAGGACTTTTTAAGAATAATTTTTAAATTGCTTTCCAGAGTAGTTAAACCAATCAAGAGAGTTCATTAATGGGCCTACCATTCAACAACCCCTCCCACATTGACTCTTCTGCTCTTTTATCATCTTTGTTCATTTTCTGGGAGTGATGTGAAATCTCCAAGTTGTTGCAATATGCATTTCTCTTGTTATTAGTGGTTGGAAGCATTCTTCAGAATGATAGTTAGGGACAGGGACTGTACTTTTGTTGCTGCTGTTTGTTCTTCCTTCTCTAAGAGGATCATGACATCAGGGAGGTGATGCTATGACATGCAAGTGAATTGGATTTAAGTGGGGGAGGGCTGTGCAAAGTCCCCAGCCTCACTTTCTCCTCTAGTCCATCTGGTGGCAAGATATAGATCAGGATGACTGGAGAGGACTCTGGATGCAGTGGAAGACCTTCCTTTTTATGCTAAGATCTTTTTAAATTTTATTTATTTTAATTCTCAAAATTCATAGATTTTGAGTTCCAAATTTTCTCCCCATCTCTCCCCTACCCCCACCCCAAGATGGTAAGCATAGTGATTATTCCTTCCCCCAGTATGCCCTCTCTTCTATCTCCCTCTATCCCCTTCTTACCCCCTTTCCCCTTACTTTCTTGTTAAGCAAGATAAATTTCTATACCTCACTGGGTGTATATTTTAATTCCCAGTTGCATGTAAAAACAATTTTTTAACATTTGTTTTTAAAATGTTGAATTCCAGACTCTTTCCCTTCTTCCCT
>CM053580.1:197424392-197459558 GCA_028627135.1 Pseudochirops cupreus | reverse complement strand
ATCATCCCCCCCCCCCCCCATACCCTTCCCTCCTACTTTCCTGTAGGGTAAGATACCCAATTGATTGTGTATGTTATTCCCTCCTTAAGTCAAATCCAATGAGAGTAAGGTTGACTCATTCCCTTTCACCCTCCCTGCTCTTCCCCTACATTCTAATACCTTTCTCTTGCCTCTTTTACATATACTAAGATCTTTTAACAGTGAATGTAAAAGAGCAAAAGCTATGATTTCATTGGCATAAGAACCACCAGGTGGGAGACCACTCTACTAATGGAGGTCAGCATCTTCTCCACAACTTATAACTTTTTAGAGCAGTCTAGACCACTGAGAGATTGAATGATTTGCCCAGGCATCACACACAGTATTTGTCAGAGGAAAGACTTGAGACCAGGCCTTCCTGTCTTCAAAATTCATTCTCTACTACACCATACTGCATCTTTCTACTAACAATAACTAACTCACATTTATAATAATAATTAATGAAACTTTATGGCCCTTTACTTGGATTAAAAAAATCTACTGAACACGTATTTTGCCCTTGTCAGATATCTGGAATAGGATGTCAAGTTGGGGGTACATTTTATTTATTTTTTGTCAGCATGGATTTCTTTTTATTTTGATATGCAAACAGTATAGTAAGGTGGTTTATGGCTAAAACAGCCTGAACTGGAAACAAAATTGGAGCCCACATAAATCAAAAGAACAAACACCAAAAATTTGAACTAGATATCGTAACTTCCCAGAGAACAAAGTGAAGGGTTAAAGCAGAGGGTGATTAGTTGGTGCAGTGGGATAGAGTAAATTGAATTGCAGGCCTGGAATCAGGAGGACTGATCTTCCTAAGTTCATATCTGGCCTCAGACACTTACTAACCCTGTTACCCTGGGCAAGACACTTAACTTTGTTTGCCTCAGTTTCCTCATCTGTAAAATAAACTGGAGAAGGAAATGACAAACTAATGTCTTTGCTAAGAAAACTCCAAATGGGGTCACAAAGAGTTGTAATGACTGAACAAGAACAAAATGGGGAGAGTAGGACCCTACATTTCAGAATCTACATTGAAGAAGACCTAAAAATATTACAGGTATTAGTTTCCAGAGGAAGCTAGCCAAGATAGTGAACTGATTTGAAATCAAATAATATGAGAATCTTTCAAAGGAAATATGATGTGTTTGCATTGAAGAAACATATAGTGGGCATGATGTCTTTTCAGTATTTTGAAAGTTGTCATGTAACAGGATTACCTTTTTTAAAAAATTAATTTTTAAATCTCCGAATTTTAAAAACATCAGAAAAGTCTCTTTCAGTATATAAACTGTAACGGAAAAAGGGGAAACAGAACAGAAAAGATTTTGGAAACAATGAATCTCTATTATGTAGTTTGTTTTTTTAATATACAGCTATCTATCTAGATATATATGTAATAAATCCTACATTTTACTTTCAATCCAGTCCTATTCATCTGCAATTCCTTCTGTTCTCTTCTATGAGTAAAAAAATAGTTCAAAGACCCTATTTTCTTTTCTTTTGGCAACACTCTCCAAGCTTTCCTCATGGGGTGAGGGGTAGGGGAGAGGAAAAACCCCAATCCTTATAAGAAATGAGCATAAGAGGAAGAGAGATTATCTAGGTTTACCCAGCCGTAGAGGGCAGAATTAGAAACAAAGAGTAAAAGTTATGGGAACTCAAATTTAGGCTGAACCCAACTGAAAATTTCTTGTCTGATAATATAGCCCCCCAAAAGAATTTGTTACCTTATGAGGGGTGGTGAGTTTCTTTATCTCTGTAGGTTTTCATGACGAGGGTTAGACTAAATTATGTCTATGTCCCTTTAGCGTCAGAATCTTTAATTTTATTAATCCATTTTAGGCCTTTATTAGCTCTAAACTGGACTACTGTAATAAACTCCCAACTGTTCTTCCTGCCTCCATCCTTTTCCCTCTCTAATTATTCTTGACAGAGCTGCTAAAATAATTATCCTCCTACACAGGTTTAACCATCTCACTCCCTTGCTCAAGGACTTTCAGAAGCTCACTAGTATTTACTGACTAACGTACAGACTCCTCAGTCCGGCTTTCAAGATTCTCCATAATCTGTCTCCGACCTTCTTTTCCAGATTTACCACATATTTCTCTACCTTAACCTACAGCCAAACTGAACTACTCATGTTTCCTGTGCTTTCTTGAATCTGTTCCTGTAGTCAACCAGCCCCTTTTTGCATCTGCACTTTTATGGCTATCAATCTCCATGTTTGAAACAGTCTGTGTTATATCTTCACTAATTAAAATCTTGCCCTTTTAAAAGATGGCTCAGGCACCCCTTCCTCCATGAAGCCTTTCCTGATTCTTCTCTCTGGTCCCCATATAAATGACCTCTCTTCCAAAATTTCTCATTTCTCCCAATTCATATCTCTTCTTTGCATTGATCATATTATAATTTTCACTTCAGGCATTTTTTCCATTTGTCTTACCACATTTCTTTTAGATTATATTGCTCTACTAATCTCAGAGAATGGTAAATATTAGTAGGATGATACTTACCAGCCTGCTAATGTATTAACAATAACTAACTCACATTTACAAGAATAATTAAACATTGTAGCCATATGACTGCATTAAAAAAAATCTACTGAGCCAATGCTCTGCCTTTGTCAGATATCGGGAATAGACAGTAAATGTAGTGATAGTAGTGCATTAGGATCCAGATCATTCTGTAGGTTTTAGGTACATTGTGTTTATTGGTCCAAGGCTGTTAAAGTTACACTTAAATTATCTTCATAACAGATCACTCACTCACTATCCCAATCACCAGCCTACCACTGTGTTCTATGTATGCACCTAGTGATAAATGACTCTATTCATGCTTCTCTTTCTGTCCACTGATTCAGCCATTAGGACCACACACACTGGCATCTTCTTTGAATACCTTTGACAAATCCCAGTATGCTTTACATCTAACTTGTACTCCAGATTATTTCCTGAGGCTTTTTCTCCTGTCAATCTCTGCCACACCCCAGTTTCTCATTTTCAGTTTTGACTGTACAAAGTCTGCAGGGCAATCAACAAACACATTTAGACTCTACTATGGGTCAGGTCCTGTGATAGAGAAATAAAGACAAGATTGAAACGGTGTCTGATTTGGAGCTTACTGCTAATGGGAAAACAAGACCCAATAATAATGGCTAGCATTTATACAGAGCTCTAAGATTTGCAAAACGTTTCATTTCATTTGACCCTCAGAGAAACCCTGGGAGGCAGATGATTATTCCATTTTTAAAGAAATGGAAACTGAAATTGAGTGAAGTTATTTGCGAGGAATGACAGAGCTAATTTTAGTGTTTTCATTTCGAGTTCCTCTCTCATTTTTTCCTTCATTTGTTCCTAGTTTGAATGCCCACCCCTGCTCCTAATAAACTATGAGTTCCTGCAGACCCTGGACTATTTTTGGTCTTTCCTTGTATCTTCATTTGGCACAGTGCTTGGTAAATAGTAGGCAGTTAATAAATGTTAGGTGACCTGACTGCTTTACTGTGCTGCAAACACAAATCCCACACAGGTCTTCTCGACTCCTGGTACAACATTGTACTCACTGTGAATGTAACTGCCTCAATCTGAGCATCTATAAATGCAAAGGTGGTGTTGGGAGTTATTATAAAGAAAGTTGTAAAGACAAAGGAAGACCACAATAAGGCATTTTAAAATAGAAAAGGAAATCAAGCTACCTTGCTCCCTTCTCCTCCTTCCTCCCCCAGTGGGGACACAGACTGCAAGTGCCCAACTGCCCAGGTCCTAAGGGTAGTTTGTTGCAAGGCTTGCTGCTTGACTAAGGCCAGAAAAGAGGGGCCCCTTAACAGAAGAAGGCTAGAGCAAATGCTCCCTCCATCCCAGGGGGTCTGTGTTGTCACACAAACACCAAGACAAGGTGATTTGTTTTCTCCTCTGAAGGTTAAGGGGGTGGCTTCCAGGCAATCCCTTGTCTTTAATAAGTATGAGATGAATCACAGCTGTTTTGAACACTCTGTATAGACCAGGTTTTCCCTCTGAGACTCTTCTGTGACTAATACAGTTGAGAGAGATTGGAAGGGGCCATATCTTCTCTTCCTTAATGTAGGTATATACAAAGTACTTATAAAACAGATACAGAGGTAACCTCCAGTGAAGGAGGTAATAGTAACTGGGGGCAAGTGAGGAGAGTGCTTGCAGCAGGGGTGGGGGGGAGGCAGGGAGAAGGTGAGGAAAAGCCCCCTGCAGAAAGTAGTTGAATCTAGAAAGGAGATATGGATTCTAAGAGCTGAAGGTGAAGGGGCATGTGCATGTATGTATGTATGCATGAATGAAATATTTATTAAGTGCTTACTGTATATATATATATACACACACATTATACATGTGTGTATATACATATACATGTATAATGTATGTGTATATATGTATAGTCATAAGGGTACAGCAGCAAAGCAGATGGTAGCGCCTCTTCTTTAAGGTAATTTCTACTAATAAAATCTGCTGTTGAATCATTTGACAGTGCCAAGGACTCTGGGGACAAGCACTCTCTTTTCTGGGTCTTCTGTAAACATGGCTTATGGATCCAGCAGAAGCAGTCGCCAGGCCACATCTCCACAGAGGCAGAGGGGGGAAAGCCTTCCAGGAATGGGGTCATCCAGTATCAAGGCCCAGAAATGGGAAGTGAAGGGCAAGTGGGGGATTGTGGCTGCCCTGGAGTTCATGGACAGGGGTGATCATCATGTCTGATATGGCTGTAAAGGTAGGATGAGACCAGGTTATGCAGTACTTTAAGTGCACAATATCATCCCATTTCCAGATCCTATTTCCCCTCTGTTCTCACCAGAGAGAGGCTTGTCTGCCTCACCGACCTCAGAGAAGGGCTGTTTAGCTGCTTCTGGGCTACTCAGGGTAGTGAGAGGACAGGTTTTCTTAAGTGCTTTCTGTCCCAGTACTTTGGACTGCTTCTTCCTGTTGTTGTTCTTGCTGCTGCTCTTTGTCCCAGTTTGTTTTCCTCACTCCCAGGTGCCCGATCTCATTGATCCCTTTTCTTCAGTCCGGCAGGGTGTGGATCAGCTCTCTGTTACTCCTCATTCTGGACACTAGTAACTTCTCCCCTACAAGACTTTAGTATCTTGCTTCTAAACCCAGGATGCAGTGAGACTTTTGTCTAATACCTAACAGCAGCTTTCTGTGATGCCTCACCTCAAATTTCCCCTTCCCAACAAAAGTTCATCCACTTGACCCCTCTTTGTGGGTAGATGACCTGCTTTATTACACTGAAATTTTTGGCTATGACTTTCTCTGTTCTTCTAGTCCTAGTACATCTGCCTGGGTATTGTAAGTGAACCCCCTCTGTTTGTATCCTATCTCCCTTCAGCTACACAGATTTGAAACTTGGTTGTTCGTCCCTGGATCCATCTCCCCATCCTTGGGCCATTGACCTCTTCCTTTCTCTGATGTTATTAACAGTCATCCAAATGATGCAGCATTTTTATCAGACCCAAAAGAATGTCAGGGGCAGAGTGTCCTTTGAGGCAATGTTGGAGTTAATTCTTTAATCTTCATTAAAAATCTTCTTCAAGAATTTCCCCCAATATGCGCAGGGTGTGCCAAAAGCCTTTGTGAGTTTTAAGCTTTTGGAACACCCTGTATATGGAACTAATACTAACATATGACCAAGATTAATGGATAAATGGTCAAAAATAGCACTAACCAGTTCTCAAAGGATGAATTTTAAACTGTTAACAATAATGATAAAGGTAGTATTTATGTAGCACTTTGAGGTTTACAAAGCACTTTGTACAGACTCTTGACAACCTGTTAAAGTAGGTGTTATTATTATTCCCATTCTACAGATAAGGAACTCAAGGCTAGAAAGGTTAAGTGACTTGCCTTAGGTCAAGAGGTATGACATGAACTGAGCTTTTCCTGAGTCTGGTATGTCATAGGCTAGTGCAAAGGGTGGCTCCTTCTATGATATCAATCAATTAATCTATCCATAAACACACACTTATTAAGGCTTCCTCAGGTACTAGAAATCAGTTATTATCCCAAGGCACTAGGGTTACAGAGAAAAAACAAAAACAGGCCCAAGTCTCAAGGAGCTTACATTCTAATAGGGGAGAATATATGTTCCTAAATAGGTAAAATACAAGATACATACAAAGCTGATGGGAAAGTAACTTAGTGGGAAAAGGCTTAGCTGGGGATGGGTGAGAGGGATAGAGGACAGTGAAAGTCTCATTCAGAAGGTGGCACTTGACTGAATCTTGAAGGAAGCTAAGGATTTGTAATTGTAAGGGAAGTAGCGGTAAGGGAGGGGACAGCATTCCAGGCATGGGGGACAGCCAGGGCAAATGTACGGAGATAGGAGATGGAACATCATGTCTGAGGAACACCAAGCAGGCCAGTATAAGTGTAACATAGTGTTCATGGAAGTGAGTAATGTATGAGAAGACTGAAAGGATAGATGGGGTCATGTTGGGAAGAGCTTCAAATGACAGAGGAGTTTATATTTATTCCCAAAGATAATAAGGAGTCATTGGAGTTTATTAATAAGGAGTTGACTCAAACCAATCTTTCAGGAAGATCACTATGGCTTGAAGTGGGCAGAGACAAGGCAGGGCACACAGCTTCCTCCACAAACACAGCTCCTAGTCATCCATGGCTTAGCAGAGACTCAAGTTGTGGGAGGCAATTGATGGCTAAGTGACTCACTCAGGGTCGCAGAGCTAATAAGTTATCAGGCTATAAATTTATCTTCATGAATTCCAGCCACATATAATTTTATAGAGAAACTTACTACTAAGTAGATATTTGATATCTTCAACCTATCTTCTCATACCCTCATAAGCCCACAAAGGGCTATTTGTGTATTAATTTTCATGAACCTGCTGGCCAGCTTGCAGTTGACAGAATTGGGTTTTGTTTAAAAATCACCAATATTAACCGAATAACACATTAATTCACTTGTTAAAATATTTTCCAGTCCATTCTTACTAGTACTTAGGAAGTCCTATGACATGGTACTTGTGGTACTCTGCTTTGTGGCACTGTCCTGCTTTACCCAGCATTATTCCTGAAAAGGTACATGTAAGTACAATCTTTAATAAATTTCATTCTCTTCAAAGTTCGAAAGTGTAGCTTGCTACCAAAATGAAGCTAATTTTGTCACAAGATCATAGATTTGGCATTGGAAGGGGCCTTTTAAGTCATATAATCCGCTTCATCATTTTTACAGATGGGAAAATGAAATACACTAGTAATTTTTGGCTTACTCAAAGCAGGCACACCTAAATTCACTACAGCTCTAGTTATTCAGAAGGGAAACATTTCCACATGTGATAGCATGGGACCTCTCTCCTCAACTAATTACATATAGGACAGCATTTTTAATTCTTAGGGAAAGGGAACTTTTAAAATCCAAGGTATAATTATTAATGTCTAATCATTCTATTATGTAATAGCATATAAAAAGAACTTTAATATACATTCTTAAAAACTCAAACCACAAAATTAGTTACTCTTCAACAACAAGAAAATTTTACCTTGGCTTGTCCTTCCAGTGGGGGTGGGTGATGAGGGAGGAAGAAAAAGAATCTAGAATCTAAAGTTCTATAATCAAATGTTATATATCTATATCTATATCTATATCTATCTATCTATATATATATGCAATTATTATTATTATTATTATTATTGACTACATCCAACTGGAACTTGAGATACACAGGCACTGCAGTTGGGAGATCCATCCTGCCCTACCAAAAAGTGACATAGGAGAGAATAGACTGGGGGAGGGGGGACACACTGGGATGGCTGTTTTGGGGTGGTGGGTGGGGGAAAGGCAGGGAGAAAATATGTAACTCAAAATCTTGTGGAAATGAATGATGCAAACTAAAATAAATTTTTTTAAAAAAAAAAAGAAAATTTTACCTTGAACTTGGCAAATTTTTGTTCAGAAATCCTTTATTATTTCCAGTTTCTGTTTTCTAAGTAGATATAAATTTATAATAGATAATAGACTCAACCCATTCCTATCAACTACTGCCTCCATTTCTTCTTCTCTTTCTATAGTTAGAGAGTATTCATACTGTTTCTCTGCTAAGAGACCATCAAAAGGAAATGAACCGAAGGGTGACAAGATGCCAGTTCTTCAGCAGACCTCAGCAATGCAATATTGAGTCCATAAGAATTTTTTTCTTTTCTTTTTTTTTTTTGAATTTTTTTTTTCTTTAAGCAGTATGCACAGCATGGCTTAGGCCAGACTAGTTCTGACACTTTTCCATCACACCTGAACAAATTCTACTCTCCAAGTGTGGTTAATTAGGGAGGAAACATGTGAAAAGTTGAATTAGTGACAACAGGCTAAGGCCAGGCTGGAGTAGGTAGGAGAATCACAAGGAAAAAGAGAAAGAACAAGCCTAGTAGGTATCATTTGAAGTGGATAAAGTTTGTCTTCAAAACTTCCATCCCATATGAGATAAATGATTATTTCTCTCATATTAATAATCAGTTATTAAATTGGGATTAAGGTTTTCCCTTCCTATTTTCTCATTCAGAAACCAATCCACCTTCAGGTTATTCAGTCACACTCTGGAGGACATTGCTGATGGTTGAGATTGCTCAAATCCTCAGGGTACATGCTTTTTGATCTTGGATGAGTCCCCACTCAACAAGAAGGCCTTACAAAGAGAATCTTACCTAGGCAGAACTCTTACCCCACCATTGTTCACTCTTCATTTTTCATTAACTGGATGTCTTTTTCCAGATAGCTGGAGGTAACTGAACCTCATCACATACTCATCAGGAGGAGCTGACAGCTTTCACCCTACTTCCTCATCCACCCCCTCATTGATTATAATCCAATCAGTTGATTTCCACTCTCAGGTAGACCCTCTTTTCCAAAGACTTTCTAAGCATTCAATCTTCCTAAGGGTTTTTTTTTTTTGATTTCTGAAAGTGCTATTGACCTCATTTTATTAACTATTTGTTAGCTACAAATTAATTATTAACTACCTAGAAACCATGTCTCTTGGACTTTTCATCCATCACACATAATATTCCTAGAACTTTTCTGGCCTCGTTTTCCCTCTCCTATTAAAAGATCATCTCAAGAAAGTGATAGAATTTACATTTGTGGCTTCATTGGTATAGGGAACTCCTAAATAAGGAACCTTTCTTTACCATTGCAGGGCAGAGCCTTCTCTGAAATTCAGAGCCTTGGAGAGTTGTCAAGTAATAAGAGTTAATTGACTGGCCCACAGTCGTATAGCCAGTATGAGTCAAAGGCAGGTCTGGAGGCTAGGTGAGAAGTGGGGAACCTGTGGCCTCGAGGTCACATGGTCCTCTAGGTCCTCAAGTGTGGTCCTTTGACTGAATCCAAACTTCGCAGATCAAATACCTTTAATAAAAGGATTTGTTCTGTAAAACTTGGACTCAGTCAAAAGGTCTCACCTAAGGACCTAGAAGGCCACATGTGAACTCAAGGCTACAGGTTCCCCACTCCTGGGCTAGATCTTAGGGAATTCTGAGACAGGCTCAGTAGCTACTATCCCGTGCTGCTTCTCTTAAGAGAGCATCTAGAAATATAATATGAAAGAAGTTAAAAAACCCCAGAGTCATTTGCATGAATCTCTAATAATGAGATTTCAGGAATTTGGGAATGTGGGAGATAGTTCTCCTCCCTCTTCACCTCATCAAGCAATAGGGCTCATCCTACCTATGGCCTTAGAACTGAGAGTGATGAGATTGGTGAATTGTTAGAGCAGAAAGGAGCAAGGATTATCTTAATTCTAATATACTCACTGTACAAAAGATGACACTGAACACCAGTGATATTTTGTGACTTGCCCAGGGTCATAAAGATAGCAGTAGAACTGGGACTTCAAGCTAGGTCAGTTGACTCATAGTTCTGTACTGTTTCTACCATATCACAAGAGGAAGAAAGCATCAGAAAGAAGGGTCCTAAGCAAAACAAAGGCTTTTGTGGTTGATAAAGGGTAAATAGGAGAGAGAGATCCCTTTTCTCTGTTACCAAAAAAAAAAAAGCAATATAAAACACATTCAAGAACAATATATTTTTAACTTGCAGTCTTGGGGTATATTGATATCAAATAGCATCTGGGCAACATATCTTCAACCCACTGACAAAATTAAATTTTAGAGAATAATAACTACTTCTGACTAATTAATATTATGAGTATTTTATGACTTTGAAGACAACAATGATATAATTGTAAAATTCTGTTTGTTCAAATCTACTTTAAAATATTTCATGACAAGATTTCCCTGAGCCCCCGTAATGCTCAAGCCTTCCCTCTTTATTTCCAATTCATCCTGCCTCTATCTTGTTTATACCTAGGTACTTTCATATTGTCTCTCCCATTAGGCTGTGAGCTTCTTGAGAGCAGGGCCTATCTGTTATCTTTCTTTGTATCCCCAGTGCCTGCCATACTAGGTCCTTAATAAATACTTATTGATTAAAAAGAAAAGAATCAAGGATCATTTAAAAGTAAAATTGTGTTTCACTAACTTGAAATAGTTTGGGGGGGGGGAAATCTTAAGGGAAAGTTAAAGCTCAGTGTTTAAAGATTGTAAAGGTTTGGGACCCTAGGCCTTGCTAATTATATATCAGCTTCCTCAGGTACTTGTCCCTTCTCAAAACTGTTCCCAGGTTTCTCCTTTCAATATTTCCTAAACGTCTCTGCTCTCTAAACCTCAACCCAGCTGTGTGGTTCCTGAGAATCTTTGGTGCTTTGGATTTAAAGGAGAAACATAATTGACAGCTTTTGTGCATAGGACCAATGGGAAGAAAAGTACAAGGGGAGACAGGAAGATCATAAGGCTAATTCTGGGAAGTCTTTTGGGTAAGGCTTCCATAGAATGTAATTGCTGTGGACAGGACTTTCCGGGACTTCCTGTTTTAACTAATTATTCTTTATAATTAAGTACTAAGCTTTGTCCTATGCTATTTAAGAATGCATTGTTAATGCCCACTAAATTCCAGAGATCTGCAGCAGAATCCCAATGCACCATTGAAATTACATCTCAAGTACAGAGATATGTTAAACCTGATCCCTGGTTACCATTTCCACTTTTGCTGCTGTTACCACCATGTCTTGGTACCTGGTTCTAGCACCCACTCCTCACCATTCCACAAAGTTCAGGTAACAGAAGTAGGAAAAACACTTAAGGACACATTTTCTGAGTTTTATTCTCTAAGGAAGAAACTAACACAAAGAAATTTTATATATGTATATAATATATTATGATATATAACATATATAACATATATATATATATACATATATATATATATATAAACAAAGGTACTTATAAGATTCCATGAAGATGCTAAATTTCTGCATTTATCTGTATTATAATAATAATAGCTAATGATGTAGCGCCTACTATGTATCAAGATAACATGATAAACTCATTACAAATATTATCTCATTTGATTCTCAGAGGAATACTGGGAGAGAAATACTATTATTATCATCTCCATTTTACAGAAAGAGAAACTGAGGCATAGAAATGTTAAGTGACCTGCCCAGGGTAATATAGCTAGTAAGAGTCTGAGTCCAAAGTTAAACTCTGGTCTAGTTGAATCCAGGCCGGGCACTCTGTCCAATTATATTACCTAGCTGCCTCCAACTGAGCCTCTGAACTCCTCTAAGCCCCGTGGTACCCAAATTTCTTGTGAGACCCCCCCCCAAGATGAAACTTTCTTACAACATCAGCCTCTGATTGGGATTTCAGCCACATAGATTCTCTAGACCCAGTTAATATGCTGGCTTACAATGCTAAACTCATTCCCATCCAATTAGAAAACCTGATTCTGGATGGGTTTTCTATAGTCTTATATGATTCCTTAAAGAATTACATCCTCCTCCAAAAAGGGCAAAGTAAAAAACAAAAAAAATTCTCAAGGAGATGTTACAGGTATACTTCTTACCCACCCAGAAAGAAATGAAAACTCAACCTAACCCTCAATTCATCTCCAAAGGTTCTAATATAGCACAAGAATGTTTTCACAGAGCTTGCTATTTTGGAGGAAAAAAGTGAATAATTTAATTTTCAAGGGATTCCTATTCTGGATTGGAAGAAACTATAGCTACTGCTGCTGCTCTTCCTCCTCTCCCTCTTCCTCCTCTCCCTCCTCCTCCTCCTCCTATTCTTCCTCCTCCTCCTCCTACTCCCACTCCTACTCCTACTTCTACTACTACTACATACAAAACAGCTAGAATTTGCATAATGCTTCAAGGTTTGAAGATGTATGATGAAGTCTATATGGAAGTCTTTTATTTTTTTTCTTGGCAGCATAAAGTCAGGAGTGTAGTGGCATGAAGTGGGACCAGGAATGCCAGAATATGAATAAATGAGTAAACAAAGGGATAGAGAGAAGTGTAGAAATAGGTTAGACCCAGTTATAGTACCTAGAAGCTGGTACTCAAAGTAGGATCAATGTTCTGAAATTGTCGGCAGTCTAGAGGCAGGTCATGTAAAAGAATGCAAAGTCAAAGTAAAAATAGTAAGTCAGAGCTCAGCTGATAACATGGAAATCAGAAAAAAACAACCAAAAATCATGAAACAAAGTATCAAATAAGGAGAATAGGGAAGCAAGCTCTGGGAGGTTACAAATCCAGATGAGATGGGGCACGATAAAGGAAGCAGAAGAGAGAAGTGCCAAGAAAGGTCTCAATGGCTATTGCAACCTTTTGCCTCAATCTGGGAGCTTCTATCTTCTTCTCGGCTGAGGATGGACCAATCTTCAATCATGGATAAACTGGAGTCTGCTAACTGAGGGAGGTGGGAACCCTTGCGTGGAATGTAGATGGAGGAGACAGAGAAGGCAGGTGCTGGGAGGCAGATTCTATGACGATGTTGTTTTGTTTTTGTTTGACTAATTTTAATGTACAGTTACGATGTTTGCCATAACTTAGAAAGCTTGAATTTTAGAAACAAATGCCAACAAATGGAAATATATGCAAAGTGTTTAACAGAGTTTAGAACACTATGCAAATATCAGCA
Source organism: Pseudochirops cupreus (assembly GCA_028627135.1). NCBI lineage: Eukaryota > Metazoa > Chordata > Mammalia > Diprotodontia > Pseudocheiridae > Pseudochirops > Pseudochirops cupreus. The sequence goes on along the minus strand of CM053580.1, from coordinate 197,446,518 downwards.
GTTACTGACGGTTGTAAATTCTTCTTAAAACATTTTGCGTATCTAGCAATGGAGGTAGTATGGAACTTACTGTGTGGGGTGCAAGGTAAAAGTTGGTGAGCAGGATGCCCAGTCATTTCCTCTTTTCGGTGTTCCTGACTTAAGGCCAGAACTCTCTCTTTAGCCAGTACTTTCAATGCTGCCCCTCGGCCCTTCCCTTTGTTGCTGTAGGAAGAGTACTGGATTTGGAGTCAGAAAGAACTGAGGTGAAACCCTGCTTCAGGCATTCTTACTGTGGGATCAGGGCTTACTCCCTTAATCTCTCTGACATTTTCACTCTCTTCATCTGCAATAGCAGCACCTACTGCAGAAGATTGTTGGGAGTATCAAATGAGACAATACATAGAAAGCTTTTTGCAAATCTTTAAGTGCTATAAAAATACTAGCTTTTATGGGTTGTCATGGGTGGTGGAACCTGAGAAAAGGGGAATATCTGTCATCTCAGGTACCTTCTCTCACAGCGTTTGTTATCAAAATTTCCTATTTTAATGTAGCTGTCCTAGGAGAATTAGAAACCTTCTAGACTTTGTCTCTGGCCTTGAGTTTAGGTCATGGTTGGAAGTAGTTAAATATCAAAATGCCTTTGCAGATAATTCCATTCATATGCCACTATTTAAAATGAAGTCATCAAAAAAGGAAAAGTTTTATATTTAAAATCAAATTACAAAAAAGTATTATATTTCATTATTTTAAAACTTCTGATATTTTGTTTCAAAATTTTTTATTTATTATTTATAAATGAAATTTCTATTTTTGAAGGTTGCTCGTATTTTTCATCGATTGCATCCACCTCTCTAATAAACATTTATTAAATACTAGCAATGTACAAGGCACTATAATAGGTGCTGGGGGACACAAAGATGAACAAAACATGGTCCAGCTGAGATCTGTGATCTCATGTTCTTTTCCTTCACGGAGCTTATGATCTAGTAGGAGACATAGATAAGAACATAAGCAAATTTAATATTAAAGATACTATTATTAATTCTGCCACTTGTTTTTTGTGTGACCTTGGGCAAGTCACTTTGCCTCAGTTGTATCAGTTTTACTAGCTCTGAAATGAAGGGAATTGAACTAAATCTTCAAGTTATTAGACCTGAGTTCAAATCTAGCTTCAGATACTGTATGACCCTGGGAAAGTCACTTTAACCACTATTTGCCTCAATTTCCTCATCTGTAAAATGGGGATAATAATAGCACTTACCTCTCGTGGTTGTGAGGACTCGATAAGATAATAACTGAAGTCTTTAGCACAGGGCCTGGCACATAGCAAGTGTTATGTAAGTGTTAGCTACCATTGTTACTTAAGTCAAGGAACCTAGAACTCGAATGCATGGGCTACAATGAAAATGCTGTGAGACGTTAGAGGTATAATTTTGTCCTTCTGTGCCTTCTCTTCTCGCCTTTGCTGTCCTACTTTTCATGCTGTGATATCTGACAACCATAATCATGAAAATCTTTGAAGATACTGAGTGAAATAGAAAAAAAGTTTTTTGGTTTGTCTTAGTAGACATGCTATAGTTGACTCAAGGAAGTTAGGTATGACTGTACAACTATCTCCATGATGGCCAGGAAAACCAAAAGTGTAGGTGAAGAAAAAAAGAAAAGCACAGGAAATATCTGAAAATATTAAAAGCAAAGTTGTCTTGATTGATAGATTCGCTTATGCAAACTAAAAATTATGCAGAGATGTACATTTTTCAGATTTCATATCTGATACCTGTAGAAATAAGAGGGAGCTGTTGTAGCTATTAAAAAGGTGGGTGACATATTCCTTCTCTCTCCTACAAATGACACTCCAGCTCCCCATTGGGGCTGTTGCTCTGGCTCTCTCCTTATCCCTGAAATACTCTCTCTCTATCTCTGTGTCTCTCTCTTTACCTCTGTCCCAAAGAATCCCTCTCTTCCTTCAAGATACGAGCACCATTTTCTACACGAAACCTTTCTTAATACTCTCAACTGTTAGTATGCCCCTCCCCAAACTACCTTGTAATTAACTACTTTGTATTTATTTTCTTCATCTTCCTTATGTACATATTTTATATGTGTACTCTTTTCTGTGTTTCTGTCTCCCTGCCTCTCTTTGTCTCTCTCTGTCTCGCTGTCTCTTTCTCTGTCTCTCTCTCCTCTACCCACTTTGGATGTAAATTCTTTGCTAGAAAGGATCACTTAACTGTTTGTAATTGCATCGACAATACCTAGCATAATGTCTGGATGCTTAATAAATAACTGTTGATTGATGATAAACCAACAGACATTCATTAAGTGCCTATTATATGTTTCAAGCACAGTGCTAAGTCGACATACAAAGAAGTACAAAAATACTATCCTGCCTTCAAGGAGCTCACATTCTAATGAAGGAGACAAGATGCAAACAGCTATGTACAAATAAAAGAGGCTGCTTTCAGAAGGTGGGATTTTAGTTGATACCTGAAGGAAGCCAGGAAACCAGGAAGCAAAAATTAGGAGAGAAGTGTATTGTCAGTGCTCGCAAAACAAATTTTTAAAAAGTCCCATTCACTGTCAATCAGTAGAATTTGCTTACATGTAAGAACCAGCACATTAATTTTTGACCTCCAATGGAATTTTCTCCCTCTTCGATGCCTTCATAGACCTAGAAAAAATATATATAGATAAAATAGGGATAAAATATTACTCACTGACACTCATTTGAAAAACTTTCCAAAAGACTTGTTTTGTGAAAAAGCAGGAACACTTGGGAAATGCAAAGTGGACCTTTAGTTAGAGGCCCTAGCTGCCCACAATGTGAAGCGGTAGGACCTCAGATTCAAACCCCTTGTTACTGTTGTCCTAATTCAGTTTAAAAAGATGGCTTGGTTTTTGTTTGTTTTTGCCAAGAGCAGATGACAAATATTAGGTAATAAGAATAAATGGCTAATTATTAATGGTTTGAGTAGAGGCTAATATTGAGAGAAAATAATTTCCTTTTTTTCCTCCCAAAGGAAGGATCTGATACTAAAACTAAATGAAACATGAGAGCAATGGTAGAGAAGAAAAGAACAAAGAAGAATAGCAAAGATTCTTATGCCTGTTACCAGCCACGGATCTGAACTCGGGAAGATGAGCCTTGTTCAATTATTTGCGGCCACTGGGATTCACATTCAGAGAAACTATGGAAAAACAGACATTCTGTGTCCCATTGGCCGATAATGCATTCACACATATATGTGTGCACATATGTGAATAGGTAAATGAAAATGTCCTTTGTTGTATCTACGTGAAACTAGTGACTGAGCTGTTTTGATTAAATTGGCAAGTTCAACAGCTGACCAATTTAAGACATCCGAGTGGCACAGTGAATAGAGCACTGGGCTTATAGTCAGGAACACTTGAGTTCCACTCGGGTTTTAGGTATGGCAGCTTATGTGAGTCTTTTTCTCAGTTTCCTCAATTGTAAAATGAGAATTCTAATAGCATCTACCTCTCAGGGTTGTTGAGAGGAGGAAATGAGATGACATTTGTGAAGAACTTATGCCGGTGCTAGGAAGATAGTAGGTACTTGTGTCTTCCTTTCTGATCCTGTAAAACAGTTTTTTTTTAAAGGCAGCTAGATGGAGCAGTGGAATGCCAGATCTGGAGTCAGGAAGGCTAATCTTTCTGAGTTCAAATCTGTCCTCAGACCCTTAGCTGTGTAAACCTGGATCAGTCCCTTCACCCTGATGACATCAGTTTCCTCATTTGTAAAATGATCTGGAGAAGGAATAGGAAACCATTCCAATGTCTCTGCCAAGAAAACTTCAAAATGGGTCACAAAGAATCAGACATGACTGAAAAATGACTCAACAAGACTTTTTAAAAAACGTAGAATTGCCCGTTCATTTGTTCTGACTAAATTAGGCAGTTATTTAGTGCCATGAAGACACAGGCATAGCAGAAAAACTTATTAGTGTCATTCTTCAAACTTTTGTTTCTACCCAAATCATGAATGGAACCTTGAGAGGCAGTAACTCAGTCATTTTAACATTAAGGTAGATCCTTATTTGGGTCTTTTGTCTCATTCCTGTATGTCCTCCTTGCCTTTTTGAATCATTTCAGGACCCAACCCCTTTACGCTTGGGATTCACAGTTTCTCAAAGTGTTGGGATTTCCCCCCCCCCCCAATCACTTATTTATTCATTTATAATATTCATTAAAAATTTTTTTGAGTCCTAAATTCTCTCCCTCCCTCCCCTCTTCTTCCACCTACTGGGAAAGAAGCAATATGATAGCAATTACACATGTGAAGTCCTACCAAACATATTTTCATATTAATAATGTTGCAAGAAAAACAAGAAACAAAGAAAGTAAAAAAAAAAGGAATGCTGCAATCTTCACTCAAAATTGATTAGTTCTCTCCTTGTCAGTGGTTCTCAACCTTCCTAATGCTGCGACCCTTTAATACAGTTCCTCATGTTGTGGTGACCCCCGACCACAAAATTATTTTCGTTGCTACTTCATAACTGTGATTTTGCTACTGTTATGAATCGTAATGTAAATATCGGATATGCAGGATATATTTTCATTGTTACAAATTGAACATAACTCACAGGTTGAGAATCATTGTTGTAGATGGATAGTATTTTTCATTTTGAGTTGTCTTTGATCAATATCTTGATCAGAGTAGCAAAGTAGGTGTATATTGACCATCATTACAATACTACTTGTTACTATGTGTGGTTTTTTTCCTGCTTCTGCTCTGTATCAGACTTCCAGGTTATTCTGAAATCATCTTGCTCATCAGTTCTTCTAAGCAATATTCTGGTACAATCACATACAACTTGTTCAATTATTCCCCATGATGTCTATCCCCTCAGTTTCTAATTTTTTGCCACCACAGAAGTGCTGCTATAAGAATTTTTGTGCATATAGGTCTTTTTCCTTTTTCTTTGATCTCTGTGGGATACAGACCTAGTAGTGGTATCACTGGATCAACAGGTACACACAGTTTTTTAGCCCTTTGGACATAGTTCCAAATTGTTCTCTAGAATAGTTGGATCAGTTCACAACTCCACCAACAGTTCATTAGTGTACCTATTTTTTTCTGACTGTGGCCACATGATATTTGAATTTTTTCTTCTATTTTTCCCTTGACCTGGGTACTTGGGAGGTTGTAAATATTCCTGTGAGTTTTCATTTTGCTTTTTTCAGGAGGTGATTGGTAGATTCTTCTAATTTCAATTTCAGTTTTGTCCTTTGAATCTAAGATATTGTGGCAGCTTTCCTTTATAATATCTTGAAATGTGATGTCTAGGCTCTCTCCCTCTCTCTCTCTCTCTCTCTCTCTCTCTCTCTCTCTCTCTCTCTCTCTCTCTCTCTCTCTCTCCTTCCTTCCTTCCCTGGCCCTGATCACAACTTTGAGGTAGTCCAATAATTCTTAAATGATCTATTTCCCAAGTCAATTGGTTTTGCTGATGAGACATTTTACATTTTCTTCTATTTCATTCTTTTGACTTTGTTTTATTGTTTTTTGATGTCTTGTGAAGCCATAAGGTTCAACTTGTCCAATTCTAAATTTTAAGGAATTATTTTCTTCAGTGAGTTTTTGTACCTCTTTTACCATTGGGCCAATTATGTTTTTTAAGGTGTTATTTTTTTCAGTATTTCCTGTGTGCATTTTTTTTACTAAGTTCTTCATTCTCTTTTCATAATTTCCTTTCTTCAATCTCATTTCTTTTTGCAGTTTTTCGTATACCACTCTTCTCTTTTTTAAACTCTTCCAGGAAGTTTAGCTGGACTTGTGTCCAATCAGCGTCTTTTCTTTGAGGCTTCGGTTGTAGATATTTTTCCGCTGTTTTTCTCTTCTACGTTTGTGTCTTTGCCTTCCCTGCTGCTGTAGTAGCTTTTTATGACAAAGTTCTTTTGTTATCATTGTTCATTCCTCTCTACCTCCCCCCCACCCCCCGCCAAGACTATTTCTTAACTTTGAACTTTATGTTAAAGTTGGACTCTGCTCATCTTGGGATGGGAAGGCACTGCTCCACACTTTAGGTTTCTTTATGCTGCTGTTCTCAGAAGTAGTTCTGGGGGTTTTATGTCTTTGGTGCTTCCAAGATAGTATTATTCTGCTCTTAGTCTCTGCTCTGGTCTTTACCCAGTAAGGTACTCTACATCTCTGCAGCTGCAAATGCTAGCATTCCTTTGTCACTGGGACTGTGACCAGGCTCCCTGATCTCCTGCAGCTGAAAGCAGTAGCAAATCTCTCTGCCTTGAAATTGCAACCAGGACCCCTGTTCCCTTGTGATTGACCACAAATGCTCCTATCCACCCTGGAACAATGATCCAGAACTGTATGGACAACAGAGTTGCCAAAAAGCTCCAGGTTCTGAATCCAGTGCCAGCAAAGTGTCCTGTGTAATCTATTTCTGAACAATTGTCTGACTCCCTTACTATCTCTGGGTTGAAAGCTCCTGAAGCTGCTGCTGCTGCTGCTGGTGTTGTGGTCACTGCTGATGCTATTAGAGCATGTGCTCTAGTCTGTCTCCCAACCTGATGTCATCTACCTCTCCTGCCAATCTCCTAAATTGTCTCAGGCCAGAAAAATGTCTAACTCTGACCTTTTCTTGGCTCTGCCACTCCAGAATCAGATTAGAGGCACTAAAACCAAAAAATAAAAACAAAAAACAAAAAACAAAAACCATACCAGTTACTGGGGACAAAAAAAAAAACCAAACAAACGAACACACCCAAACCCATTTCTGCTCTCAAAGGGCTTATGTTCTACCGATCAATTTGATGAATTAACTCTTATATGATTGTTGATAGAGTGGAGAAGAGCAACTTTTTACAAGGTAAATTTGGTTCTCTCAAAAGAACTTTATGGGTTGTGGTTGCCCTTGGACAAGAGCTAATGTTGATGTTGCTGCACTGAAAGAAAAGCTTTGGACACCAGCCAAATTCGATGGCTTCTTTGTAAGATGCTTTGCAACATTTTCTTTACAACAGTGGAAAATCTTTATGCAAAGTAAGCCTGAAAGTTTTGAGGAGCTTAGGTTTCCAGGAAATGCCATGAACTTGGACTGGTTTTACTCTTAAGAATGACTGTGCACTTTTAGTTCAATTTCATATGGATTTTCAGTAGTCAAAGGCAGAGCATATGTATGGCATTGACTTTGAACCTGCTAACCTCTAAGAGTTCAATATAAAACACTTAAGCACTGTATCTGGAATTGCTGATAATGAAATAGAGCTTGTACTGGAAGACCTTATGGAAAAAAAAAAACCATAAGCAGTAACGTGGAGCCAGAGGGATCAGTGCAAACCTATCACAAAAAAAGTCTTCAGACCTTGCTCATCAATAATTTAACTTGATTCCTGGTAGAGTTGTGATAAAATTCAAAACAGAGACTGAAGCAGAACAAAGCTATACTGACAACCCAAAAAGTTTCCCTCCGGAAAGGCAGTGTGGTTTAGTGGTAAGAACAATGAAATAGGAGCCCTTCTTTCCTGTCCTGGCTCTGTCCTTTGTTAGATATACAAATAGAGGGAAGCTATGTAATGTCTTTGATTTTCCTTGTATGTAAAATGAGAGGGTGCGACTCTTAAAATTCCTTCTAACTTTAATTTATGATCTTATAAGGAGATGATCTTAAAAAAAAAACCCAAATAAACCCAATAACCAAAACCCTTTCAGCTAGAAATTCATATCTCTATGACTGCAGCAAATGAGGAATTAGAACAATATCTCCTACATTAATGGCCTTAATGCATTCCTTTGTAGTCATTTCCATATTTCATCTTATGAAATTGATCACTGCTTTAGACAAAAACCTCAAAATCCTTGGATGGCATCTAATGAGAGATTTTCATTTGTTTTCCTAACATCTTAAACCTTGAGTTGTTTTTTCCCTAATATAATTTCATTTTTCTCTAAGTACAGCGCTATTGTTTTAAGTGCCTGAAGGGAATCAGACCACAACAAGCTAATTTGGCAAGTAAGAGAGCCCACATTCCAAATACTTGAATTTTTTCTCCTCCCTTCAATGAAGTTTTGGTTTGTCCATTATGAATTAATATTTTTCTGACTTTGAACAACTAGCCAAAAATTTCACACACACAGATTTTATGGGCTTTCCTTAATACAGTTTTATGTTTAATATTTCATTTTCCTTGGTTGTGGGATAATTCATATTGCAAACAAAAAAGATTAACTGGTTTAGGAAATACCCCCAAAATGTTTGTTTTGTTTTGTTTTGCCACAGACATTCATCACCTAAAATATTCCAGAATAATTGCCCGAAATAACAAGGAACCCATGGTGATGAGGATTACTCATTTTGCCAAATTTAGAACCCGCTGAGAATTCATAGACTTTAAGTTTCAATTCAAACCAAGCCATTTGGGACTTTAGTTCCTTTACTTTCAATTATGATTTTTTTTCCTAAGAAAAAAGTTTACCACGCATAAAAAGGCTCTGAAGGCCTTATTAGACATCAAACAGCTCTTACAACATAACCTTTCAATGAACAAAAGTTCCAACAAACCCAAAAGACCCATTCAAATGTCAATAAAATGCACGTAAACTGACATTTCACCAGAAATCATGATTGGGAGGTAGAAAAACCTTTTCAATAGTTTCTAAGCCCCTGTTATCATATGAATCATTTGAGATTCCCGTTAAAATTATGTGGTACCTGTTTTTACTCCCCACCCCCCTTCTTATTTTTGAGAGTTGGAAGGGGAAACCTGTTTGTCCAGTGGTATGAGAATCAGGAGGGCTTGTTCTGTTCTTCAGACAAATCACTTCACTTTTTTTTTGGTTCCCTTTTTTGTTTCAGGGAAAAGCACAAACAGTTTCCCAAACATTTGTTTTAAAAATGATTATCTGCGCCAGTGGTTGTCAACCTTCCCAATGCTGCGACCTTTTAATACAGTTTCTCATATTGTCGTGACCCCCAACCCTAAAATTATTTTCGTTGCTACTTCAAAACTGTAATTTTGCTACTGTTATGAATCGCAATGTAAATATCTGCTACGCAGGATGTGTTTTCATTGTTACAAATGGAACATAACCCACAGGTTGAGAACCACTGATCTACACAAATCAAATTAAATGTACCACCTGGGTATATGAATGTAGTGGAATACTATTGTGCTATAAGAAATAGGGAGGTGACAGTCTTCGTATTTCCCTGGAGAGGCTTATACAAACTGATGCTAAGTGAGGAGAAGAACCAGGAGAAATTTGTACATAATCACAGACACATCGTATGTGTGATGACCAACCTTGATAAAATGGACTCTTCTCAGCAACGTACAGTTATAAGACAACTCTACAAGTCTCAGGATGGAAGGAGATGTCTACATTCAGAGAAAGACCTAGAAAGAACAGAGTTTAAATGGAGACTGAAGCAATTTATATGCTGTCTTTCTTTTCCATGTTTGGTTTTCTTTTTCTCATTGTTCACTCCATTGGTTACAACCCTTCTATATAACCTGTGTCCAATGTGAAAGTATTTGTAGATCCCATACTGGACTGCATGCCGCCATGGAGTTGGGGGGAAGAGGGAGGGGAGAAAATTTGAAACTCAAGGGATTGTGGAACTGAATCTTGTAAACCAAAAGTAAATAAACAAATCAATTAATAAAAAATAATTTAAAAAATGTAGCACCTGGGAGGACAACATCCTATCTGAACAGATGCCAAATGGTTGTTCCCCTAGTCCTTGCTTCTGTACCAACATTGTTACCACCTTAAGAGTTGTAAATGGGATCTTCCTTTCTCCTTTAATATTTCTATTTAACTGTGTCTTCTCATCCTATGTCATTCTTGTCTGTCTCCTCTCAGAAATTCAGCAAAGTGAGTAAATCCAACATGATGAGAATTTTCCTCTACATTTTTGTTTTTGTGTCTTTCTGTGCATAACAATGGGGCATCAAGACCATTAATTGATTCTCCCTCACTCTCCTTCCTTACCTGACTAAACCTCCTCCTCTTCTAGTCATGCTTTTCTCTTATATCTTTTATGCTGCTTCTCCTAGGCTATACTTAATTGGTGATACATTGCAGCCTATTCAAGCTCACTATAGAATATTCTATTATTTTTTGGGCAACCCACAACTTGAATTCTTTGGAGACTGTGTTATGTTATAACTTGCAGTGATACATCACAGAGAAAAAAATACTGATATTTAAAAGATGGACCTTTATCGCAAGAAGATACTTAGGGTCATTAAAAAGATTGTGCAGTTTCTCCAAGGCATTCCAGGCTGCTCTCCTCTCCTGTTTTCTTTTGTTCATGTCAATGTCTGTCCAAGATAAAAGTATAGTGGCTTGTCCACCCAACAGCATACTGTAGTTTATACAAAATCAAGGTTACTTCTATATATGTCAAAGTTATATGAGATTCTTTGAAAGATGTTAACAATAGAGATAATTTTGTTTAATGACCTGATGTTTATTAACGATCAGTCAGTAGGCATTTATTAAGCACCTATTATTTGCTAAGCAATGTGCTAAGTCCTAGAGATACAAAAAAAAAAAAAGACAAAAGAATCCTAGCCCTAGAAGACCTCACAATCCAATGGTGGTGGTGGTGGTGCGGTGATAGATAACGTGCAGACAACTATGTACAAACAAATTACGTACAGGATAAATGGGAAATAATCAACAAAGGGAAGACACTAGAATTGAAGGATTGGGAAAGGCTTCCCTCAGAAGGTGGAATTTTATCTGGGACTTGAAGAAAGCTATGGAAGCCAGGATGCAGAGATGTGGAAGGAGAGCACTGTATGCATGGCAAAAGCCTGTGAAAATTGCCAGAAGTGAGAAATAAAGTTTCTTATTTGAAAAATTACAAGGAGACCAGTGTCACTGGATTGAACGATTCACAGGGAGATGTAACATATAAGAAGACTAGAAAGGTAGGTGAGTGAGATAGCAGATGTTGAAGGGCTTTGAATGTCAAATAGAGGATATTGTATTTGATCCTAAAAGTGATAGGGAGTTGTTGGAGTTAACAGACTGGGTGTGGATGTGTTGACATAGTTGGACTTATGCTTTTGGAAAATGGTTTTGGCAGCAGAGTGAAGGATGAATTGGAATGGAGTGTGACTTGTGTCCTGCAAGTTAATCAAAGACTTTTTCAGTTACACAGGATGAGGAGATGAGGGCTTGAACCTGGGTGATGGCAGTACCAGAGGAGAGAAGGGGTAGTATTCAAGAGATGTTGCAAAGATGAAATAAACAGGTCTGGGCATTGGATTGGATACTGGGGGTGAGAGACAGTGGGGGGTTAAAGATAACAGCTAGATGTGGAGCTTGGGGAACTAAGATGGTAATGCCTGGAATAGTAATATACTTATGATATGTATATTTATCTATGTGCTTTTTCTTCATTAGAATATAAGTTCATTGTGAATATGGATTCCTTCTTTCTTAGTATCTGAATACCCAAATGTGCCTGGCATGTAGCATAAATGCTTGTTTACCACCATCATGGAGCATGAACATTACAGAATCCAAGTAGAAAAGGAGCATCCTGCAGATGATCCTATATGCAGATTACATTGAGCAAATCCTGGAAAATCTTACAGAACCAGGTAAATGTAGCATGACCACTCAGGATTATCTGAGACCAGGGAAGTAGTGCACTGGACCTGGAGTCAGGAAGAAATTAATTCAAATTGAGCCTCAGATAGATACTTATGAGCTATGTGAACCTGAGTAAGTCACTTAACCTCTGTATCAGGTTTCTCGGCTGTAACATGGGGACAATAATAGCATCTACCTCCCAGAGTTGTGAGGCTAAAATGAGTTAATAATTATAAAGTGCCTTGCAAATTTTAAAGTGCTATACAAATGCTAATTTCTAACTATCCTTGAAAGAACAAAACTCAACTGCCCTTCCAACTTGGAAGGGAAACATCTATTTTCTTCCTCTCTAACTGCTGCTTCCTTCGTGTAATCATCCCTATTATTCCATTTCTTATGATCTTAATAACAACAGTAGGTATGGGTAGAAATTAGACCTGGGATTTAATTGGTGTAAGAAATTCCCATATGAAGAAATGCAGGAAATCCCTCTGCAAATGAATGTTGACATATCTTTTGCAATTTACAATCTTAGAGAGCTGTCTAGAGCCTCAGTGTCAAACTCAAATAGAAAGGCATTCCTGTGGGCAGGTTGACTTAGAAACCACAAATTAACATTATTTATGTTGCATCAAAGTTTTATTAATTTTGTTGTTTTGTTCAGTTTTTCAGTCAGAGCTACTTCATGGGCAATAGCATGCTGGGCCCTTCTGTCCTCCACTGTCTCCTGAAGTTTGTCCAATCTCATGCCCATTGCTTCCATGACACTACCTATCCATGATACTCATCCTTTGCTGACCACCCTGCCTTTTGCCTTCCATTTTTCTTGCATCAGAGGCTTTTCCAATAAGTCCTGTCTTCTCATTATGTGTCTAAAATTTGACCTTTCAGTGAATAGTCTGGGTTAATTTCTTTAAGCATTGATTCATTTGTTCTTTTTGTCCAGGGGACTCTCAAAAGTATTCTCCAGCACCACCATTTGAAAGTGTTGTTTCTGTACACTCAACTTCCCTTATGTTATTGGGGAAAAAAAACAACATATTTTTGACTATACAGACCTTTGTCAGCAAGGTGATGTCTTTGCTTTTTAGTATACTGTCCAGATTTGCCATATCTTTCCTTCCAAGGAACAAGTGCCTTTTAATGTCATGGCTGTAGTCATCATCTGAGGTGATCTTTGAACCCAAGAATATAAAATCTGACACTGCTTCCATTGCTTCTCCCTCTATTTGTCAAGATGGAATGGGACCAATTGCCAAGATTTTAGTTTTTTTTTTTAATGTTAAGATTCATGTCAGCTTTTAAACTCTCCTCTTTCACCCTCATCAAGAAGTTTCTTAATTCTTCACTTTCTACCACCAATTTAGTTATCTGCACATTTGAGATTGTTGCTATTTTTCCCAGTAGCCTCAATTCTGACTTTTTATTTCTTCAGCCTGGGATTTTGTATGATGTACTCTGCATATAGGTTAAATAAATAAGGTGACAATATATAGCCTTGTTGTACTTCTTTTCCAATCTTAAACCAATCAGTTATTCCATGTTCAATTCTAACTGTTGTTTCTTGGTCTACATACAGTTTCCTTAGGAAATAAGTAAGATGATATGATACTCCCATCTCTTTGAGGACTCATCACATATTGTGATCCACACATCAAAGACTTTAGAGTAGTCAATGAAGCAGAAGTAATTTTTTTTTTCTAAAACCCCCTTGCTTTTTCCATAATCCAGCAAATTTTGGCAATTTGGTCTCCAGTTCCTCTGCCTCTGAAAATCAGTCTAGTCTTCTGCTCATTCTTGGTTCACATATTGCTGAAGCAAACTTGCATAATCTTAAGCATAACCTTACTGGCATATTAAATGAACGTAATTATTCAGCAATTGAACATTCTTTGGCATAGCCATTCTTTGGGACTGGGACATAAACTGATCTTTTCCAATTCAGTGGTCACTGTTGAGTTTTCCAAATTTGCTAGTGAGTACAACACTTCAACAGCATTATCTTTTAGGATTTTAAATAGCTCAACTGGAATTCTATTACCCCCAGTAGCCTTATTGTTAGCAATGCTTCGTAAGGCTCACTTGACTTCATTCTCTGGAATGACTGACTCTAGATCAGTAATCACACCATTGTGATTATAACAATGCTAAGATCTTTCTTGGACAGTTTTTCTGTGTATTCTTGCCACCTCTTCTCAATCTCTTCTACTTCTGTTAAGTCCCTATCACTTTTATCTTTTATCATGACCATTTTTGAATGAAACACTGTTGATATCTCTAATTTTCTGGAAGAGATGTCTTTTCCATTCTATTATTTTCTTCTATTTCTTTTCATTGCTCATATAAGAAAACCTTATCTCTCCGTATTATTCTCTGGAATTCTGCATTTTGTTAGGTATATCTTCCCCTTTTTCCTTTCCTTTTCCCTTTACTTTTTTCTCAGCTATTTGTAAAAACTCATCAGATAGCAATTTTGCTTTCTTGATCATCTTTTTCTTTAGAATATTTTTTGTTGCTGCTTCCTGTACAATGCTGCAAACTTCTGTCAATAGTTTTTCAAGCACAACCAATAAGACCTAATTCTTAAAATTTATTTATCAATTCTACTTAATATTTATAAGGGATGTTATGTCATACCTATAGCATCTGATAGTTTTCCCTACTTTTTTCAATTTGTCTGAATTTTACAACAAGAAGTTCATGTTCTGAGCCATAGTCAACTCCAGGTCTTGTTTTAACTGACTGTATAGAGCTTCTCCAGCTTTTGCTGCAAATTTTAAAATCAATATGATTTCAGTACTGACCATCTGGTGATGTCAATGTGCTTGTTGGGTTGTTGAAAAAGAGTGTTCACCATGACCAGCAAGTTACCTTGACAAAGTTCTATTAGTCTCTGCCCTGTTTCATTTTGTACTCCATGGCCAAACTGGCCTGTTGCTTCAATTGTTTTTTTTAAATTTTCTTCTTTAGCATTCCAACCCCCTATGATGAATGTGAAATCTTTTTTTTGGTGTTACTTCTAGAAGATGTATGTCTTCATAGAACTGATTAACTTTGGTCTCTTCAGCATCAGTGGTTGAAACTTAGACTTGTCTTACTGTGACATTGAACAAAATTTGCCTTGTGTAATAGCAAGCAAAGGCAACTTCCAAGGTTCAGCTTACGAGCATAGCAAACTCTATTTATTCAGCAAACATTCACAGAACAGAGAAAGTCAAAATACAATATAACTCATTCATTTAGCAAATACATTCTCAATTCAATCCAGATACTACTCCACCCCTACATTCATTTAGTCAGTCAAAGTCTCTTCTCAAATGGAGATCAGTTTCCAATCATAAACAAAGTACATTCATTTGGTCAATCACAGAGCACAAACAGGCCAAAGGTTTCCCACCCCTGTACACAAAGTAATTACAATACCATCCATTAACACCAAGCACTTTCTCAAAAGGGGCAGGAGAGCACAAAAGGCCATCCACCTTTAAGCTATAACAAGGTTAAAATATCATCTCAGCATTGAAAACCCAAGGAAAGGCCCTTCTTTCATCTTCACTCGAGGCAAGCCCTCAGCAGTCTCAGTTTCTGGGGAGACAAGGCTCAACAAAGCCATAGCCAGTGTCCTCATCAAGTGACTCTCTGCCTGTAGAACAGTCCCAGAACCCCAGAAAACATCAGCAAGGCCCTCTTCCAGGATTTCTGTGAACATAGCCAAGAAAATCCTACTTCAGGGCTTCTGAACCAACAGCAAGGTTCCAGGACCTCTACAACAGCAGCACTGTCCTTTATCAGCAGATGAATCTGGCAAAACAACATCAAAACAGACAGACAAAATACCGGCATCACAGCCATACCTCCTAGTTCTTGGTAGTTCTGGGTAGCAGTTCTCAAAAGTCCCGGGCAGCTCCAATGGGCTCTCAGCAGTCTTTCTCTCAGCAACTCAGGCTCCACAATACTGGAAACTACTCTCCTAAAGTCCTCCTGACCTCCTCTCAGCTTCAGCCTCTCTCCCAATTCACGGCTCCTCCCAGTTCAGCCTTCTCTCTTCACATCAACAAGTCCATCTCACAAGTGGGATTCACAAGCTCTGGGTTTTAACATTCAACCCAAAAACCAAGCCAATTCAGGGGCATCTCCAAATTCCATTACCATTACACCTTGAATTCGAACAGATACCATTCTGTCATTTTTGAGATTGTACTCCAATATTGCCTTTTTCTCCCTTTTATTGACTATGAAGGTCACTTAATTTTTTCTAAGGGATCCTTCCCCATAGTAATATGTGTACTGATCACCTGAATTAAATTCATCCATTCCTATTTAAGTCCATGGATACCCAGGATATCAGTGTTTAATCTTTCCATCTCCTGTTAGACCACATCCAGCTTACCTTGTTTCATGGATCTTATATTCCCAGTTCATGTATTTTGTTAAGCATTTCCTAATTACATTTTAATCTAGTTTTGGCTATACTTGGTAATGCTGTGAGTTTGAAACTTCTGGTAGAGTATTGAGAGATTAATGATTTGCCCAAGGTCATACAAACAATATGTATCAGAAATGAGACTTGAACTGAGGTCTTCTTAGCTTTCTAGGTAGGCTTTCTAGTCATCACTCCACACCATCTCTCTATAATGATAACAATACTATCATATTTGGGATAGTAGTTAATAGTAGCTGGATAGTTTATATACACCTTTCCATACAATGATGTGATGTTATTCTTATTTTACAGAGAAGTAACTAAAAATCCAAGAAATGAAATAATTTGCATAATGTCATAAGATTTGTGTTGTAGGTGCACCTCTAAAATCAGCACCTTTGAATTCAGGTTCAATATTGGTGTTGTGGGAATTTTCTATTTCCTTTACTGTTTGGGACATAGGTCATTCTTCCTGCAAAGTTTTGGCCAGCTAAAAGCCTGTTTTAATATTAACCTCACCTGAACAAAAGTTATCTCATACTATTTAAAAACTTACTCAGAGTCTTAAACTTTCCCTAGTTAAGAAACCAGAGGAAGAATCTCAGTTGTCCCTTATTCCTTGGTGATATTGAAATTTTCTTCCTCAATCAGCTTATTTGTGAATCCTCTAAATTTTAGTAGCTTTTTCTATAACCTGACTTAGTTTACCTATAGAGTTTCCTTAGGGGACATGTGAAATTATGACTGTGTAAGTTTGTTCAACTTTTATGACATTGAAGAAAGTGTGGGATTATGGGTCTATTTTCTCTTTAATTTTTATGACCTAAGAGAAATATACAAAATTGCAATATGTAAATGAATTATTTCTTTGTCCCTCTGATGTATTTTTACCTATAAGAAATCTTGTTAGAATCCTAATGATAGTTCAGGTTTTCTCTGAGGCTTGAACCTATACTTGAGCATAATAATAAAACCTAGGTTTTTACCTCCATAATTTCTGCATTGTGGTAAGTATATATTTAGCAACAGTTAGCCGCCACATGAACTCAGAGAGGAGATATTTCTCCTATGTCTTTGAGATGAAAAGAGATTTTCTCAAGTCCCTGAACATTTAATAAAGATGGTTTACTTTGCCTTTAAACAGCAAGGGTACATAATAAGGATACAGCAGTACTTAGCTTCTTTGGCCCCAGCCCTTTCCATCTGAAAATACATCTGTTCAGTCAGTCATCAGAGTATTGTGTTTTACTGCATTCTCAGGCATCTACCAAGGCTGAAAGGTACGACCTTGTTTGTTTTCTTTTCTGAAGAGAACCAATGGCATTACGGGGTGATGCATTGTGTGTGAATTGAATTTAAGTAAGGCAGAATAGCAAGCACAAAGTCATCAGCCTCACTCTTTCTTCCAGTCATTTGGAATTCAGTGGCAAGACAGAAGTCAGGAGAACTGGTGATGGTTCAGGAAGTAATGGATAACCTTGGCATCTTCATGTCTGACCAAGTTCTAAGTGCTCCACAGTGCCTGCTTCGGATGCCTTCAGGGACATTGGAACACATTGTTCTCATCAGCCCATTCCACTGGAGGAAATGTTTACATGCTTGGAATAGACACTCTTCCCACCCCACTGCCCATCCCCAACTCACTAGCAGGTTTGACCTATCAGCTACATGAGGTTTTTAAGCCCCAAGACCAGGAAGATGTACCAGGGAAGCAGGAGCCAATTAAGTTGCATGGTGGGGTGGAATTGGAGGGAGAGTTGTGGCAGGGTGTGCCAGTTGCATCACTGGAAACCTCTGGTCCCATCGTAGTTAGTAACTGACAGAGATAAGTTCTTTGACTCCAAGTTCAAAGTATTTTTTTTCTATACCACATTGCCTCTTCTGTTCCTATCCCTTGTCACATGCTATGTGTCTTTCCCCTTCCTCAACTTTCTGTTTTATCATCTGCTAACCTTCCTTTCTTTCCAAATCACTTAGCAATTCATGTTCATGAGGAAGTTTTGCCCTTCACTCTGTCTCTTTACATGTCTTTAGTGTTCACTCATTTTCCTTCTTCTTCACTTAGTCAGTCTTTA
This sequence comes from Pseudochirops cupreus, assembly GCA_028627135.1. Classification (NCBI taxonomy): domain Eukaryota; kingdom Metazoa; phylum Chordata; class Mammalia; order Diprotodontia; family Pseudocheiridae; genus Pseudochirops; species Pseudochirops cupreus. The sequence goes on along the minus strand of CM053580.1, from coordinate 197,428,451 downwards.
GCTCTCTTTCATATTTGATCTCTTGCTCCCAGCTTAGATATACGAGCCTTCACCAATTCTTCACACAGAGACCTTGTCAACTGAGTGGAATCCTAATTCTTTTGATGAGGCATTTGGGAATTGGGATAGAAAGCAGTAGGTAAAGAAAGGATCAGGAACTGAGCAGATTCTGTTTGTGTATTTATGTGTGTGTGTGTGTGTTCTACATGCTTTACTAAAAAAATACAAAGCTCCATTTGTTAAAATAATAAAACTTGGTTTCTTTAGTATGAAAAATTTTTTGAAATCAAGGTAACAAGTATGAAAGAGAGTGGGCAAGCTGTGACTGCCTCTTCAAGTGGCTTATAGGCACCCACAAGCAGTTCTTCTCTCCTTGGCAGCAACTCCCTAAAAGTCCTGGGCCCTCAGGTTGTGCAGTAGTGAAGTTGGGACACCTCCTGCCAGGGCACCCAGGCTGGGAGGAGCTGAGCTGAGGCCTAGTACTGCCCACCCCAGGTGCTCCAGTGGGGCAGGAGTTGTAGGGGTTGAGGCCAGAGCTCATGGAGCTTAGGTATCTGCTGGAGATGTTGTAATGGTAATGGTAATTTGAAAATCTTCCCTTCTCCCTAATAGGATGAATATAATTACATGGAGTCTGCAGTGGGTAGAGCTTGCTGAAGGGTGGAGCAGAGCCCACAGGAAGCAGGGAGTCAGAGCAATTAGAGCTGGAGGGAGGAAAGGACACACTTAGGCAGACGGCTAGGCTTATGAGTGTTTGTGGGAAGGCTAAATGATGGTGTGGCTTCCTGCTGTGCTATGGTGTATTAACTTCTTTGTTGCTATAATTGATTTGGTTTTCGGCTTTCTGGTGTTTGAATAAATGTTTTGCTCATGTCTTCTATACAGAGAGCCTCTCATATTTTGCAGTTGAGAACTATGTTGGCATATTCATAGTTGCCATCAACACTGTTAATATTGCATTGGTACTACAGATATTTGGTGGCCCTGGCCTGTGGGAGAAGAGGGTCATAGCCTCAGTCTGCCAGTGGTGTGCCAACTCTCTTGTGTAGGAGCTGCCCTGGCTGTTAAAGGAACCAGCTTCAGTGATCTTGAACTCTTGGAGTTTCAACAGGGTTGAAGCTTACTGGGTATCAATTTAAAATCTGGTACCTTAAGGTGAGCCTCTGGGAGTGGAAGGAAGGAGAGAAAGAGAGAGAGAGAGAGAGAGAGAATGAGAGAGAGAGAGAGAGAGAGAGAGAGAGAGAGAGAGAGAGAGAAAGAGAAGGGAGACAGACTGACAGACAAAGACAGAGCTTCAAATCATAGCCCATATTCATGGCCTAGGAAATGTAAAATCCTTTAATCAATAGCTATTTGTAAAATATCTACTGTGTACAGGATATATAAAGATAAAAATAAAATTGACCTTTCCCTCAAGGAGCTTACATTGTTTGAGAAGAGACAATAATAACTAAAATTTACATAGTACTTTAAGGATTGCAAAGTATTTTACATGTATTTTTGTCTCACTCCATCCTCACAACAACCCTGGGAGGTAAGTGCTATTATTGTACCCATTTTACAGAGGAGAAATCCGAGTCTGGGAGAGATTAAGTGTCTAGCCCAGGGTCACATGACTACTAAACATCTGTGAAAGGATTCAAACTCAGGTTTTCCTGACTTCAAGTCCACTACCAGGTCCTCTATGCTACCTCGCTGCCTATCACAATAAAGACAATATTAAAGCACAACAGAAGTATAAGTTGTTCTTAGGGTGTTAAGCCCTTTAACCCTGTGATGGGGCACACACTGCTCACAGTGACCTGCTGAATAGTATTTCAGATGCACTGAGACTGTACTTTTCTCTAGCCATAAGAGTGACAGAAAATTTGGCAGAGCCCCAGCACTACCTTTTAGTCTTTCCCTGAAGGCTGCAGGCTGCTTACAAAGCTATAGATGATATAATTTGGCATAAAATGGAAAAAACAATGGATTTGGATTCGGATTACTTGGGTCTGGAAAGTAAGGATGTGGGAGGATGCTAGACTATATGATTTCTAAAGTTCCTTTCAACTCTAAACAAACTATTGTTTACACAAAATTTAACAGACTCTTTAATAGTGCTTATAGGAACAAAATAAAACATTGATGTACCCACAATATGTATTTTTTCCTTTTGCATTGGTCTTTTCAAAGGTCCATGTGCTTAGAGGTGACATAAAATTTAAGTCAAACATCACAACTACCAGCACTCTCACCATCACCACCCCACTGCTAACAACTCATATTAATATAGCAACTTTAAGCTATAAAAATTCTTTTACATCTCATTTGCTGCACATACATATAGACATACATACCTATAATAGAATAAAGAATGAATTCTAGTAGCTACTTGAATCTGGAATCACTATATATAGTGTTCGTTAATTCTATTTAAAATTATTTTGCTGAAGAGACTTTCTTTGATTGAGGCAATTTACACAATTGAGTTTGCAAAACCAGCCACTTTGTACTGGAAGCTCACTCCAGTCCTGCAATCCACACCTCAGAAGTACCCTCTGCCTTTGGGGCTCTCCCTTTGATTATACAATTCCTTCCAGCATCTCATTTTAAGGAGGGCTCCCAGGCCAGCCATCTCTCCATTTCTCACTAGGCTGTATCCAGGCTTCTCCATTACACCCACACGCAGGATACCTTCCATGGTGTATACTCCTCACTTCATTTCCGCTTCTTTTAACGTGTGCCTTATCACATTATAAAGTAAGTTCCTTTAGGGGAGGTACTGTCTTTCTTTTTGCTTAATTATATTTCCAATGCTTAGCACAGTGCCTGAAACCTAAAAAAAAAAATTGTTGACTGATCTTTTATTTCTCATTTTTGATATTAGAAGTATTTAGAGATAGCAATTTTCTTCTAAGACCTTCTATGGCTACAAACACTGATATGAAGTCTCATTATTGCCATTTTGTTTACTGAAATTAAATACTTTTCTATGATTTGTTCTTTGACTTATCAATTCTTCAGGACTGAATGACTTAGTTTCCATTTAAGGTTGAATCCTTTCTTCAGACACTTCTTGCTCTGAAATATAATTTGATTGCATTGCAGTCATTAAAGCATAATATATCTGCTTTTTTCCATTTGTTCATGAACCTTTTTGTCCTTGAATATTGTCAATTTTTTTGTCAGATAACATCTCTTTATTCTATTAATCATACAAAATTATTGACCAGTGGTACTGCTTTAGTTTACAGATGGTCATTAATAAGATGTTTAAGTTGAGTTTATACTTAGCATGCCATATGGTGAAAATTCCAACTGAATTTTTGTGGCTCATTATCTTGAATGTTACATTACATTTTTCTTTAAATAACTTTCTCAATAATGTGACACTCAAATAATTTTACATGATAAATGCAGAAACATGAAATAATTTTTTCTAAATAAATATTTTAGGAAGAACATTCGATTCATTTTGTCATGGGTTTCTTAACTTTTAACAGTTCGTTTTCAATTTTAAAATGTAACAGTACAAAAACAAGCAATATGTTAAAAGTAACAAAAGAGAAAATAAAAAATGCCAATGGGGCATTCTCTAGCTAGAACAAAATGAAATAAAAGTACATATTAATGAGCAGCTATGCATTTTAAAGAATTGTTAAACAAAAGTTGAAATGTAATTGTTAGTTTCCATTTTTTTTGAGATTGTTTAAAATGTCAATTTAGGTCTAAATAGTAAGTTTAATTTTTTTGCATATTTAACACAATGAGTTGAGAATAATCCATGATGTCATTTGTGGCTCTTCAATAATGCCACAATGCATTATACCTTTACTATACAGAAAACCAACAGCACAGATGTCTACCACTCAGTAGAAATACTAAAAACTAGAAAAAATGGAATTGTATACATGTTTCCTTAGATATTTGACTAAGAGTGAGAGTTTTCAAAAAGCTAAAAGTAGGATGGAGCCAAGATAGCAGCATAGAAGGAGCAAGGTTCTGCAGCTCCGACATAGCCACCTCAAATACCCATAAAATATGATTCTAAACAAATTTTAGGTCTCCAAAACTCAC
>CM053580.1:197393976-197424292 GCA_028627135.1 Pseudochirops cupreus | reverse complement strand
GGAAGGCAAAAGGGAAAGGGTCAACCTTACTCTCATTGAATTTGGCTTAGTGAAGGAATCTCATAAACTCTAAATTGGGTATCTTGCCACACAGGAGAGTAGGGGGAATGGGGATGAGAGGTGGGATGACAGACAGGAGAGGAGGCTGAGGGGGGAGAGTTCCTGGAAGCACACACTTCTGTAAAGGGACAGGGACAGGGTAGAGAATAGAACAAGGGAGGGGAGGGATAGGAAGGAGGGACATGTAATCAGTCTCTCATAATATGCACACTGTGGAGATGTTCTGCGTAATTACACATGTGCAGCCTGTATTTAATTGCTTGTCCTTCCAGTGGGGGTGGGTGACGAGGGAGGAAGGGAAAGAATCTAGAATTTAAAGTTCTGTAATCAAATGTTAAAAATATATATGTATATATATATTATTATTGTTATTATTAACTACATCCAACTGGGAATTAAGATATACAGGTACTGCGGTAGGGAGTTCCGTCTTACCCTACCGGAAAGTCAGAGGGGAGAGGGGGAGGACATAGGAGAGAGCAGATTGGGGGAGGGGTTATGCAGTGGGATGGCTATCTTGAGGTGTTGGGTAGATGAAAGATGAGGAGAAAATTTGTAACTCAAAATCTCGTGGAAATGAATAATGTAAACAGAAAATAAATAAATTAAATTATCCTAAAAAAACAGCTAAAAGTAATTGCCTCCCACAAAAGTTCTTTTAAAATATAGAATATTGTCCATTTTTGTACAGGAATGATGCATAGGTGAGAGATATGTATAATCTTTTCTATTCTCATTAGCATTTGCCAAAGATGCAAAATAACTAAGAACCTAAATGCTGTGTTGTTTAGTTCAGTATCTCCTGTAGCACAAATAGCCAAATTCCCAGGTCTGTTTAGATTTAGCAATATTCATTTAAAAAAGTGAGATACAATGAATCACAGTCGGTCAGACAAGGTAGCGGTTGCCTATGTTGCTTATGAAGAGATTTTGCTGTTACACAGTCGCATAATCTCAGCATTGAAAGGCACCTTAGAGGCCTTCCAGTACAATCTATACCCAAATAAGAATCGTATCTCCAATCACGTACCTAAGAAGTAATTTGCATAGTCTTTGGTATATAAGGAAATTGTATATGAAAATACCAAATATATTCACAAATATATAATGTGAGAGGTAGTATTGGCATAGTAAAGCTGACTTCATAACCAGGAAGATGGGGGTTCAAGTTCATTCTTTAATATAGGCTGGCTGTGTGATTCTGGGTGAGATGCTTAATTACTCAATGCTATAGGCAACTTTCTAAATCTAACTAAGTTACCAAAGACTATGCTGATCTGCGCTGGTCATGGGAGTTTCATCATCCATGAGTACCCTGCATCAATGAAATCAGACTTACAGTCCCTTCACATGTACTATGTGTATGGAAAACTTATAAAGGCAGGCCTTCATTTAATCCTAAGGAGAAACAAGAACTTTCCCAAATATTTTTCCACAGAATTATAATTTAGTAAATACTCTGGTCATGCCAAATTATCTTGAGTTTTTAGTTCTAAGTAACTTATTTTGTGATTTTGAAAAGCAAGAGAATCTCTCAAAAGGGACCAATGTGATGAAAGGATATGAGGATCAGTTAAAGGAATGCGAGCAATTTCACCTGGAGAAATAAAAGCTTTGTGGGATCATGAGAGCTGTCTCCAAGTATCGGTTGGAGTGTTATGCGGAACATTTGTTCCGTTTGGCTCCAAAAGGCAGTAGTAGTAGCAACAGACGGAAGCCATAAAGACATCAGCGTGAAGAAGAACTTTCCAAAGGGGGAGGCATACAAAACGGAATTGGGTTGACTCTAGAGGAAATAAGTTTCCCACCACTAAATATTTTCAAAGCAAAATCAAATTACTTCTTAGGTACGTGATTGGAGATAAGATTCTTATTTGGGTGTAGATTGTACTGGAAGGCCTCTAAGGTGCCTTTCAATGCTGAGATTATGCGACTGTGTAACAGCAAAATCTCTTCATAACTAAACAACACAGCATTTAGGTTCTTAGTTATTTTGCATCTTTGGCAAATGCTAATGAGAATAGAAAAGATTATACATATACATATATATACATATACATACCCAACGTATTTCTTCCTAAAATCTGATGCTTCAGTTTTCAGGGAAAGTGAAATATGTTTTTAGAATTATATTTCATATTAGCAAGCAATTGTTTTAATGACCTGTTCAGAAAGAAGTAATTTACTTATAAGTAAGTGGTTTATTTTTGAGTGGACTTATTATTTGCATTATCTCAGCAAAGGATCAGACCAGTGAACCATCAATCTAAGAATGTTTTTCTTACTCTGTTTCTTGGTAGACTTAGAACGATGAGTACAGAAATCAGGTGATCACTATGATAGTAAGTATAGATACCATGTTAAATAACTACAGAAGATCCCAATTGTAATTCTGTCATCATGAGAATATGATTAGAAGAGCTAAGTTGTGGGTTTCCTTTCTCAGTAAAGAAAGAAGCCACAGTCTTTTGGTAGGCTATTCAATTTTCCAAATAACATCCTTTGGTTATCATGAAGCTTTTTTGTTAAGAATGTAAATTAAAATATGAATAATCCATTTTAAGTGGTTATGATATACAGAAGTATTTTTATAAGGCAAGTGTCTCATGCATCACCTGCATGTTTCTTGTACTTTTTCTTCCAGTAGAGGTAAACATTGACTTTGCTGTTTTAAAAGGTAAAATTGTTAGTTATGTTTGTTGATTGCTAAAGAATTTCTAAGAATAAATGTAGCATCCATGTAACAAAGAAAAATGCTTTAAAAACAGTAAAAACAAAAGTGGTACTAAGGGAAGTCCATATAATATAAGAAGGAAAGAGTCTCTGTTTTGGAATCAAAGGACCAAGGTTGAAATCCTGACCTTCCACTTGCTATCTGAATGATCTTACAGAAATAGATCAACCTTTCTGGACCTCAGGTTCCATATCTGCCAAATGAAAGGACTGAACTCCAGGATCTCATATTTCTAAATCCATGATCCTCATGACCTTGTGAAAGGTAATCCAATGACACACAAGAGGCATTAAATATCATGCGTTCCATTTCTCTGCAGACATTCTCTGAAAGAAGTGAGCACATTCAAAATTGGACATATTAGTACTAATCAGGAGCAAAATTATTACCTGATGACCTGAGACACCCTAATCCAGTGGAGATAGATGAGAATAAATTCTAAAGCACACTAAAAATAGGTAGGAAATCTAGAAAAAACTTTCATAAACCTGAAATTATTAATAGCAATATTTCTTTATAGTTGTAGTGTGCCTATCCTCACAAGACTGAAAAATTTTTTCAGTTGTGGGATTACATCTAATCAGTAAACATTTTAAAGGTCTCTCTCTGTACTTGTAAATAAACTCTAAGAATGTTACAAGGATATATGTTCATGTGCAAATATTTATATGACATATATAAACACGTGCATGAATGTATGTAAAGCAACATAGTTATACACACAAATATCAACATGTATGTGCACATGTATTGGTGTATATACGTGTACATGCATGTGCATGTGTATATGTATATGCATGTGCATGTACATGTGCATGTGTATGTGCATGTGTATATAGTGGGAGATTCCTGATAAGGAAATTCCCTCAACTAAGGCAAATAGGCAGCTAGTATTTATCTTCCTGTCTTAGTGAATTGCCCAAGGTCATTGAAAGATTAAGGCACTTGCCCATGGTGGTTACTAAGCTTTCATGTGTCAGAGATAGAATTTGAGTTCTTGTCTTCCTGACTTCAAGGCCAAGCTTTCAACCAGTCTAACACATTTCCATTTTGTACAAATTATACACACACGTATACACACATATCCATCCATCCATCCATCCATCCATCCATCCATCCATCCAATACAGACACACATAAATGTGGTCTCTTTTTTGTAATTGTTTCTTTTTCATGGTCCAAGTAAGACTACTATTTATCACCATTGTCTCTGAAAGAAGAATTCCTTCTTCTTCTTCTTCTTCTTTTTCTGCTGCTGCTGCTGCTGTTGCTGCTTCTTCTTTGTTTTAAACGATCTGTTGTTGAGTTGATTTGGTGTTTTCCAACTCTCCATGACCCCATTTAATTTTTTTTTTTGTTGGCAGATACTGGAATGGTTTCCATTTCCTTCTCCAACTCATTTTAAAGATGAGGAAACTGAGGCAAACAGGGTTAAGTGACTTACCCAGGGTCACACAGCTAGTAAGTGTATGAGACCAGATTTGAACTCAGGAAAAGGAATCTTCTTGACTCCAGGCACAGCACTCTGGCTAGTGTGCCATCTAAAATGATCTACCAGATACTTAATATTAAACATAAATACAGCCAAATAAATTTCCTTTGTAATTATTTACATTTAAATAAATAAATTCAATGCATAATGTATCACAACAATTTTTCAGTCACTCCTAAGCCTCTATCGGATTTCTTTACCCATTTCTTCATCCTCATGCACTTTTCCTATTACATGGGAACACTCTTTCCACCTTTCTGTGCTTTCAAAAATTCTTTATAGATGCTTTTTGTTTTTTTTTATATTACTGTAAGTTATCAATAACTTCTCCCTCCAAAAGAAAAGTGGATAAACAAAATTGACATGAATTTCCTATGACAAAATATGCCACAATCTGCACGTGGAAAGGAGGACAATATATTTCATACTCAGTTATTTGGAAACTAGGTTAGATGTGCATACATATGAATTTTGATGTCTTTTAGCACTATTTTCATTTTGCAGCAGGTGGATAGAAAGTTGTCCTGGAGGATTTAGGTTAAAGTTCTACGTCTGACAAACTGGTTTGGTGTCCTGGGAAAGTTATTCAATCTCTCGCTGATCTATGCAATATTCCAAAACTATAAGTCACAGAAAAAGTGCTCATTTGTATTGGTAGAAGAAATTTCCTCATCTGAGAGTTCCCTGTACTAAAGAAATATAAGGTGAAGTCCCTATGTCTATCTTTATCCTTATCTGTTTGTAATAATTATAGAAGAGAATTTGCTAAATCTTTTATTAAAATTTAGGTAAATTTATAATAATAAAAATAACACCATCATCAAGAACAATAATAGTAATAATCACAGCTCAAGTGTATATAGTACCTTCTATACACCAGGTCCTGCTCTAAGCACTTTACAAATATTATCTCATTTGATTCACACAACAAGTCTGAGAGGCATTTATTATCCTTGGTTTACAACTGATGAAATTGAGGCAAACAAAAGTTAAGTGACTTGCCCAGGGTCATATAAATGAATAGTAAGTATCTCAGGGAAGATTTGAACTCGTGTTCCAGGCCGTATAGTCCTTGCATCACCTAGCTACCTACCTGACTGCCTAGAGTATTCATATAGCATGACTTACCTTTGAGGAAGTCATGTTAGATCTTAGTAATCACTGGTAAATATTCACAAACATGTTTTCAATAAAATGTAGAATTTCACCAGAAATCAGAATTAAGATCACTGACCTATGGTTTTCAGTACCGCCTCCCACCTTTTTAAAAATCAGGATATTATTTGCCCTGAGTTGGTGTATCAACAATGCAGTATTCACAATGCCTACAGTAACTGTAAGTATGCTGATATGGTTATTAATCACCAAATGTAACAGGATCTCTACATGAGAAATATAGCTAGAACATTTATTCAAATACCAGAAAATTGAGTCCCAAAACCAGAAAGTCAAAGCCAACACAGTAGTTTTGAAGTTGGCACATGTAGTTAATATAGTAAATATCCACATTCTCAAGCCTTCAAAATAGGACAGGCTACCTCAGGCAAAGGTCCTCCTCTCCTCACTCATGCAACTGCTCAGTGTCCAGGCAGCTTGCTCCCAGCAGCTCTGGCCCCCTGCAGTTCCTGTCCCTGGCAGTCCTCAGCAGGAGTTCTTAGCAGAGATTCTGGCTGACTCAAAGAAAAAGAAGTTCGCGCTGCTGTCGTTGCTGCTGCTTCCAGTCACCATGGCATGGACACTAGCTTGACTCTAGCTTTCTCTGGCTCCACCCCTTTCTGCTACATCAGGAAGTTCAAGGGGCATGGGAGATCTTCAAATCCCATTATCCTTACATTTGGACCTACAGAACTTCTCCTGCTTTCGGTGATTTTGCAAAGTTCACTGAGAGTGGCTCAACAATTTGTCCCTGATTTTTAAAATTTTATCTTGCATGGGATTGATCAATACCAAAATGGGGAGTAGCTTCATCTCCTTTAATATCTTTCTATTTGTCCTGAGTAATGTTGTGGAAGAGATTCCTGGGCAGGTTTAGCTTGGTATATATGACCTTTAACATCATTTGATGTTATTTGATGATGTAACTCATTTGATGTGATCCTATGTTCTAACGCCTTTCCTATTCCTATGTTTGTTTGGTGAAGGTAGCCAGGAGCCCAGGTAGGATGTCTGTTTCCTTGTGTGTTTTGAATGTAGCTCTATGGTTGGTAATGTTTGTACTTCAATGCAACACAGGGTACATCAAAGAAGGGACAGGAGAAAAGATGTGATTTCCAGCACATCTTACTCTATGACTGAGTTCAACCCTTTCACCCCTCTAGAGTGTACCCAGTGCACGCATGAATTATTTTTTTTCTAATTTATTTACTTTTAATTTATAACATTCAGTGTCACAAGTTTTTGAGTTGTAAATTTTTCCCCCTTTCTCTCTTCCTCCCTCCCCATGGTGGCATGCAATTCAATATAGGTTCTACATATACCTTCACATGAAACATTAGTCAAGTTGTAAAAAAAAATTATAACCAGTGGAATGAACAATCAGGAAGAAGAAACAAATCAAAATGGAAAAGAGAGAGAATAAGTACTTTGCTTCAGTCTGCATTCAGACTCCGTAAATCTTTCTCTGGATGTGGATAGCCTTTTCCATCATGAATCATTTGAAGTTGTCTTATATCCTTGTGTTGCTGAGAAGAGCCCAGTCTATCAAACTTAGTCATCACAGTTACGATATGTCTGGAATTGTGTATAATGTTACCCTAGTTTTGCTCCCTTCACTCAGCATCATGAATTATTCTTAACCAACTCGTACTGGTTCATAGTGACTCTTGCTTCCTTTTCTAGTGCTGTTTTATAATTAAGTGTGGGATTTTACTAAGTGTTGATGTCAAGCTTGACAGCATAAAATTTGAGGAATCTATCTTCTTCTTTAAAAAAATAAAAACAATATTTGCCAATTTTCAGTACTATATTTTGATCATTCTCTAAGATTTTTCAAAGATCTGTGGCAAGTTACTTATTCCTTCTCTTGCCCACAACATAGCTAAGCCCTGTTAGGTGTTTAGTAATTTTTTGTGAGCTTCAACTAATACTGGATATTAGATTTTCCAATATTTTTAAAGAATGATTCTTATACTTTCCCTGCCTCAATTGTCTGCCCTGGCTAACATATTATGCACATGTCTTTCGAAAATTTGAATTTCAGAATGTTCTTTGTGTAACACATCTGTCTCTATACTCTTTCTCCACTATTTTTCTGAGCTGAGTCACAGTGTCGGTTGTGCTAGAGATCACATCTTTCTTTATGTGAATCTCTATTGTTTCTTCTTCCAAAGTCACAGAGATGACACTATCCTTAGCCTTCATCTTCTTATCTATCAGGAAACCTAAGGTGGAATGGTTATTATATTCTATGGTACTCAGGATTTCCGGTTCACCAGCTAGTTTTTCTTTTCTAGTCAGTTCCTAGATCTAAAATACTCCTAAATCTGTTGTCACCTCTTCCTTTTGAAGGGTGAAATTATCAACTAGATAAGTTAAAAAAAAACTTGACTCAGTAGGTACTCTACTTTCACAATGTGTTTGATGAATTATCACTGACATTTCTGAGGTCACAGGGTCACAGATCTAGTGTCCGAGTGTGTAAAACATGATGAAAACTCAGATAATCCTGCTTTTGAATCTATCACGCCATCTGCTACATCAAAGTATATAGAAAAGCTATTATTATTTATTATTATCACACATGTACATACGCATGTATTTCATACATATATTATTCAATGTAAGAAACTAAAAATTAACAATTATAACCTGAGAAGCGAATTATTACACTTTCTCTATAAAGGAGAATGAAGAAATAGTCAACAACAACAAAACAATCTGATACATATAAGAAACACATTTTAAAATATAGACACATAAGCAGAATAAAAATTAAATGATGGAATAAAGTCTACTTAGCTTCAGGGCTCCCAAAAAGCAAAAATCATAATTATGATTTCAGATAAAACATCAATAAATACTGGTCATGTCAAGAGAGATAAACAAGAAAATGCTATAGATCAGGGGTTATTAACTTTTTTTGGTCATGGATACCTTTGGCTGTCTGGTGAAACTTATGTATGTCTCAGATTATATATATATATAACATTAATTAATAATGTTATCATTAATTAATAATTAATATGTATTAATATATTATTAATAATATTAATATATTATATATAATTAAAGGACACGCTAAATTTCACTTTAGAGGTTAGTAAAAGTAAAGATGTAATCATTTCTCATCCAAGTTCACGGACCCCCCCGCCATCCATATCCCTTCCTGCAGCTCAAGAATTCTTTCTATAGGGAATGAAAAAAAATATTATAAGACATTGTTGGAGAGGGTCCGAATACTAAAGTCCTATGTAGGAAAGATTACAGTCTTCTTTATCTGCTATTTATGTTGTCAAGGGGGTTGTGGTCAAACTGGAGGGGGCACTCAGGGACAGAGCCCTTAGCAATAACCCTAATTCCCAATTCAGCTTTTATTACCTAAGTAAAAAACAAACAAACAAAAAAAACCAAGCAAAACTAACAACATAACAATTGAATTGCTAGTGCCATCCATGGGGGCTAGAAGGGACAACATGATCAGACAGAACTGAAATGCAGCATGAGATGTGATCTAATAGAAAGAAAGTGCACCAAGCAGGTTTGTTAAGGAAATACTCAAATAGTGTATCAGCAATGCAGTATTCACAATGCCTACAGTAACTATAAATATGCTGATATGATTATTAATCACAAAATATAACAGGCTCTCTACATAAGAAATATAGCTAAAGCATTCATTTAAATACCAGAAAACGAAGTCCCAAAACCAGAAAGTCAAAGCCAACACAGTAGTGACGAAGTTGGCACATGTAGTTAAAGTAGTAAACACCCACCTTCTCAAGCCTTCAAACAGGACAGGCTACCTCAGGCAGAGATCCTCCTCTCCTCCCGCACGCAGCTGCTCAGTGTCCAGGCAGCTCCCAGCAGCTCCACCCCGGCAGTGCCCGACCCAGGCAGTCCTCAGCAGGAGTCCTTAGCAGAGATTCTGGCCAGCTCAAAGATAAAGGAGTTTGCAGCTGCTGCTGCTGCAGCGCTGCCTCTGTCTACGCTTCCAGTCAGCCCCTCATGAAGACTAGCTTGGTTCCTGTGTTCTCTTGCTCCACACCTTCCTGCTATGTCGGCAAGTTCAAGGGGCATGGAAGATCTTCAAATCCCAGTATCACGAGGTTTGTTTTTTTGGGAATGCCCAAGCCTTGTTGCTTTGTGATTGGGCAGTGGGTCAAGAGGGCTATGACATTCTCCGAGCCAGGAGAAGGCTATATACGCCCTGATGTGTGGTTTTGGTTTGGGGCTCACTTTGAGAAGAGTTGTGTGATTTGGCCAGATGAGACTCTGGGCAGCCGCTGAGCCCCCCGGCTTGAAAAACCCAGATGTTGGTGCTTCCCTCTCTGGTAACTGACTAGGTATGGATGTAATGGTCAGAAAGCTGGAAGCCCGTCTGCTGATCTGTTTTTGTGTTTGTTTGTAACTTGTGTTTTGTATTCTGTTTGTATTCTCTGACGTTCAGGGTGCTGACTTTTCCCTCTGAACTAGGTAAATGACATATGTTTGATTAAAGTGAGACTGCTAACCCATTTTGAGTTGCTTTCCTTTAGAAAAGCAGATCTAAGAACCCGTGCTAGCAGCCACGGTATGCTAGGGTGCTTGCTGATACAAATAGTAAAGGCTCAGGGAGCTTAGACATGTGCAGGTCAGTTCATTGGTGTACTGGATGTGGTTAGTTGCCCAATGAGAGGAAATTGGGGTGAGTTTTTAAAAGTTTCTTAGCTAGTTCAAGCACAGTGAGGCATTGGGGGCAGAGGACAGGGGACAACAATCAGGGGCCAAAGGACATCAAAACTCTGATATGAATCAAGATTCAGACCAAGTGCTGACTCAATTTGGGGAGAAATCAACAGCTAAGTGATATTCCAACTTGGGGTGAAACATTTTGTTAAGTTTCCCATGGTTTCTTCATTTAGGAGGTTGGAGAGACTACCATATTTCTTAAAAATAGTAATATTAAATATATATGCAACAAATTACAAAGAAAATCAATTCTTAAATGAAAAGTTAGGTGAATTGTAAAAGGCTTTGGTAGTAACACAATAATAATAGATTTTAATATTCCTATATGAGATCTGGATAAATTCCACAGAAAGATAAAATACACGAATATATGGAGCTGAATAAATTATTGCGTAAAGTGGATTTGACTAACCGAGGACATTTCTTTACCCTATGAAAATTTTAAAAAGTACTTGGAAACAGTGGCAGCCAAATGTCACTGCTTTTTATTAAAATGCTCACTGTAATTATTTACTTGGGAATAGTCTAGTCATTCTCCCATTTACTCAGGAGCTACATACTTTATTTTCTAGGATGCTACTGCATCATCTGTTAGCGATTGACTATGTTTTGATAATGTACCAATATAATAACAGGATATAGCTAAGTGGCACAGGGGTAGAGCAGCTTGCTCAGAAGTCAGGAGTACCTGAAGTCAAATATGGCCTGAAATACGTCTTAGCTGTGTGACCCTGGGCAAGTCATTTACCCCTGTTTGCCTCAGTTCCTCTTCTGTAAAATGAACTCGAGAAGAAAATGACAAACCACTCCAGTATCTTTGCCTAGAAAACTCCAAATGGAGTAATGAAGAGTAGGTCACAACTGAAATGACTCAGCAACAAAAAGAAGACACTTTAAGATTATAAATTGTGAAGTGCTGAGCTAAGTTTATAGAAGGAGTTGGCTCATATATTTGCTGTACCAATGAAATAAAAGGTATAGTTTTTAAAACCAAAAAAGAGTTAGTATAGATGTTAAAATTGTGACACCATACCATTTCTCCTTACCTTACTACTATCCTTGGGCAAGACTTTAACAATTCAGGTTGTTCCGTTCTAAGCACAATGAGAAAGAAATACAAAATCCTAAGCATAATTTTGATGTCTGGGACAAGCCAGAAAAGCACTATCAACAAATTTTGTAATTTATGATGTGAAAATAATGTGAGGATTAATTAAGATAGGTCTGGTGGAAAGGGAAGGGGAATCAATTATAATTGTGGGTCTGAGATGGATTTTTAAAAAAAAATATTTGGCAGTTTTCTGTTTTAAATGGTTTTTTCTTGCTAGTTTGTTTAAGACATTTGTCATGTCTGACTCTTTGTGACCCCATTTGGGGTTTTCTTGAGAAAGATACTGAAGTTGTTTGCCATTTTCTTCTTCAGCTCATTTTGATAACTAGATATTAAATTGAGTTGTTAAGTTTTGTACCCTCTAAATATCTGTGCCCTGGAGTGAAAGCCTGATTTCTCTAACAGGCTTCTATTTCCTATTCGGTATAAACATTAACTTCATATTGAAGCCTGACTCTATACCAGCCAATTATTACTTCTGTATCCATTGGTTGAGAGATGTAAGATTTAGCAAAATGGATGGGACTTCATTTTCTTTACTTTGGTATGTAGGCAAAATTATTTTTCTCAAAGGCAATGCAATGATGGAATAACTTACTTAGCCTTCATCTCCATTCATCTCTTTAGTTGTATATATGAAGATTCATTTAGAACTATGTGATTAAACTGAATAATGAATTCAATCTTGCGGTGGTAGCCTGACAAATGGGAAACATACATTCATTTCAAGTCAGTGCAATAACTTTATTTAAGTGTGCAATTACTCTGGCAGTAACTGAGAATACAAAGATTAAATGGAGTTTAAATATGAAATGTACCTTAGAGATGATCAAGACCAACCCCATCATTTTACAGATGATGAAACTAAGACCTAGCGAGGTTAAATGAGTTGTCTATTGCCACACAGGTATAAAATGAAGGAGCAGGGATATGAACTGAAATTTTCTGACTCCAAATTTAGTACTCTTTCTACTTGCTGGAACTGACTAAATGACCCAGTTGCTTCCCTCCAAGAGCTTATAATCCTTTAAGGCAGTGCTTGCCAGTCTGTGGACTATGAAGCTGGGGAGATGGAAGAATTGAGTTATTATGAGGGGGTCATGAATTCATAATTTTATCAAACATTGTCATTTTGCTTTATATTCAACAAAATATACATTATTATTTGGTACAATGAATAGGCAAAATACCTTCTCTGGATGGGATTTAATTTTATTCTATAGACACATTTATTAATATATTTAAAATTTATGTAGATATAGTTGTGATTGATAAAATTAAAAACCTTATGAAAATGTTATTGAATTCATTTTAGCTTTTTGTTGTAATAAATTTTCTCAATCAATAGATATCAGTTCAGCAAGTTCTATTAGATAGGTGTCTGTGATTTTTTGAAATATTAAAAAGGAGTCTTCACAGATAAAAAGGTTGGGGAATCATTTGCATATGACAGTTGTACAAATCAGGGTGATACAAGGTAGAATGTGATGGGGGGAGATGTGTAAAGAAAAAGATGGAGAAAAAGTAATTCTAGGATAATTAGAAGATGGGAAATTCACTTTCAGTTGAGGGTTCAAAGAAAGGTTCTTAATGAATGTGATACTTGAGCCAAGGAAGAGAAGGATTTCAACAGAGGATGAGGAGGAAATATGTTTCAGGCATGAAGCACAGCCTGGACAGATGTGTGGAGTTAAGAGATAGTAGAATAAGACCAACAGTTATAGCCTTGCTTGACTGGAATGTAAAGTATGTGGAGAGAAATTTAAAATAAAATGGAAAAGTTAATTTGGAGCTAGGTTGTGGGGGTCTTAAATGTCAGGCTGATGAGTTTGTGTTTTATCCTGTTCATCCCTCAGTTTTGAAGCAGACCAGTGACATCACATGGTCATGACTTGTGTATGAATTGGATTAAAATTAGGTACTTGAGCAAAGTCATCAGCCTCATTCTCTCTCCCAGAATCATCAAAGTCTAGTGGTAAGACAAAAGTCAAGACAACTGGTCCTAGCTTGGGATGCTGTGGATGAACTTGGCTTCTTTGCTACCTCTGAAGCTCTAAGTGCCCCACAGCGCCTCCTTCAGCACCTTCCTGGACCGTGAAACAAATTGTTCTCATCTACCCATTCTGCTGGGGGAAATCTGTTCTTTGGAGGGCAATTGGGGTTAAGTGACTTGCCCAAAGTCACACGGCTAGTAAGTGTGTCAAGTGTCTGATGCTGGATTTGAGCTCAGGTCCTCCTGACTCCAGGGCCGGTGCTCTATTCACTGCACCACCTAGCCACCCCAGGTGGAAGTCTTTATATGCTTAGGGTAGATGTTCCCCTAATTCACTGATGGGTTTGAGGCCTGTCAACCCACCCTTTAACCTGAACCTGGTTTAGCTTGTCTGTTGAGACTGTTCACTTGGGTGTGGCTGCTGTGCATGTTACAGCTTTTTAGAGTCACAGGTGAGACACTGAGAGCAATGGAAGATTTTATAGAAAAATAGTAACATGGTTCTGAGAATGGCTAAGGAAGCTTGTTAAGGTTAACAGGAAAAACATATATTGGCCCTGTATCTAGTTGGATGAACTTGGCATCAGAGAGACCTGAGTTTGAATCCTGCTTTACACAATTATTAGCTGTATAATCTTGGGCAAGTCCCTCAGTTATCTCATTTGTAAAATGAACATAATTACAACACCTGCCTTATAGATTTGTGAGGATCAAATGAGATAACATATGAAAATGACTTTGTAAACCCCTGCTACTTATTATCATTATCAGTAGCACCTGCCTTACAGATTTGTGAGGATCAAATGAGATAAAATATGAAAATGACTTTGTAAACCCCTGCTACTTATTATCATTATCAGTATATGAAGTTGGTCATGTTCATACATTTTTAAAAAAATCCACTGTATTTGGATCTACTCCTCACAAGCAGTTATCTTGTTCTGCCTTGTTTCTCTAACCTGCCAGAAATGACGGGTATTGCCTTTCTACCTAAAGAACTCTCCTTCTGACTACACGGTTTCAAGAGAAGGGAAGAAGGGAGGGAGAAGAAAAGCAAAGAGTCAGTAAGAGAATAGAATCTCTAACAATCACCCCAGGGACCCTCAAGCTAACCACATAGGGAATAATTCTGATTAAGACCAATTCTGGGTTCTGGTCTTCCTCTGGGGATTTGGGCTTGCTTATGCTGGCCTTGTAGAAACCATTATCCTCCCATACTCTGCTTTCCTTATATGCCATAATTGGCTGAAAAGTCACCTCCTTATCTGTTCAGGTTTCTGTTTTTAGGCACATGGGGCAGATGAATGAAGAGCCATTTCCACTGGAGGACCAGAAACTCAAGTGCCATTAGGAGACCCCACCTCTTACCTCTTCTTAGAGAAAAAAATATTAGCAAACAAAATGCTCTCCAGTTTTATTGCTGCCCAGAGACTATTTGGGTTGCATCCCACCTGGATCATCTTGCTCACCATTTCCAAACTGCAGTTTAAACTACTTCTTGTCATAAAGGTAATTGTATTTAAAATGTATATAGGGAGCTCATGTTCTTGTTAGCCCTGGGTTTCTTATTTCCCATCCATGTGTTCAGTGAGCATGTTTACCCAGCAGCCGCCTGAGGTTTACCTCACTAGTAGACTTCTAAAAGGAAGTACACAGAGATGTTATCCTTGTTCTTTGAGAAGGAGAGGTGTATGAAACGCATGGGGGTTGTTTCCATATTGGTCAGCAAGTGACAGGATGATGAGGAGGCTACACCATACACGATGGTATTCTACAATCTTCTTATTTCTTTGGTAATGCATATATAATGCACCAGTGGTAATCTGATTACTTCCCTGCCATGAGATGGAGGACTAGAGCCACTGAGATCGTTTTCCTAGGTGTTGAAAAGGTACTGCATGCTCTTACACCAGATGATCAGAATTGCAAGAGCAATCTAAACCCCACGGGGAATGTAGCCAGGCATTGTAACCAGGCTCAGTATTCTTTCAACACTGTCTGTGCTTTTTGATGTCATATAAAAGGTCTGCAAGAAAAAAGAAAAAAAAATATTGCATGGGGGCAGCTAGGTGGTGCAGTGAATAGAGCGCCAGCCCTGGAGACAGGAGGACCTGAGTTCTAATCCAGCCTCAGACTTAACACAAAAACTAGCCGTGTATCCTTGGGCAAGTCACTTAACCCCAATTGCCCTCCAAAAAAAAAAAAGAAAGAAAAAGGAATAATTAAAAAAATATTGCATGTGAGATTGTGAGCCTTTATTATGTGCAGCTTGTGTTTTTTCAAAGTTTGCATTAAATTTAACAATGTCATAACATTTCCCTGTTTGTGCTTCCTTCTAAACTTCTTGTTTTATTCTTTACATTTTAAAATGTTTTATTAATAATGTTTTCTTCTTTTGCATGTATCTCATTACTCTATAACTATCTTCTTTCCCTCCTCCTTCATATAAGTCCTCTCTTCTGTTAAGTTTTGTCAAGGGGAAAAAAATCAACAAATTTGTCATTTCTGAAAAGATATTTCTCATTCTAGCGACCTTTCTACCACTTCATAGGAAAATAGGATCATAGAGCAAGTGCTAAAAGGGAACTTGGAAAACAATAGGTCCACTCCCATCAAATTACACAGGAGGAAACTGAAGCACAAAAGTTAAGTGACTTAAATGTCTGAGGTGGGATTTGAACCCAGATTTTCCTAACTCCAAAGTCCAATGTAGGAGGCACGTATCATTATTTGTCTTCTGACGTCAAGATTGGTCACTAAGCTGATCAGAGTTTTGAATTCTTTTAAAGTTATTTTTCATTAAATTATTGTGTTCATTGTGGAAATTCTCCTTCTATTAATAATTAATAACAAATTAATAATAGCTTTCCAATATCAGAGAAAAGCATGAACATCTAATTATATGATATGTGGATATATCATTATATACATGCATGTATGTTTCTTTTTGAGTAATCAAGTTTGACCAATGAGATGAGCGATTCCAGACAGTTAGAGGCCTCAAAAACTGTTTGATCCTACAGCTTTGAGGCCCTGGGTGACCTGATGCTTTATTATTAAAATAAGAAGTCATATTGCTCAGCATAGAAAATGTTCAATTGATTGGTTTATGTTCTATTACTTATGTTTTTTCATTTTGCCATAGCTAGGGAAAACTTTGTAGACTGGCCAGTGTTGCCCTAAGAAGTCCAAACACCACTGTGAATTATAGAATCAGTGAACAGGAGATAATAGATCGCTTCTGATCACCTAATCTAACAAACCCCAAACCATAACATGTCAGAAATATTATTTACCATATTCCAGTACACTATTTGCATAGACAGCTTGGCTGCATCCAAAAAGGGTTGAATAACACTTAATTTATCACGTAGTCCCATTTTGCTCAGTTGGTGACAGAGAGCAAGTCCACAACAGATGAGTAAGACACTATCTCATCTGACTTGAATGCCCATATTATCACAGAGTTGTCCAAATAGAAGTGGTCCCTTACGGCAAACAAATTTCATTCCAACTTGACATATCACAGTTCTGCTAATGGTGTCAGATTATTAGGACTATAAATACATGAGAGAAAACTTAACGCTATTCTGTAAATTGTTTTTCAATCTGCTTTGTTGTCAAGATGTGTACCCCGTGCTGTACCTAAGGGCAGTGTGGCTAGGAACAAGAACACGGAATTTGATCTGAGAGTACCTGGTTTTAGTACTATCTTTGCTACTTATGTGGGACTTTACATAACATGTAAACACATTTAACAAGGGAGACAAAAATTTTAAAAATTCACTAACAATTTCTTAGGAGAATATCTATTGATATAATTAGCTTTGTGTGGTCTTTCATTTATCCAGTGATTCCAGGACTGATGGACCACATTTAAATTGTGAAGCCTTTGAAGCAAGAACCAGAAGATGAACATTTTTGCTGCTAGTACACTCAATGATCTTTAATTTTGTGTTAGTTCGTTGAATATGGCTGATGTAAGAGTCTGGTATATGTTACCCGTCATATTACTTTGCCCTGTTTCTATTGTGCTCATCAGCCCTGTGGTTCCAGTGGATTTGTTCAAACAGCTCACCTTCACCTAGCTCTATTTCCTCCTCTTAGCAACACAAGTTGCTGACGTCAGCAGACTTATTTTGGGAAACTGTGCTGTGCTTGGGATCAGAGCACTTTGGCACCCCAAGGACTTTAAGCAAAACTTTTAAAATTTATACATTAATTGACTAGTGAAGAATTTACTCAGAGAAAACAATGGCTTTGTATACCAGTTTAAAAATGCATTGTAAATGCACTTCGTCTAGGCAACTATACAATGGTATTTGCCATAAAATTTCATAGTAGTGGGAAAAAAGTTGAAATTATGTTTTATTTTTTTAAATTTCAGTTAAAGAAAATTAAACTAGCTTTGCCCAGGCAAGCCTTGAGCCACACCCACCCTGGGAATCAAGTAGCACTCTTTCTTGTACACAGCAAATGTATCTCCTTATGCTCTTCAAACACCTGAAGATTTCTATAGTACAGTTTACAGGGGACTGGGTGGTGGTGGTGAGGACTTGGGTTGCCCACAGATTCATTAACAATTGTTTCATTTCACTCTGGGGTTTTTTTAGCTTCTTAGGGCAAGATATTTTCAAGACAAATATGTCATTCAGTTTCTTTGGAACTGATGGCTTCCAGTGCTCAGAAAACAAGTCACAGAATGTGTTTTAAGTCAGATGGTAGCTGCACACACCTATAATTCTTAATACCTGGGAGCCTGAGGTTACTGGATTGCTTCAGTGTTAGAGTTCTGAGCTGTGGTCAGATGTAGTGCCTACCCTGTCTGGCACTCATATGGGGAGACCCTGGGAGTGGGTGACTTTAACTGAGCCACGTTATAATGCCTCATCATTCTCTGGTCATACATTGAAATTATTATCACCTTCATATAGTTTTCATATTTTTATTTATGTAGTTCACATAGAAATAGGTTTTTTTGGTAGGTTGCTATCTTGCTATTCTTTTATATTTAACGTTCTGTGAACTATTATGCAGGTGGGTAAAATAACAGATTTTTATAATTGGCAAAGAACATTTAAATGTAAGCTTATTTTCTGTAAGATCGCTCAGTATCTTTGTGGAATTTCCAGAAGCAGACAAAATAGCAGGAATGACCTATACCTCACCCACTCAGTTGCCATATGGTTTCTTTTGAGAGGTCTCTATATTTTGAAAGCCTTTTGTTCTAAGTAGTTTGGAGATCATGAATATTTGATGCAGTGGTATCTATAGGAATATTCTTAATTTTTTATTGATCACTGTTATGTTTTAATAAGTTATATGGTATAGTTCTGTCTATAATAATGCCTCATTTCAGTACAATTTATTTGTAGAATTCTCAAGGACATTTAAGGATTTATACTGGAGGGTGTGCATTTCTTGTTAGTTTATTAAATATTTCAACCTTCTCATGTACAATTCTGACTGAATATTTCTAGGCATCTGCAAGATGTTAAGTTCAAAACTATACTTTTGCCGTTTCTATCACTTCATTGTATAATATGCATTGATCAGCACATTCAGGCTCCTTAATGACAACTTTTCTGTAAATTCTTGTGGTGTAGAATTGATCCTGAATTTCTATCATTAGTTCTTTCATTTCTATAGTCAAGTTGGAACGATAACCACTTTTTGATGTTTTTTCATTGCTTTCATCAACCATATTATTGATTGAATTTATCTTGAGGCTGCCTGTGGACTGTCTTTTTATTCTACTCTTGGATTTTAACCAGAATGTGATAAATTACATTCAGTTACATTTGATAAATCCAGTGGTCTATGACCGTTGTTAACCTTTAGCTTTGTTTTATGATAACAGATATATTCTGAAAATATTCCTGAAAAATTTAAACCTGTCTGTCATGTTCTCTGATCCTTTTTCTCCATTTTGATGATGAAGTATAGCATTCATCTTTCTACAACTTCCTCCAGTGGTAAGCCCTGTGTTTTGTTAACATTGTATAGAATTTTGGGGGGAGCAAAGGGGAATCTTTTTAGACTCATTGTCATCCAGTTTATTGTATCCAAAGTGTGTGTCGTTGACCAGTATTGCTCAAAATCTGTTCTGGCTCTTAAGCCTAGACTTGAGAGTGCTAGTCAGTCTCTTAACATACTCAGCCTTCGTTTTCTTCTTGATTGCTTTAGGCTCATTGTCTTGCCCAAGGGAAATAAAGGTTTTTGTGAGCATTAGATGTCTTTGTTGATTCAATTTGACTTCCAGATTCAAGCTTGAAGTATTCATTCTTTATTCTTTCTAGTTGCACATTAAGGATTTTAAATGTATCTAGTCCAAATGATCTTTTGATATTGTTGGACAATATTATAACATGATGAAGTAACTGCTTAGTGGTTTTTTAATGGAGCCATGAAATGATGTTCTCAATCAAGTGATTAATGCAATATTTTCATAGAACTCCCACTTTGGCTTGAAAGCTGTACTCAGTTCTATTTAACTGTGATGATAATCGATTTAGTTTTAGTCAAAACCTTAGAAGTTATTGTGTCAGAAGCGTGTTTTAAAAATGATTTTTTTATGTGGGTATCCAAAAAGAAACATTTTGTAAGTGCGTATTGTGTGCCAGGCACTGCGCTAAGTGCTGGGGATACAAAAGGAGGCAGAAGACAGTCACTGGTTTTGAGGAGCTTAGGATATAAATGGGAGAGACCACCTATGAACCAATATTCACAGCACATGCTAAGTAAAGAATGAATAGGAAATAATTAATGGAAGGCAGTGGCATTGAGAGGTGGTATACTGGAAGTACTCATTTGTTATCATTTCTTCTTTTTGTTCCAATTTATTTTGCCTTCTTTTGGTGCCAAAAATAAATGATGGGATTTTATTTGGGACTTATAGAAGGCAGAGGAGTTAGTAGGCAGAGTTGAGGAAGGAGAGCATTCCAAGCATGGGGGCAGCCAGATAAAATGTCCAGAACTGAGAGATGGAGTATCCACTGGGGAGTAAGGTATAAGAAGACTGGAAAAGTGGGAGGGGGCTAGGTTATGAAGGACTTTGAATGCCAAATAAAACATTTTACTTTTGTTCCTGGAGGCAATAGGAAGACACTGACTGGAGTTTATTGAGTGAAGACACATGATAAGATTTGCCTTTTAGGAACATCATTTTAGTGGCTGAATGGAGGATAGATTGGAGTGGAGAGAGATTTGAGGCAGGCAGACCCCCAGCAGACTGTTGTAATAATCCAGGTGTGAGGTGATGAGAGTTTACACTAGAGTAGTGGCAGAATCAAAGGAGAGAAGAGGAAGTATTTGAGAGATGTTGCAAAAGTGAAATTGAAAGGCCATGGTAACAGCTTGAGTAGAGAGGGTGAGAGATAGTGAGGAATTCAGGATAACTTCTAGGTCTGAGGGACTAGGAGGATGGTGTTGCCCTTTCTAGTAACAGGGAAAGTAGAAGACCATTTCAAGTTTGATGTTTCTGGATATCCAGGTCAAGATGTCTGAAAGATGGTTGAAGATACGAGATTGGAAATCAGCAGAGAGAATGGGGCAGGAAAGGTAGATTTGAGAATCATTAGCATAGAGATGATAGTTAAATCCATGGGAACTGATGAGACCATCAAATTAGGGAGTATGGAGGGAGGTGAGAAGAGGGTCCTGGACAGAAGCGTAAGAGAAACCTATGGTTATTAGAGGGTATGATCTGGAGGATGATTCAACAAAACAGACAGAGAAGAGGTCAGAGGAAAACCATGAGGGAGTGGTGCCCCAAGAACCTAGAGAGGAGAATATCAAGGAGGAAAAAGGAATCCATCAAGTCAAAGGCTACAGAGAGGTTAAGGAGAATGAAGTTTGAGAAAAGGCCATAGGATTTGGCAACTAATCCAACATTCTTACGATTTTGGTTCCATGACTATCCATGGAATTTAGTAAAGTATTTTGTGATGATCAAATTTGATGATATTGATAATAATAATAATAACTAACATTTATATAACATCCTACCATATTCACCAGGAACTGTGCTAAGTGCTTTACAATGTTGTCATTTGATCCTCACAAACACCCTGGGAGGTAAGTGCTATTATTATACCCATTTTACAGATGAGGAAACTAAGACAAAGAGAAATGAAATGACTTGTTCAGGGTCATGCAGCTAATAAATGTCTGAAGGCAGATTGAACTCAAGTCTTCCTGACTTACGCCTAGGATTCCTATCAACCAACTTGTAGATAAGTCACTTTACTGCTGGGACTTTTGGGCACACCCTTTTTGGCTTCCCAGCAAAAATAGCATGTTCTCATAAGCTTCTAAAGGTGTTGGTTTTTTTTTTCAAAATGATGCAAGCAAGGAATGCTTTCAACAAAGTATATAAACACATAATTGACCCATCCTTGTTGAAAGTCATTGGAGCTCTGATCTTTTGGTAATAAATATATGATGCCCTCTGTTAAAATGGGATTAGGCTTGTATATGAGAGGAAGCTGATAAGTGCTTTTCTAGTCATGCACCATTATAAACATTTGAGTAAATAATTGAATATCTTATTGTTTTGCCACAGTTCTGCAAAGAAGCTAGAGTTTCAGTAACTTCCTTTGACATAAGGAATATTTTGTCATTTGCTTTATTACTGGTGTTTAAGGTCTCCATTTCTGGTTCGATCCAACTTGCTTTTTGCTTGTCTCTGAAATGGATGTGTTTCATTTAACTAATAAAACTTTTTGAAGTTCTATTCTGAGCAAGCTCATTTCTTTTACAAAACCATTCAAGTCATCAGTGTTTTTTTTTTGTTTTCCATTTCGTTGTTAGGTAGCACTTTTGACACCTGTGTTAATTGTAGTTTTTCAATGTCTTCAGCTTTTCCTGCAGCAGATTTAAGTCAGCAACTCATCAATTTTTGCTCTTATTTCTTTTAGTCTAGGGCAGTGGTTCTCAACCTGTGGGTTATGTTCAGTTTGTAACAATGAAAATACATCCTGCAGATCAGATATTTACATTGCAATTCATAACAGTAGCAAAATTACAGTTATGAAGTAGCAACAAAAATAATTTTATGGTTGGGGTCACCACAACTTGAGGAACTGTATTAAAGGGTCACGGCATTAGGAAGGTTGAGAACCACTGCTCTAGGGTTTAGAATGAAGTCATTTCTTATAATTTCCCAAGGAGTGGTCAGGAATATGTCGTGGTTTAATTCATTGAATTTGTCTACCTTGTGCCTAGTTAGCCCAGAGCCTGGCACATGCACAGAACTCACATGTTTATCCATCGTGTAATAGAGTTGAGAATATCATTGAGAAAAGCAACGGAATATGAAATCCCTGTCTATAGCTGGGGGTTCTGTTTCTTGTTTTGTTAGGGTGTTTTGGTGTATAATGACAGCATTTATTCTGTCATTCTGTTTCATGTCTGCCCCTGTTAGTGGTCAACAGCATCACTACTAAGGCATTTCCAGCAGGTATTATATTGGAAGTACTCATATGTTATAATTCCTTCTTTTTGTTCCAATTTATTTTGCCCTCTTTTGGTGCCAAAAATAAAGTAATACTCCTTGCTCCACTATCCTCCATGTCAAACTGGTTATTATATTTTTTTGGATGGGGGAAGGCAAGGTATTTGGGGTTAAGTGACTTGCCCAAGGTCACACAGCTAGTTTCAAGTGTCTGAGGCCAGATTTGAACTCAGCTCCTCCTGACTCCAGGGCCAGTGCTCTATTCACTGTGCCACCTACCTGCCCCCCCAAACTGGTCATTATGACAGTTTTCAGTAGGGCCAGTTTTCAGTGTTATTATACTATATATATTTCTTTTTCTTTTTTCTTTTTTCTTTTTCTTTTTGGAGGAGGGAAGGGAGGGCAATTGGGGTTAAATGACTTGCCCAAAGTCACACAGCTGGTTAAGTATAAAGCATTTGAAGATTTGAACTCAGGTCCTCCTGACTTCAGGGCTGATGCTCTATTCACTGTGCCACTTAGCTGCCCCATTCGATCTTTTTCAGCCCCAATTTTCTCATCTGTAAAATGGATGTAGTAATATTTCTACCTAACAAAGTTGTTGTGATGATCAAATGAAATTACATAGAAAGTGTGCTTTGTAAACCTTAAAGGTCTATATAAATCCTAGCTATTATTACTTCCTTCTAATGTTTTAGATGGAATTCAGATAGAAATTAAAGTAAGACAAGTTGCTATCCTGTTATTATTCTTTTATTATGACATACTGTAGATTTTGCAAGGTGGGTAAAATAATGTTTTTGTTATTGAATAAAAGTATGAGAATTTTAATTTTTTCTCCTACATTTATATTTTTAAAACATTTTCATCTTTCAAGGATTTTTTTCTTTACAAATAATGCTGCTATTAATATTTTTGCATCTTACTCTCATTCAGGTGATGATTTTGCAGTGTTAGAATAAGTTCAGAATATGATTTTTTCTCAAAATTTTAAATTATATTCTAAATTAAAACAAACATTATGATGACAAACCAGATGCAATATCTGGATGTATACAAGGTGTCCCAAAAGTCTTAGTGCAGCTGCAGCTGATTAGATCTTATTAAGCTTAAATTTCAGTATGTCTTTTCGGACACTGTTTATATTCAGTAAGCTCCCATCTCATACCACCAATTGCTCATTCAACATTTCAAACTGGGTGTTTTGTAGGCATATTGAACTCAGCATATTCAAAACGAAAATTCATCTTTCATCCCCAAATACATCCCACTTTGGAGCTGTACTATTTTTGTCAAAGGTATCAATGTTTTCCCAGTTACTTATGTTCATAACCTTAGAGTAATCTATGACTCCACATTCTCCCTCATCTTCCATTTAATCATTTGGTAAGTCTCATTAATACTACTCCCATGGCATCTTTTGCATCCTTCTCCCAACTCACATAGCCACCACACTAGAGCAGGCACTCACCATCTCTGTCCTAGGAATTACCTTCCTAATTGGTCTTTGTACTTCAAGTTTCTCCCCTGTCTATTCTGTCCTCCAGACCACTACCAAATAAATATTTCTAATAAGTCTTGACTATGTTAAATAAACTTCAGTGGCCTCTGATTTCATCTAAGATCAAGCATGAACTCCTGTTTGACGTTTGAAGAACTTCACAATCTGGTGTAGATTACAATCTACCTTTCCAATCAAACTATCCTTTTTACGGTTTCATAGTAGAAGATCTCCATGCCTTTACTATCTCCAACGCATGCCTTTTCACCTCTGAGTCTTCAAATTGATTTCTTTGGAGTTCAGCTAAAATGCCACCTTCTACAGAAAACCTTCCATTATTCCCTCACCTGCTACACAACATGATCTTGTATATATTGTTATCCCCTTGAGTTAAGTATTATTTAATTCTTTGTCTTTTTCCCCCAACACCTAACACAGTGCTTGGCATGGAGGAGTTTTTTTTAAAGTGTTTGTAGATTTATTGCCTAAAGTAAAACAAAGTAGTATAACATTTAGGTTTGGCGGTGATTAGAGCCACTGGCTTAGATATCATAATATCTAGAAGAAATTAGAGTTTCTTTCATTTTGAGTCAGGGTAAATATAGCACAGTAAATGACTCACTTTGTGTCATGGTGTGCTGTTTCTCTAATTTTAATTAGAAGAGGAAAATAATAATGACCTGTGGTTATTATATGTTGAGCTTCTGTGAAACCAGACCACTTTTCTTGTCACTGTTAGAATAACTCAAATTCATGTGTTTTGTGAAATTTCAGATCTTCTGTCCAAAATGGCTCAGGATACAATGAGCAAAGCAAAACTATCCAGGCTCTTCTTAAGTCTTTTACAAATGGACTCCAACATCAAAGAGAAGTGCCAACATACTGGAGACCTGGGCTAATATCCAACTAGGGCAGTGGTTCTCAACCTGTGGGTTATGTTCAATTTGTAACAATGTATCCTGCATACCAGATATTTACATTATGATTCATAACAGTAGCAACATTACAGTTATGAAGTCGCAACTAAAATAATTTTTTGGTTGGGGGTCACCACAACATGAGGAACGTTATTAAAGGGTCGTGGCATTAGGAAGGTTGAGAACCACTGAACTAGGGGGTAAGTATTGAACTCAATGCTATTGACTACAGAATTGCTTTCTTAGTATTAAAGTGATACTGATGTTTCCCCTAGGGAAGGAAATGCAATAGACATATTGTTAACAGGTTCACATGGATCTAGACAGATTTATATGAACACACACAAACTACATGGGCAGCATAGCACACGTACTTCCCTTAAACATATTTAGACAGTGTTGGGAGGGATCTTAAGGCTATGTAGTCCAATGTCCCACTTTTTAAATATTAGAATGATACTCTGATGTCTGTCCCTAGGGAACAGGATTTAACAGACATAGTGTTATATGCTTGCTTTCATTCTAGACAGACTGATGTGGACACACATAACCTAACTAGGCAGTAGAATACACTTACCCACTCTTACACATATATTAAGACTCTTAGTGTTGGGGGCAGTGGACCACGAAGCCTTCTAGTCCAAACAACTACTTTATTAATATTAAAGTGACACTGATATTTACCTCCAAGGGAATGGGAAGCATCATAGGGTAATATGTTTGCCTTTAGATTTTGAGAGGTGGGTGGGACCTTAGAAATATCTGGCCCAGCTTCCCACTCTATATGTGTATCTTTTGCTGGATGATTGAAAGCTGTTGCTTGAACAAACAGGTAACTCGCTACTCTATAATGGACATTCTCATTGAGGATATGCATATGCTTGTGTTGAGAGGCAGCTTGTCATAGGTGATACAGCACTGGTCTTAGAGTCAGGAAGGTTTGGATTGAAATCTGGCCTCTGATATTTAACCTATTGGACCCTAGGTTAGTCACAACATCTAGTTGCCTCAGAAAACTTCCTTAGCTTAAGTCAGAAATGATGGGATCAGACTCCACTGAGAGTTAATAGGATCATAGATTTGGAGTTCAAATGGTCCTTAGAGGCCTTCTCATCCAATCCTCTCATTTCATAGATGTGGAAATCTACTCAGAGAGGGTAGATGACTTGTTCGGGTCCCATGGTGTGCAAGGATCAAAAGCCGGATTTGAACTGAATCAATCTTGACTTCAAGTCCAACGCAGTGCTGCCACTCTTATTGGATAGGCAGTTCCTAAACCAGAAGTTACCCACATTGATGAAAACACAGA
Source organism: Pseudochirops cupreus (assembly GCA_028627135.1). Taxonomy (NCBI): domain Eukaryota; kingdom Metazoa; phylum Chordata; class Mammalia; order Diprotodontia; family Pseudocheiridae; genus Pseudochirops; species Pseudochirops cupreus. The sequence goes on along the minus strand of CM053580.1, from coordinate 197,397,835 downwards.
TTCCTTGAGTATTAGTACATGTTTAGACTGCCCTTAGAAGTCTAGACTTACAAAATAGTCCTCTAATTAAAGTGTGTATTTAATATATTCAATAGTTAATCTTAATTTGGATGTGGAGTGGTGGTACAATGGGAAGGTATTTGTTGATCTCAAAGGAATTTAAAACCTATTAGCAACACATAGCTATCATGCTGTGTCTCCTCCAGTGGAGGCAGGATCTGATGAGGTGAAACAAGACTGAAGCTGCTTGGGGCAGGCATTATTTCCATCTGTCATATGGCACAGACAGAGAGGCTGGATTGTTTGAAACTAAACCGGAAGAGAAATGGAAATAGGCAATTATGTTCAGAATTGGGGTGGGGAAGGAGCAGTAGAGAGCTTGGAGCTACCAGCTCTGGTTGATTAAAACACAACAAACATGACAACTATGGCTTGGAGTCTAGACCAGGCCCTTTGTTCCACTCTCATATGTCAGTTCACTATTCAAAAAATTATGGTGACTTTCTCTCTAGAAAGAAACATAGGACTGAATGGGTAAGTACCATGACTATTTCAGTGTTAGGAGACTGGGTTTTCTATCCATTCATGTCAATCATTGTTATTTTTTGCAGAAACTATCCCACTCAGAATTGTGTTTACCAAGACAGTACGGTTCTTGAGTCAAGACTTTTTTGGGGTTTTCCTGTGAATTGCTATATAGAATTTGGGAAGTTTGACCTCAGAAGGTAGGAGAAGTTGCTATAGATGGGACTGACCACAGATTTGGGTGATTCATCTTGTCTGACAGAGTGTTCAGAAGTCTTTCCTATCGTACAAGTATAGCACTCAGGAAAATGTAGAGTAGCCACATTCAACGTAGTTGAGAAGAAAAGACCTCTATGAAAAGCTAAAAGCTATAAGGTAACAAATGATAGCATGTATGATTAAACACCAAATGAGTGGTGTAGACAGCGTGTATAGAAATTCAGAGGAAGGAATTCCTGAATACAATTATTAAGCTCCACCAAAGCCAAATTATGTATTTTAAAATCATAAAGTCTTTTGTACTAAAAGCTTCATTAATAACAATAAATTATATTTATTACTAGTATTTTCACACCTTTTGACATAAAATTAAAATTAACTTTGCATGCCTTTTTACACTTTTGATTCTTTGCTAAAGAGCTGGTAATTAAATGATAACTTTTTCCACATTTAAGGTTTTGAATTAAACTAGTCTTCCAAAATGTCCGGGTTAAAGGAAAACACATGTTTTCCCTGTACCATCCAGTCCATCCAAAGGAGAAAGAAATATGTGTATATTAGTATTGATGGATACCTTGGATTTCTTCTCTAATAATTGGGAATTTTGGAGGGTATGGTTTCTTGAGTTAGCAGTTTGCTAGTAAGAGTTGCCTTGATTCGTTAGCTGAACAAAAGTTATTTATGTATATTTCCCTTAAGGACTTCAATGGCAGCTTCTCCCAGCAGGTTTCTCCATGAGGCAATTAAATGCCTTCCCAGGAAAAATGACAGCTTTAGGGGAGGAATCTGTTTTCTTGAATATATAGCTCCAGCTGAGCTTCTAAGGCTAAGGTAATTTATCCTGATAGAAATAAAATCCTTGGTAAGTCAAATGAGACCAAGGGCACTTATTATAGAATAATATGATTATATTGTTGTGCCAGGAAGATAAAAAAGGACTCATGTTTTAGGATTAACTTATTGCAGAGAATCCAGGTGTCTAACTGGAGGGGTGCCGATCAGATCAACAATCATTTAACCTGAATCCTGGTGTGTTTTAGACCTTCTGATGACCCTAGAGCCAGTGTTTCTCAATTGTCAGTCTATAGAATGGCACTCTCTCTTCAAAAATTTTTACTCATCTTCAAAGTTCATTCCTTCTTAAAACCTGGAGAGAGAAACAAACTAGCTATTCTTTTGAATCTTCCTTAATCTTTTTTCTTTTTGGAGGGGGGGAAAGCAGGGCATTTGGGGTTAAGTGACTTGCCCAAGGTCACACAGCTAGCAAGTGTTAGGTGTCTGAGGTCAAATTTGAACTCAGGTCCTCCTGACATCAGGGCCGGGGGCTCTATTCACTGCGCCATCTAGCTGCCCCATGCATCTTCCTTAATCTTGTATCCTACCTGTCCCACATCCCAACTCCCTCCTTCTTCCCAGATCCCAATTGCTGACCTAAGAGTCATCTTGGCAAGGTCGTGGAGAGCTTTAGAAATCTTACCGATTTTTAGTAATAATAACACAACTCGCATTTATACAATGCTTTTATTTTCATAGCATTCTCCAGAAGTAGGTAATATTACTCCCTTCCCTTCTTACCCATTTGTGAAGGGTGCTGGGGTCTGGAACTATGATTTCATCAGTGTAAGGAAGTCCTCAATGGGAACCATACCATCTTTGGACACCAACAACTCATTTATCTTTAATATAATTTTAGAAAGTTGTCTGGAGATAGAGAAGTAAAGTTCTACTAACAATAACAGCACACATTTTTATGGCACTTTAATGCTTTGCAAAGCAGTTTGCATTCATTATATCATTTGATCTTCAAATAGCCTTTCCAGGTAGTAACTACTACCAGCCCCACTTTACAGATAAGAAAACTAAGGCTAGGAAAGAGTAAATGATTCATCTAGAGTCACACAAATCTTAAGTGTCTGAGGCATGATTCAGACCCAGTTCATCCTAAGTCCAAATCTAACACTGTTGACAGGACTATGCTCATTTGCCAGTGATCACAGACTGGAGCTGAAAACAGTTCTTGATCCCAGGGTTGACTGTTCACTATGCCATGCCACCTCTAAAAGACAAAAATTACTGAAGATGAGGAAATTGAGACTCAGATCATAAGTGACTTGTCTAGGGTCATTCTGTAAATAGCACAGTCAGGATTTGGAACCAGGACTTTTAATTCAAACCTCTTGGTGCTCTAACTCCGACCCTCATTCTACTATAATACATTGCTTTTCAGGGTTGGAAAATTTATACCTGTAACGGACGATTCCCTCACAGGAATCAGATTAAAATGTAGTGGAAAATACTTAACAAAGTAAATGAAATATTATAAAACATAGGCAATATTGTATTTTAAAGCTAAGTCAATATGTCAATACTCAAGCATCTTGATATGTGGATTAGTGGCCACTGTTTGAGTTTGACGCACTGCAAGTGATGTCTAGACCAGAGTGGTGGTGTTATTGTTTTTTTTGTGGTTGTGTATCCTGGTTCGAACACTCAATCAGGACCCAGAGGCCTCGGCTTTAAAACCCAGTGCCACTACTTGCTACCTCTGTGACTGCAGATCACTTCAACTCTGGGCCTCGGATCTTCATCTGTAAAATGATGGAGTTGGGCAAGATGGCCTTTAAGCCAACTTCAACATCTATGTTTGTGATCCTGTCATCCAGTACATCTTGTTAGCTATTCAGTTCCGATGATCCTTGTGAATAGTGATCTACTTTAGAAAACGTCTACTACTGGAGTATTTTATTTAATATCCACTTCAAAGGATATCCCCAAGTGATTTTGAAGATGTGGAGCATTCAGCTTTCATCACTGCTGACTTTGGTTAGTACAGTCTCTCTCTCTATTATTTTTAACTGGGTAGTACTGTTAGTCACTATCCTGATTTTTCTCAACAGGAAGTATCTGGATCTTGCCATTCCAAATGCCTTCTTTGGTGTTTTATTTACCCACATGTACTCTGCTGGGTGAAGGAAGGCCCAAACTCCATATGGTTCTTAGAATCAACAGCTTTCTATCCTTTAGTACCTTCAGTGCACACTTTCCCAATTTCATGGTCCACTTTGAGAGCAAAGGACACACAATAATCACCAATCTGTAAGCAGTAGTAGCTGCC